>OY821520.1:231668151-231875651 GCA_963682025.1 Cordilura impudica | reverse complement strand
TTAATTATTAATTATTAATTATTAATTATTAATTATTAATTATTAATTATTAATTATTAATTATTAATTATTAATTATTAATTATTAATTATTAATTATTAATTATTAATTATTAAATATTAATTATTAATTATTATTCCCATTTGTTTAAAACAATAAAACTTAGTTTTGAGACTCATTTAGAACTTTAAAAACAAGTAAGAAAATTATAGTCGGTCTAGACCGACTATACGATACCCTATACCATGCGTTTAGAAACCCTATCTCTTAGGCCCAACTAACTGGACATTGAAAATAAGCGTAAACCAAATTTGAGTGGGATTTTTATTAATTTTTTTGGCTGCAGATATGAAAAAGTTCATATCGGATGCTATATCTATAAAGGGACTAGGTCCAAAAATGGACCGATCTTGACAATATTTGGTAAAGTCACTTTTATTTTGAAAAAATATATACAAACCAAATTTGAGAAAAATCTGTGCAATATTTTTGTTTTTTGATAGATTTAAGTGAAGATCGGGAAGCAGCTCTATATGGGGTCAAAGGGATCATTTTTGGACTACTCATTAGTGGATGTAATGAACGCATACAAACCCAATTTGAATAAGATCTATATGACAATTTGGATCTTATGGCAATTTATGTCGATTTCATATGGGTAATTTGTATGGGGGCTAGGTCTGAACATGGACCGATTCCCACCAATTTCAATAGCGTTCATCCCATGGCCGAGGAAAGCTTATATACCAAATTTTATCAAAATATATTCATATTTGCGACCTGCAGTTTTATTACAAAGTTTACATGGACACACAGACGGACGAACGGACGGACGGACGGACATTGTTAAATCAACTCAGAAAGTGATTCTGATTCGATCGGTATAATTAAAGATGGGTCTATGTCAAATATTTTTGGTTGTTACAAACAGCAGCACAAAGTCATTATACCCAAACCACATAGTGGTATAGGGTATAACTATATGACATACTTTGGAATAGTGTTCAGGTCCGTATCTGAGATTTTATGTGAGCTATAAAATCTCTCCTCACTTATTACGGTTAGCTTAGTTTAAAGATGATAGTCTAATATCTCTCCTCTTCAATAATTGGAAAGAAATTCTAATTAAATCATCCTTAATTGAGGTCCAAAATATTCTTCTACGTCCAATACAATTAAAACAACAAAAGTGGGAAAATCATCAACCAAAGAAAAAACTTTACTTGTCACCCAAAAAAAGTTGTAAATGGTTTTTGCCTTTTTTTTGTTTTCCATGAATATGTCGGAGGATGGGTATGTGCAAATGCCTGTACAATTCAGAATACATATTGTTGTTATGTTTTTATTGTGTTTTTCTTTTACACGCATGTTGACTTTTTATGTTAAACTAAGATAATAACAACACATGCACAAATATCATAAATATTTTTTGTAACAAAATGTAAATGATGAAAATAAATTTGTGTATTTTTCTTTGGTAAATTCATCTTAAGTACTCAACTGTGTGTTTGTATGGATGATGAGTCTTATACTTGTCTTTTCTTCAAGTGTGTGTGAAAGAGCATTTTAATTTATTTACTTTCTATCTGGATGTACATAAAAATGTCTTTATAGTTTTTAATGTCTGTGCTTAGTTTGCTCGAGAATTATGTTTGTTTGAAAATTCTGTAGTTTGTGATCGTTTTAAAAATTTTGGTAATTAGAGAATTAATCTTAATACAATTAAACAAAATATATTAACTCTTATATTAAAAGGTATCTGTTAATATTATACAAACTACTGTAAACTAAGTTAGAAAATTTATAGTTCACCAAATATCTTATGGAAACAATTTAAAAATTCCTAACAATCATTTTGTCAGTGTGAAATCCAAGACATACCATGATAATATTTGCTATTAATATTCTTGCTATTATTTGTTTAAAAATTATCCATTAATTAAATACCCATAAAGTTATGTTTGATGGTGTGAGGCATAATCGTTTATTATCTTTAAGTTAAAGTTAATTTGAACAGGAAATAAATAAAGTTACATTATTTCCAGCAATAAAGCAGACGAAGATGAAGATTCCATGAGTAATGCCATTTTAAATTTTCTTTACATTAATGGTTTATGATTAATGACACATCGTTACTTTCATTTCGTTAGGTTTAAAAATGGAACTGACTATATATATTTTTATTGTAAAAAGCATGCTTGTAGATGTAGGACAAAAAAAAAATCTGAAAAAATTAAAAATTTAATTCAACTAAATTTCAAAATTACAAAAACCAATAACAATTGATTGTACTAAAGCTCCAATTCACTAAAAGTTTATAGAAGATAGGTATGTTAAAAATATATCGAACAAACAGAAAGCACGATCAAAAATTATAATCGGTCTAGACCAACTATATGATACCCTATACAATGCGCTTGGAGAAAGGGTCTTAAGGGTCCAATTGAATGTAGCAGATAAGCATAATGTAAATTTGAGTGGCATTTTTATTAATTTTTTTTCCCCGATATAAAAAGTTCATGACGGCTGCTATATTTATATGATAAGTAGGTTATATAAATCAAATTGGAGTAAAAGTCTGTGAAACATTTTTGTTTAGACTTAAGTGCAGATCGGAAGCTAGCTTTATGTGGGGGTTATTACTAAGAATTATCCCACAGGATTTATTTTTGGACTATTAATTAAGGGCTGTAATAAACGCACAAAAAACCAAAATTGACCGAGATCTATATGATAATTTGGAACTTATGATAATATAAGACGATCTCATAGGAGTAATTTGTAATGACCGATTTTCACCAATTTCAACAGAGTTCGCCCAAGTGTCGGTAGAAGCATATATACCAAATTTCATCAAAATATATCACTTTTGCGACGTGTAGCTTGATTACACACAGACGGACGGACAGACAGAAAGGCATACAGCCAGACGGATAGATCAATATTGCTAAACTAGTGGATTGTGTGGCGCCTAGGCGCCCGTTTATTTTGACTTTAACAAACAAATTCTTTTTCCCATTTCAAAATTTTCCTATATTTTATGTATTTAAAAAAAATTAATTTTAATGTTTTTAAAATTAAAAAAAAAAAAAAAATCGGAAAACAGTTGTAAAAAATACAAACCAAAAACTTCGATTTTCAAATGAAGTTTTGTAAAAGGTCCTTTTATGTATATATTCGCATAAGTTTGCCAGTAGCCAACCTTTGCTTTATATTTTCTGCTTCTATACATAGAAGTTTTTAATATTATATGATTTAAAAAAAATATTTTATTTTGATAGAAACTCGGTAATTTTAGTCTTAATAATTTAATAATTTGATTTATGTTTTATAACTTTTTAAAATGCATCAAAATAAGTAAACTTATTCAACTAAAAAAAGTTTTTAAACCTTTCGGACAAAAGAAACAAAAAATACTACGGTTATAACGAACTTAGTCTATAACGAACTAATTTGGCCGGTACCGTCGAGTTCGTTATAACCGAACTCCATTTTATTGTAGAAAAAATAGAATAGCAGAGAAAAAAACGTTTTAGAGCAAGGTTCCTAAAAGTTTCTTAAGGGGGGTTTTAAAGGTTTTAAAAGTTAATAATAATAATTAATTGCATAATTCTTTTTTGAAGACATGAATACACGTTATAGCATAACATTTAAAGAATCTTTGAAAAAATTTTCAACTAAAAATTTTAATAAATAAGTCCGTGACAGCCAATATCCGGAGGCGTTGTTGTTTTGCGGTGAACATCATAACTCATTACCGGACCATGTGAAAAAAAAAATTGAAATGCGTTTAAAAGGTGACATGTTTCCTGAAGTAGTGACGAAGAATTTTTCAATTTTTTTTTTGCAGCATTTTGAAGTGAAAAAAGATTTTTGCTATACAATTTCGGGAATTTGTTGTTAAAAAATGGAGAAGAAAATGGAATTAAAAAAAAAACTTCGTGGTTACCTGATGATTTTTGTGTAGATATAGTGTCTAAAATTTCAAAAGAATCGGTCAAGAAGATGTTCACGGACTTCGAACATTTATTTGCGAGAAAATCGGTTTAAAGTTTTTTAAAAACTGATTTGTATACTATAAAAGTATGAGGCCGGTCGCTGGAAACACTGTATCTTCTTAAGTTTTGCTCTGATTTACTGGAAATTTTGACACAACACTCTCGACATGTTGTGCATTCAGGAAGAGAAATGCAAAGAAAGGTTTTAAAACATACCATACCACCCCTTAGGGAAATGCAAGCACCAATACACCAATGTACACAAAAAAAGAAAAAAATATTTCATATTTCATCATACATGTAAACTGAAACAAAAGAGAACTATATTTTTTGCAAAGTTATCTATAAATCCAAAAAAGAAAAATTAAAAAATGCGCGCGTATTAGTTTTACTTAAAAAAAAATCGCTTTTTATTCTTCCATGATAATTTCAATAAATTATTCAAATTAAAATCTTAAATATACCTTTTTACGTAATTTATGTTTGTCCAAATTTTTTTAAAAGCATATTATGCAAAAATTAATGTTATGAGTGAAAAAAAAAATTATTTTCCCACCTCTCTTCTAAAATTACAATGTAATTTAATTATGCAAAGTTACAATAATTTAAATTTTAAACTTAATATTGCACTATTTTTTCAAAGGCTTTGCAATACAGAGCTATAAACGAAATCATACGTTGGACAACAACAAAATCTACATTGAAGATCTCTTTTTTCTCAAATATTTATCAAAAAAAGCATGCTCTTTGGTAAGTGCTGGCGTTCGTTGATGAGCGAAAGTACTCTTAACAATACAAAACAATTTTGAGATGAAAAACAAAACAGACAAACGAATAAGTTTAGTAAGTGTTGCCAATTTTGACAACTTATTGTAATTTCGACGATTTTGCAATTTTGCCAATTTTGACAACTTATTGTAATTTCGGCGATTTTTCAATTTGTTAAAATGATTTGTTAAATTTGTAAAAATGATGATTGAAGATTTAAAATTATCAGTAGTATAAAAATTACGATTTCAAGGGTTACCAATTAATGGGTTGTGTATCGAAAATTTACAAAATATGTATAGATTTAAATCTGGGTCAAGTCGTTTCAAAACGGAAATACCTTGAATAGCATCTCCTTT
This sequence comes from Cordilura impudica, assembly GCA_963682025.1. Taxonomy (NCBI): domain Eukaryota; kingdom Metazoa; phylum Arthropoda; class Insecta; order Diptera; family Scathophagidae; genus Cordilura; species Cordilura impudica. The sequence goes on along the minus strand of OY821520.1, from coordinate 231,870,526 downwards.
TAAGATATAAGTTTTAATTACGGCGATACTTTAAATCTATATTATATGTTTCAGCTATAGACACATATCAATAAAATTATTTAGTTGATTGCTGTGTTAAATTTTTTTCGTTGAAATTTCACCACTAATACATTTTTATATAAAGAAATAACCAATGCTGTAATAGTATTCGTAATATGATATAAATAAATTTTATTGCTTCCTTTTGTAATATTTTTTTCGAGTTTTAGAAGCGGTAAAATTTTCTTGTCAATTTCTTGTTTTGAAAATGACAATTTTGGCGATTTAGTTTCCAAAATTGTAGATTTTCAGAAGATTTTATTAGCAGCACTGGTTGGTAACATAGAAGAGAGAAAATTGTGTGTGGGTTTGTATAAAATGAGAAAGATTAAATTTTGTTTGTGTATTTCGCATAGCTTTGTAGGGAGTGCTATGTGTATTATTTCAGCGTTACAGAATCAGTCAGTCAGTCAGTGAGTCAGGGATCAGCGTAAATATATATAAGATTAGCTCAGAAAGTAATTATGAGTCGATTTTTTTATAAATGGTGCATCTAGGGCAAATATTTTTGGTAATTGTAAACATCAGAACAAACTCATTATACCCTGACCTAGCGATGGCAACTTAGCGATTTTCGCTCTAGATTGAGTGCCTTTTAATTATCCCAAAAGGGTATGTAGCGCCTTTCTCAAAAGAGTCTAACTTGGCGCTATTCGTCGTTCTTTTTTGAGTGCTGTAGTGCCTTTTATATACAAAAATTCAATTTAAACAATATTGTATTTATTTGAACAACTTCCCTTCAAATTTAAATATTTTTATCAAAGAGTCTCATAATAGTAACTCATTTTCCTCAGTGAGACAAAAAGTATTTAAAAATAATTATAAGTTTATTAACAAGGACTCCCGTATGCCAAGAAAAATTCCGATAGTAACATCACACAGATGGCTTTTAGAAAGGTCTAAGTGGCTTGAGTTGGAAACTTACTTTAACATTGTTAATGAAAAAAAAAATTTTTTTTTATGACTTGCATCGGTTATTAAAAAGTTTAACAAATATAATTATTTGGATAATGACGGCGATCCTGTACTTAAAGATATTTGCTGTTAGACTTATAATTTTGAAGAATCAGACAAACAATTAAAACAAACAAAAAAAAATTGAGTTAACAAAATCTCTTACTTTTGAACTTAAATACACGAAAAAAATTTCTTTATTCTGCGTGAACAACTCTTTTCTAAAAATCTCTGAAGATGTTATAAATCGTATAAAATTATTTGTAATTTTAAATTTAAAACTACGTAAGTGGCAAAATAAAGATGCTTCTTATTTATTTCGGATTGAAGTACACAACTAAAAAGTCAGTCAAAAAATTACTCCATACTGCAACGTTGACGTCGGAAAAATGTGCAGTGTAATGTGCTAAAATATGCAAAGTTGCTAGTGCTTTATCTTTAAGATTTATTATAATTTTAATCTATAATATTAATAGGCTAGGCGATTTCTTGTGACCTATGTTTTGTTCTACCGTTTTATCCCGATTTTGACCAAACGTATATAATTTGAAAGGTATTTCTTTTTAGCCATTTTGCAGATTAACAGATTTTTAAATTTTTTCCTTGATTTTGAGTAAATTGCATTAAAATTGCTACTAACACATACATAAAATTATACAATGCTATGTGCGTGTTTATTAAATTTGTTAATGTGTTTGTAATAAAAATGACGTTGTTTTTTTCTTTTGATTTGAGAATTGGCTATGATTGATTAGCATACCTTTAGGGTCTTTATTTAATGAAAAAATAAAATTTACAGAATTTGCACTCGAATTTCGAGGGCTGGAATCTGCTAGTTGTAATAAATATAAAAAAAAATTCAAATAATAATAAATATATATATATTAATCTATACTAACAAATAATATATATAACGAAGTTTTAATAGCATATCTATAATATTGACAGGCTAGGCGATTTCTTGTGACCGATGTTTTGTTCTACCGTTTTATTCCGATTTTGACCAAACGTATACTATTTGAAAGGTATTTCTTTTTAGCCGTTTTGCAGATTTACAGATTTTTAAATTTTTTTCTTTATTTTGAGTAAATTGCATTTAAAATTGCTACTAACACATACATAAAATTATACAATGCTATGTGTGTGTTTATTAAATTTGTTAATGTGTTTGTAATAAAAATGTGTTTGTTTTGATGTTGATTTTTAAATTGGCTATAATTGATTACCATACCTTTATGGTCTTTATTTAATGAAACAATAAAATTTACTAGAATTTTCACTCGAATTTCGAGGGATGGAATCTGCTACTATATAGTAATATGGTAGAGAGAACTTTGATAATTTGCAGAAAATGAGCGGGATCAGATAATTGGACGTGGCACCTCCCATACAAAGTAATAATTCAAGATTATATATCTCGATTACTATGACAGGGACAGCTTTGCAACTTTGTCTGACATCATCTATTATTAGTGTGAGTAATCGAACAAAAAATGGGCGGTATCGAACCAATGGACTTAGCACCTCCCATCCAAAGTAAATATAAAATGTAATATATCTGGAGTAGTGCAATAGTGAGAGTTTTCGAACCTTGCATAAGCCCATAAGTTATTCATGTGTTTAGTCGAACATATAATGGGCATGATCGGAGCAGTGGGGGTGGCACCGCCCATACATATTAAATAAAAAATATTATATTTATAACTGGTGTACTATAAAAGTGAAAGCCTCAACACTTTGCACGAGTACATCAGATATTAATGTGAGTAGCTCGACAAATATTTGACGTGATGCCTCCTGTAAAAAAATATGATGTAGTACGAAAGCGACAGTTTTGAAACTGTTGACAAGTACATTAACTATCAGTGTTAGTAGTAGTGGAAAATTGGGCGAAATCGCCAAATTTAAAATTCGGCAAAATTAAAAATCGACAAAAAATCGATAATCGTCAAAGAATAAAAATCACTAAAAACAAAAATCTTGAAAGTCAAAAATGGGCAAAGCTTCAAAACTTTTTCTTTTTATTTTTTTTCTGAATATACCTCATGTCGAGAGATATAACGATATACGCGTACGCTTCAAAACTTTGCACTAAATACTAAAACATTTCAAATGAACAAATGACATATATGTATTTTTCTTGAAGATTGTTAAAAATGATTTTATTGTTTCTTGTTTTTTTTTTCAAGACAAAAACAAACATCTATATTGTAGTATGTGTGCTCATCAGAGTTCAGAAAAAAACACACACTGAATAAAAAACTCGTACATATGTGTAAACAAACATAACTTAGACCAACACACGCATATTTTTATTTTCATATCAATTATGTTTGTTTTTAAATTTTCTTCGTTTTAATATTTCGTTATTTACACGAACATTTTTGTATCACGTACTTTTTGTTTCAATCACACATAAAGCACACATTTTTGAGTGTTGCTTTATTTGAAGTTCATGTTCTGGTACGTGTACTGAAAAAAAAAAAACACAGAACATGTACAATAAACAGGTTCGAGTTCAGTTATATTTTAAGTCGTGTTGTGGCTCGTGTAGTGAGAAAAAACAGAACATGTACAATAAACAGGTTCGAGTTCAGTTATATTTTAAACACGACTTAAACAGGTTCGAGTTCAGTTATATTTTAAGTCGTGTTGTGGCTCGTGTAGTGAGAAAAAACAGAACATGTACAATAAACAGGTTCGAGTTCAGTTATATTTTAGGCACGACTTAAACAGGTTCGAGTTCAGTTATATTTTAAGTCGTGTTGTGGCTCGTGTAGTGAGAAAAAACAGAACATGTACAATAAACAGGTTCGAGTTCAGTTATATTTTAAACACGACTTAAAATATAACTGAACTCGAACCTGTTTATTGTACATGTTCTGTTTTTTCTTACTACACGAGCCTGTTTATTGTACATGTTCTGTGTTTTTTTTCAGTACACGTACCAGAACATGAACTTCAAATAAAGCAACACTCAAAAATGTGTGCTTTATGTGTGATTGAAACAAAAAGTATGTGATACAAAAATGGTCGTGTAAATAACGAAATATTAAAACGAACACATTCATGGTTGTGTTGGGCACCGTAGAAAATTTAGAAACGCACATAATCGATATGAAAATAAAGATATGTGTTGGCTGCTTTTGAACAGAACATTGTGTGCTTCATGTGTGTATTTTCTGAACCTTGGTGCTCATAGACAAACATATTTGTTTCAAAGTTGATTTATATTTTGGTTTGTTATATTGGAAGATACTTAAATAGTATAACTCTTTGCTAGGATTATCATTTGGTTATTTTCAGCTAACGTATATAAATTTTACTTTTTACCAACCCAAATATCTCCTGCTTTTGGCTATTGATGAGGGTTGCTGACTCGACCTGAAACAGCTGCATAACCTGTCATGCAGAATATAGATCAATTATTTAAATAAATGTGTGATTACTTTTTTTTTTTGCTTTATTTAAAGTAAAAACATTTGACCTTGGGCGTGATTAGTTTCTGACTCAAAAAATGATAAAGATAAAAAAAAAGATAATAATGAAATTTTTAAATGAAATTGTATGCTAGTCGTACGGCATTACAGATATTCAAAAAGTCAGTTTGTCAGTGCTGATCGTAACTGTATATTAACACTTTTATTTTCGCTCATATCTAAATTTTGAATTTTGTTCCATTCATGTCGGTTTCACTTACAAGCCTACCTACGCCTCTGTTAAATTTAAATAACACAGTTATGCCCATACGCCCATATAATGTAAAAACTATTTCTTTAAAAATTTGAAACGTATTTAAAATTCACAATGGTTTCTTTGAAGTATTATTAAAATCATTAGCGAACGGTAAACAAGTACATATTTCCACATGCATGCTTACGTACGAGTATTTAATTATAATTTACAAAAAAAAAGTTCAATAACTATGAGTTTGTTGGCATTTATAAGGATACATTTCATTTAACAGTTGCACTATTATTTATAGAGTTTCACTCATGAAATTTATACATTAAGAGTTTATAGTTTAAGCAGATTGTGTTCAGTGCATTTATTTTCAATAAGTATGCAGTACTCTGCAGGTATCAAATAGTTATAAATACTGTAGTATCTTATCTTGGTTTTTACTATTTTGGTTTTACTATTTGGCCAGATGTTTATTATCATTAATACTATTAACTGAAGCAAAAGTTTTAACGGTCAATAATTTTGAGTGTAATTAAATTCATTTGCAATGAATCAATGTAATTTATAATCATAGTTGTTTATGAAATGATAATAATTATTATAGTATGATTTACGTTTTGGTTGGCTGCCACAAACAGTTATTATTTTATAACATCCCTTAGAGGGTTATTTTGTAAAAGTGTACTTTGCATATAGTTTCAAGGAAACCAAGGCTTTGTCACACTTTACAGATTATTAAGCAATTTACAAGGGATTTTTGTAGAAATTTTGCAAACGAGTTATTAGATAAAATGGCAGCATTAAAACTAAAACAGTATTTTGAATTGAAATAAATAGCAACAAATTATAAAAAAAATAAATGAAAGTGAAAAAATTAAAAGTAAAATGACTAAATTTAAATAAGTCGGAATCAATTGTTGTCAAAAAATATAATTATTTTTACAAAATTTATATATCAATATATCGCACCTGTACCTCTAAAGTGAGACAACTCAAAATTTACAAATGTTCAGTAGAGGCAAAAAATGTTTTTTTTTTTTAATATTTACTATAAAATTTAAAAACAGTTGTTTCAGTGTAAAGAATTGCGAATAATAAGTATACAACAATAGCAGTAGTAGCGATTCTTTCTGTGATCATCAAAAATAGCAAGTATTTTGGGTTGAACTCAAAAGAAGTCTTTTTAGTGGATTCTAAAGAAGCTACTCTTTTAACACAAAGAGGGTTACAACTGTATTTTTTTTTACAAAAGAGTAGAAAAACCGATGTAAGATTTTTACAGTGCAAAAGTGAAAAGTTTTCTTGCAAAAAGTGAAAAATGAAAAATTTTGAGTTGACTCCCTTTAGAGGTACAGGTGTGATATATAAAATAAATATAGCATTATCGTTTCACGAATTACTAAGATGCGAAACGTTTATTTATGAGCACTGTCTTCGTACTAAGGTTCTAACTCCATCGTGCAGTAAGAGCTTTTTACGATCAACCGCTGCCCGAACTTGAAAGCGTATCTTGTACTATGCCTGAAATATTCTTCCGAGCTCGTGCAGTTAAAAAGTTCTTTCCAATCTCAATCTAAATAAGTCTCCGGAGTCAAATGGTACACCAGCACTGGCGCTTAAGCAGTGATCCTTAATGTTAGCTACTACATTGGCCAATATTTTCAGCCTTTTGCACCGCGCGGGAGTCTTTCTCTTTTGCTGGAAGTTTGTCAATAACCAACCCATCCCGTCCAATTACTGTCCAAATGCAATCTAGTCTGCGTGATCAATTTCCATCTAGTCAACTGCTTAGAGACCAACTCACTTCGTTATGGTCGACAGTATGGCTACTGTAGAAATCGTTCTACGGGAGACCTGTTAGCTTTATTTTCTGTGGGCTGGAGTCGTTCCATTCACAACTTTGGTAAAAATAAAGTGGTTTCTCCATGACCATGAGTTTCTGAGTCGCTTTAACGATGTGTGCCCATGTATACTTTGCAATCAAACTACAAGTCGCAGGTGATGGGATGTAGTAAAAGGGTGATTTTTTAAGAGCTAGAGGAAAGTTTTCCAAAAAAAAAAAAACACATAAAATTCAGAAAAATGCATGAAATCTTTATTTGAATCGATAGTTCGGTCCATATAATTTAATATTTGAAGATTATTTCATGCAAATATTGACCGCGACTGCGCCTCAAATGGTCCATCCGCTTAGTCCAATTTTGGCATACTCTTTCCAACATTTCGGCCGGTATCTCACGAATAAATGCTTCAATGTTGTCTTCCAATGCGTCAATTGAAGCGGGATTGTCTGTATAGACATGAGCTTTAACATAGCCCCACAAAAGATAGTCTAAAGGCGTTAAATCGCACGATCTAGGCGGCCAATTGACCGGTCCCGAACGTGAAATAAAATATTCACCGAACTCGCCTCTCAATAAGTCCATTGTTGCGCGTGCTGTGTGGCATGTGGCACCGTCTTGTTGAATCCACATGTCATGCAAGTCAAGCTCTTGCATTTTGGGCAAAAAAAAGTTGGATATCATCTCTCGGTAGCGCTCACCATTCACAGTTACGTTACGATTCGCATCATCTTTGAAGAATTACGATCCAATGATGGTAGCTCTTCCAATTTTTCGGTAAAAAAGTGGATCTTCGGCCAACTTTCCAAGAGCCCATTCACCAAAAATTCTACGTTGCGGTAGGTCATTCGGCTGCAATTCTTGCACCAGCTGTATTTTGAAAGGCTTCACACCTAAATCATTCCGCAACATTTTCCACGTTGTTGAGTAACAGAGGCCCAATTGCTGCGAACGGCGACGAATCGATAATTGATGGTCATCATTAACACTGGCCGATACAGCTGCGATATTTTCTTCAGTTCGCACTCTACGTAAGCGTGTTGGTGGTTTAATGTCCAGCAATGTAAATTTGGTTCGAAATTTAGTCACAATAGTCCGAATAGCCGCTTCAGTGGGTCGATTAAACTGACCACAAAATGGAAGAAGCGCGCGATGAACTTTCTTAACAGAGCACGCATTTTGATAATAAAATTCAATAACTTGCAAGCGTTGTTCCTTTGTAAGACGATTCATGGTTAAATTATAGACCAAACTGAAGATGTTTGACAATGAAACAAAACACGAAACGTGCGTAAGCTGTTTAAACCAGTGTTGCCAAAAAGATAGTAGCTAAAAAATCACCCTTTATAAGCTCCTTTTGGCCATAGGATGAAATCTGTTGCAATTGGCGAAAGTTAGTTCATGTTCAGACCCTGGCCTCATACAAATGACGCCTATGAGATCGACTTAAATCGCCATTATATCCAAATTATCATATAGATCTTGGTTTATGTACGTTTATTCCCGATCTTCACTTAAATATATTAAAAAAAACAGATATGTTTTTGCGAAATATAAGGGACCTTACCAATTATGGTCAGAATCGGTCAATTTTTCGACCTAGTCCCCATATAAACACAGCATCCGATTTGAACTTTTTCGTATCCAAAGGCAAACAAAATTAATAAAAATGTCATTTATACTTATTTTCTACATCTAGTTAGTTGGACCTAAGAGATAGGGTTTCTAAACGCATTGTAGAGGGTATCGTATAGTCGGTCTAGATCGACTATAAATTTCTTACTTGTTCATTTCCCTTCAATTGTAGGTGAAGCCTTTTGGAGATTGGGGGCAAAGGGCGAAAAATGCCCTGTTAACAGTTTCCGAGCGCAGTAAATCGATTAAGGTTGATTTTGAGGCGCAGAAGGCTCAACATTGTTTGTTTACCCATAGGGCCTTGGATTCAACAATTTCATCTGTATATATGGGTGGTAGAGGTATCGATGAATCGGATATTGCTGATGTTCTGTATTTCAAACGGTGTAAAAATTATTTCACTCCTTCTGATCTCCTTAAAATCTATACCACTTACATCCGACCGAAAGTTGAATGTAACACCCGTATATGGGCAGGGGCTTTAGAGACTATTTTGGAGCTACTGGACCGTGTACAAAGGAGGGAATTGATGCTGACTAATGATAGTAGGGTATCCAACTCTATTGAATCGTTCGAACATAGGCGAAATATGGGTTGTGTAACACTGTTCTATAAATACTACCATGGGAAATATTCTCCTGCGATTGGTGTACTCATTCCAAGTGCCCGAGTTTCAGCTCACTCTATCCGCATCTCTAGTAGATCACATCCCTTTGTAGTCTACTGTCCAGTTGACCCCACAACGTACTTTTAGGGAAAATTCGTTTATCAGTCGAACTAGCTGTATAAAATAATAAAATTTAAGTCAAATATACACAAACATTACTCCCTTCTTCCTCCTTCCCACTGGGAAAACCACATTCATCAAAGAAAATTTAATCAATGCACATTGAAAACAATCATTTTAAATATGGATGATTTTGTGGAAGAAATGTGTACAGGATTGCTAAACTTGAGAACCATTGACTTTTTAGTCAAAGAGCAATGGTCATTCTTCAAGGATTTGAAGATACATTTGAAGTCTGGTGAACTCGTTATTTCATATGATTTCACAGAGAACTATAAATATGTTCTTCAGCATGCCATACAAGCATTCCACTTCAATAACGACCAAGCAACTATATTTACAGTAGTTATTTACTACATGAAAGATGAAAAACTGGAACACAAAAGTATGGCAATCATATCCGACGATTTAACACATGATACCATTGCAGTTTATGAGTACCAGAAGAGAATACTAAAATTTCTAACATCTAAATTTAGAGTAAAGAAGGTATACTACGTTTCGGACGGAGCTCGTCAACATTTTAAAAACAAAAGTAGCTTGGCAAATCTTATGGCCCATGAAAAAAAATTTGGAATGCCAGCTGAGTGACATTTTCATCCTACTGCTCATGGTAAAGGAGCATGTGATGGTATTGGAGCAAACCTTAAAAGAAATGCAGCGAAGTATAGCCTCCAGTGCTCTCATTAAGATCGCATCTTAGATGCGACTGCTTTATTCCATTGGGCAAAGAATTATTGTAAAGAAACTAAAATAGTTTTTAGTAGCAAAGAGGATCATCAGGAAACATTGAAAACATTGAAGAGCAGCACCGCTCAATACCATGCTTTTATACCGCTTGTCGATGGAAGACTTAAGTTGAAAAAGTTTTCTGCCTCTATTCAATGAGATTTCTTTCCAAAGGCAACAAATAAACCAGCAGCGAAATCAACAGCTGAACCTAGTAACGCCAAGAGAGGATTGACAAAAAAACCCAGTAAACAAAGGCGACAAAAAAGCTGGATGAAAGACTGGGTATTTAAAAATTTACAAGACTTAAATACTTCATCAGCTACAATAAATTAAGTATAAAAATAGTTATGATATAAATGGATCTACTGCAATTAAGATTAAATTTTAATAAATTATTTATCATACATTAATTTAATTATTATTAAAAATAAATAAAAAATAATAATTTTTCAACATTTCTATAGAAAAAAAGGTTAATATATTCTGGGTATTACAGTATCGAGGGTATAAAATTTTAGTTAGGTATGTTATATACCCTCGGAAAGGTTAATTTGTCTAGTTTCTCAGTATAAGTTTTATTTGTAAGGTTTTACACACAAATAGGAAAAATTTCAAAATAGTGCATTTGTGAAAAATAGAAAATCCGTTGTCTTGAGTTACAAAACATTTATTTTGATAGATATCCCACTCCCATCCCACTAAGCGACCAAAAAGCTCTTAAAGGAAAAATCCTAAGCTTTCTTATGAAAAAAAAAAAAAAAAAAAATGCAATTTTTGAAAAAAATGCCGTTTTTGAAATAGGCAAAAAATGCTTAAATTTAGCAAAAAAAAAAGTCTAAAATTTTTTTTTTTTAAGTATTTTTTTCCGAAATATTGAAGAAATATCTATCTAAACTCTTTGGGAGAAAATTTTCTAAGAACAATAGGTAATAAGTTACATCGATGAGAAAAAACACCTGTTTGGTCAAAATGTCAAAGTTTGATCCCGTCTAACTCAGAGAGATCTGGACCGATCTTGTTGAAAAATTGTATCTGAACTACCCAATAGGACTAACCTTGGTGCAAATTTCATCCCGATCGGAAGACATCGGTTTCAAAAGTTGTTGCACTTGACATGAAATCCCCCATATATAAAATAAATCGATAACATTAACTGACAATATAAACAATAAGTTTTGAATGGAAATGCATATATATTCATATGTATTGTAAGGACAATGGTTTTATATTAAAAAGCATTTTTTCTTAATTCTGACAGATACAGTTTGGACCTATAGCCGATTTATTGGATCGTTCGGACTATAGACAAAAATTTTAAAAACTCAAAACTTGGCTATGATTGTTTTTATTTCGATGAATATTACTTAAAAAAATTAAGGATAATATAGATAGGTGCACTTGATTATTCATTAAGATTTAACTCATTTACAAAAATTTTAACAAAACAAAACTAATAAAAGAAAAAACTGAACAAACATAAATTCGTTGCATATGGGCTTATTTTTTTTATACATTTCTCTTTATGCAGTTGTTCAGCTTTGTTTTTAAATTCTTTTAAAATAGTATTTCCTTCTCGGTCGCATCTGTTTGTTTGGCCCATAAAATTGCTTTACAAAAAGTTCAGTTGCTTTTTTATTCAACACTTTGTCTCCAATTTCATGAATTTCTTCCAGAGAACTATTAGAGTCCACATTTTCTTCAACGTAATTAACTGAACTATATCTTCATCAAAAAAATTGAAATTTTATTCATTTTCGCCGCGTGCCCAGTCATTACTTTCGGAAGTGCTCAAATTAGAAGAAAGGTTTAGGATGGATAGCGTTGAATAAATAGAATTAATATCCTGACACTTCGTGTCTGTCTTCCCTAACTGTATAAGAGATAAGATGTCTTCATTTTCTCATTCGCTTCCAGTGGTGGAATCTTGCAGCAACTTTGACCAGCTTTTAGCTGTATTATTTTTGGTAATATCTTGTCAACAAGAACGTTCGTGATATTTGCATCGTCTTCTTGAAGAATGTGATTTAAAATATTTTTCCCATATCGCACTTTAATTAAGTTGTGATCAATTGTTTGTAGGATTGCCGTACAATTTGGAGGAAAAAACAATACTCGAAAGTTGATGTCTTTATTGATTCCTTTTATTCTTGGGTGTGATGGTGCATAATCAATCACCAAAAGTGCTTTTAGTGCCTTGTTAGCAATGGTCTGAAATTCCTGCATGTTTTTAATACAAACTTTTTTAAACCACTCTTCAAAAACGAAAGTCGAGTCTAACCTTTTTTGGTAGACTTATAAAAAGCAGCAAGTTCAAGAAATGCAGAAGCGTTCGCGCAGGGTATGAAGGTAAATCTATCTTTTGAAATTTTTATGATTGTTTCTCACTGTAAACTCATGTAGTTAGAGGAACTACCCTCCAAAATAGCGCAGACTCTTCAGCATTATATATTTAATCTTCATCAAGGTCCAGTTCCTTCACAGTTTTCAAAAAATTTTTTTGAAATGGCTCTAGAGCAGAATTATCACTTTTCCCCTACAATTTTTTAATCATCTGATTCCATTTCGAGATTTAAACTTTTTAACAAACCGTTGGTGGCAGAAAAGTTATAATTTCCCAAAATCTGTGTGTGAAAATATTTTGCTTCATATTTTATAATCCCGCCCAATATTGGCACGTGATAATTGCGTTGCTGAATGAACCATATCATCAGCACTTCATCCACTAGTGGATTTTCACCAAGCCCCAAAGTTTTTCTTTTTCCTAAATTATGTTTTTATTTTCATCTTTTTAATATATAACAAGTAAGAAAATTACAGTCGGTCTAGACCGACCATATGATACCCTATACCATGCGGTTAGAAACCCTATCTCTTAGGCCCAATTAACTGGACATAGAAAATAAGCAAAAATCAAATTTGTGTGGGATTTTTATTAATTTTTTTGGCTGCATATATGAAAAAGTTCATATCGGATGATATATCTATATGGGGACTAGGTCCAAAAATGGACCGATCCTGATCATGTTTGGTAAAGTCTCTTGTATTTCGCAAAAATATATACAAACAATATTTGAGAAGAATCAGTGCAATATTTTTGTTTTTTAATAGATTTAAGTGAAGATCGGGATGCAGATCTATATGTGGGCAAAGGTATCATTTTTGGACCACTCATTAATGGATGTAATGAACGCATACAAACCCAATTTTAGTAAGATCTATATGACAATTTGGATCTTATGGGAATTTATGTCGATTTCATAGGGGTAATTTGTATGGGGGCTAAGTCTGAACATGGACCGATTCTCACCAATTGCAACAGCGTTCATCCCATGGCCGATAAAAGCTTATATACCAAATTTCATCAAAACATATTCATATTTGCGACCTGCAGGTTGATTACAAAGTTTACATGGACACACAGACTTTTCTGAATTATTTTTTTTTACAACGTTCTTTGCTTCTTACTCAACGTTGATGATAACTGTTTGGTCTAACGGAAAAATAACGTACAATAACTTGCGCCAAGAAATAAAAAACAAACAAAAAATCAAAAACACACTGGTGTTCAGGCAACACAGGTAAAATTTCTAAACTGTCCGAATTGTTGAGCTGTCCGGACTACTGGATAGTCCGGATTAAGTAGTGTCCGGATTAAAGAGATAGTACTGTATTCTGAAACAGAAACTAGATTTCTACATCGTTGACTAAGTTAAATTTCTTACGAATACCATTTAGTTTTAATAAACTTAAGTTTATTTAATTAAACCAAACAGCCTGTGTTTCAAAATTTAAAGCCATCACCAGCAGCTGGTTCAAATCATTTAGCATAAATAACAAAAAAAAAAAAAAAAAACAATAATAATAATAAAATATATCAAACATTTTTCCTTTCCTTTAATTTGAATTTTGTAAGTCTTTCGAAATATTTGTCATTATTTATTTACTCTGCCCCCTTCTTTGCTAGTTATTGATGCGAAATGATTCCAAAACAATTATTAATTTATTTCTTTTTAAGACCAGAAGAAACTGAAGACAGCTTGGAGATGGCGGAACTAATTAAATAATGTTTTTCATTTATTAAACATTAAGTTTTTGTAACTGAAAATGATTATAAAACTTTTTGGGAAAAGCTAAACTTAAAAAGACATTCAGAAAGACTTTAACTTAGGCAAATATTTTCTTTAGTTAAAGAAACAAAAGGAAAAAGAAATGGCAGTCATTTAAATTATAAAACCACAAAGCCGTTTATGGTTAAACGGGAAAAGGAATTTAGTGGAAACAAAAAAAAAAAAAAAATTATTGTCGATCTAGGCCGGTTACACGATAACCTATACGAAAGTATAGTAAATAAGCATAAACCATATTAAAATAAAATTTTTATCCATGTATGGTCAACAGTTCATAGTGAATGTTAATTTTTATGCTGGGACTAAGTCAAAAAATGGACGGATTAAGAGCAATCTAAAAATAGCTCTAGAGAACTACGATAGATAGTACCGAACCTTGGGCCATTTATGTCCATCTCATAGGGCTCATTTTTATGAATGCGAGCGCTGAACATGAGCCGAATTGCTTCAATTCTAATAGCGTGCGTCTTATGGCCAATAAAGTTGCATACCGAATTGAATTAAAATATATGGGCGAACTGTAGTTACAAGATTTAAATGGATTCACAAAGGGTCAGACGGATATCGTTAACTTGAATCTGACAGTGACTCTGAGTTTAAACCATGAGCACAAATCTTGACAAGAGTTATATAGGCTGGATATAAAAATGAGATTTTGAGTCACTTCAAAAACATCCCATACCAAACTCTACTTCCAAAATATTCCAGATAAGAAAAAAAATATATTTTGATAATTTAATTATAGCAAGGAATGGAAAAAAGGAAAAGGAAAAATTAACTTTCTTAATCATAATGGCCAAAAAAAAAGTATTATAACAAGGATTTGTCATCTGTGCTCAGAATCTGCGAAAGGACCCTTACAACCTTACGTTAATATGAACAATATTGATTTGACCTTTTCAGGAGGTTCGTATATAAATAAGCTTTATTTTGTTAAATTATCGATATAAAACAATTAAAGATTATTATATTTCTATTTAGGTCTACCAGATTCCCACCTTACTTCCCATTTCCTCCACTAAATTTTTATTGATTGTTGCAAATCAATCAACTATTTCAATATATTCTCTGTTTAGATTGAAGTGATTTTATAACGTCAGCTTTTGTCTGTTAGTGTTCTTTCGCTTTGGCCTCCATTAAATATTTATGTTTTAATTTATTTTACAATAAACAAAAACACAATTGACAATGATTATTAAAATAAAGAGTAATAGACAATTCACAAATTCTAAAGAATTCATTAAATAAAGAAAATAGCAGAAAAGGGTTTTAGTGTAATCAGTCTCATCAAAGAAGAATTCACCATTCAAAGGAAAACATATTTGAAGGCAAAAGCCGACACAAAAAAGCAGAAAAAATGTTAATTATGTTTACTTAATGATTTTACTGACATTAATAAAGTTTAAGAAAACAATCGCTTACTTCGTTCGCCTGAATTGATAAACTCATTCTACAACTGGACTCCTATTTTTGAATGACAGCGTTTTTTTTAAATCATTATTCAAAAACTAGTTAGTTCTGTGGTTTTCTAGAATAACAGCGTATGTCATAAAACCAAAAACGTTATATATAGTTTTTTTTTTTGCATTTTATTTTTGATATAAAAATTCATTTACAATTATTTAGAGCCTCAGCGCCTTAAAGGCATTATTGAGGCGAGTTGGCAAAAATTACTACCAATAATTTAACTTTATAAGAATAATCAACAAAAAAAAAAAAAAAAAAAAAAAACAAAAAATAAAAATGTAAACTATAATATAATAATAATATATGAAGGTTAAGTTTGAGATCATTTAACATTAAAACTTCAATTATGTTTTGCAAGATAAATTCTTTTAATAATTTTTTAAATATTGAAATTCTATTTTCCGTTTTTATATTTTGAGGTAACTCATTATACTCGCACTACCCAGAAACCCTACACGTTGTTTGGTTGTTTCCAACCTACACCTACAGTTAAATTTCCATTACTTCTTGTATTGATTGCATATTGATTTCTTCGAAATTGTATCGTGTGATGTCCAATATTGTGCAGGCACTTGTAGACATGTAATAAAAGCTGAATTTTAAAAGGACCATAGATTGGTAAGATTTTCTTATTAGAATAAAGTGGATAAATTATTGGAAGGTTGTATACCACTTTTAAGGCTTTATTCTGCATTCGTTGAAGCGATTTTAATTCATAAGTCTTCCTATAACCATATGAAATAGCTAAATAATTCAAATGACTTTGAATTAGAGCATTATATATTAACAATTTTGTATCTTTATGAAATTTGTTTTTAAATTTGTATAAAAACCCGACAGCTTGAGCCGTTTTATTTTTTTCAGCTTTTTCAGGTGTTGATCCCAAGCAAGATTACTTTGCAGATTTATACCTAGCTACCTTATAGATTTGACTTCTATAATTTCTGCACCAACAACAAATACAGAAAAGTTAACATTCTGACAAGAGGGCTTAAATCTTAGTAACTGCGTTTTATTGGCATTTAAAGCAAAATTGTTTAGTCTTGCAAATTCACATATTAAGGCAGCATCACGTTCCATATATGCCTTGACTACCGTTTCTTGCTTATATGGGTAAAACAGACATATATCGCCAACATACAGAAAGAGTTTTCATGATAATCTAAGGTTTTTTAAATCATTTACGAAAATTGTGAATAACAAGGTCCCCAACACACTGCCTTGTGGCACTCCAAACTCAACCGGACGAAGAGAGCTTTTGTGATTACCAATCAGAACATACTGTTTTCTACTTGTGAGATAGCTTCCCAATAATAGCAGATCCCTTCCATAAATACCATAATATGTAAGTTTTTGTAACAGGATCTCATGGTCTATGAGATCAACTGCTTTACTAAAATCATAAAAAATCCCAGCAATGCCGCTGTGACCTTCATCCAAACCTTTACAAATAAAATTAATAACATTTACAACCACTTCTTCAGTTCCACATCCTTTCCTTAATACATATTTAAAAGCATTTAGTAAGTTGTTGCTATGCATATAACCAGAAATTTGGTTATACAAAATCCTCTCAAATACATTGTCAATTAATGGAAAGAGAGCAATTGGTCTATAATTGTCAGTGGTTGAAGTATTTATTCCCTTGGGAATCGGTATTATTTTATGGATTTTTAGAACATTTGGATACGAACTTCTACTTATCATATTATTAAAGATATATACAAGATGTGGGGTTAAATCGTTATTGCACTTTAAAATTAATTTCGGTGACACATTATCGTGACCACATGATTTACTTGGCGTTAATTTCAATATAATTGTTCTCATTTCATCATTAGATATATAATTGAAATTAAATTTTAAGTTATTTGGAATTAATGTTCTTAGCGATTTGTAGGTATCTGCTTGAGAATATTGAATTTGTAATCTTAACGTTTTTATTGATTCCACAAAATATTTGTTTAAAACTTCAGCCTTTTGAAACTCATCTAAAATTTCATCACCGTCAGCATTTCTAATCTTAATAGTTTATTTCCAAGCGTTTCATTTAAAAACTTCCAACTTTTTTTCGGATCTGCCCTAATTTCATCTAAATTGTTCATATATTAATTGTTCATCGATTCTTTACATGCTTTTTTTTAATTACATTGCTAATTCCTTTCAGTATTTTCTTTAAATTTTCGTTTTCAGGTTTCTTCCTTCGTAAGTTTAACAGATTTTTCTTATACTCATCAATTTTTGCAAATTTCCGTTAATCCATGGAGTTATTCCATGATTATGAACTCTTTTTTATTTTTTTTAATGGCTGAATTTTCGATAGCGCTTTGAAAGCAAGATATTAGAGAAGCTGTATCAGATGACGGGTCTCCTGTTACGTGTATTAAAGGTAATTCAGTTTGAATGTACTCTTTTACACGATCGAAATCACAATGCAAACGTGTTTCTTCTGTAAAATCATGGTTTTGAGCTCCGATTCCAATTCTACAAGAGATTATATTATTATTAGGAATTATTATTAGGAATCTTAATATTACTGTAAATGTGGTCAATTGAAGTTTTACTTTCAGTTCGTGTAATCATTTTATGACAATTCATGGTATCATAATTTGTAAGCAGATTTACAAGTTCTTCTGAAAATTGTATATTTAAAACAGTGATAACCAAGCCCCGAACGCACGCAAACAAAGATATTATGCGCTTGTGTGCGGTCGCAAACAGAAGCTGCGGGCGCTGCCGAATTGTACACAGTGTAACAATATTAAATATTTCTTTTTAAACTTTCGAAAAAAATAGAATTCTGTGTTGTTTTGTCAAAGCTTATATATTTGTTTGTTATATTTATATTTGAATTGTTATAATATAAAATTATATAATGCCGAAATATATTGAGTAGGAGGAATTGTATGAACATCGCAATTATAATTTATGAACTTGAAAGTTTAAGAAGTTTTTAAAATTTCATCTATATTTATTTCGGTTTTATGAAGTTTAATTCTCAGCAAGTCTTCTAATTTTGTGTCTATTAATCTATTCCTATGTTTGCTTTTAACGATTTTTAATATAGAAAAAGCGTTTTCGCAATTATATGTGGATGCAAACATCGAATAAAGCTTATATATTTCAGTTGTGCTATTCGGGTATTGTTTTAAGCAAATTTGCTTCCAAAATTCTCTACCCGTCGCCAAAGGTAATGTATCATCCTCTAGCATTTCTTTTATTTCTTTTTGAATTGCAGGGCTTTGTTTTTCTGCATCGCAAGCTATAGTGTTGTTGTGCAAGTCAATAATCGGTGATATTTTATTAAAATCTTCAAATCTATTGCTCATGTTGTTTAATATTGTTTCATTTGTTGTGAGAAATTCTTGAAATAAGGAATCTGAAATAGGTAAATTTAGTGATGCGGTTTTCGGCAGTGATGTTATGTCTTTATTTGTTAATTTTCTATTTAAAATTTGTAATTTTATTTTGAAATGATTTATCATTAGGAATAGGTCAAAAATGTGTTTATTTTCGCCTTGCAATAGTAGATTCAGTTCGTTAAGTTTATTACATAAGTCACTAAGAAATGCTAGTCTTATCACAAAATCGTTATAGCTTAAATGTGACACAAATTTTTTACAATCTGGAGACTCATCCAGTTTTAGGAACTCTAAAATTTCCTCGCGAAGTTCAAAAAACCTTTCCAGACTCCTTCCTCGGCTAAGCCACCTAATTTGTGTATACAACAATATATCAGCGTAGTCGGCTTCAACCTCCTCAAGAAATGTTTTTCTATGATTTAACGCATTGTGGCCTCCTCTGATTTTATTTATAATTTGTACACATATTTTCATTACATCATTCAAGCATAAATTTTTAGCAAACAGGGATTGCTGATGTATTATGCAATGAAATGATGGCACGTCAATATGTTGCGTTAAATACCCAATAAAGCCCTTCTTCTTCCCCACCATCACCTTTGCTCCGTCAGTACAGACAGCACTTAATTTACTTAGGTCCCCAATTGAAAAAACCTTTTTGTTAATAGCTTCCCATAATGTTTGCCCATTCATAGGAACTAATCCAAAAAAATCCTCATAAGTAACCAAATTTTCATGTACTGTTTTTAAATAAACTATTAATTGACTAGTATTACTTATGTCAGTACTCTCATCAAAGCTAATAGAAAAAAACAATGACTCTTTAAGGCGTTTCTGCACAGCCATAAATAAAAAACTACTTATTTTTATAGTACGGCGCATAATAGTTCTGCCAGATAATGGAATCGCATCTACAAGCCCAGACGTATCTTCCCCAACTTGGGCAAAGCATTTTAAAACGTCTTGAAAAACATGTTTTATAAAAATGCCGTCTTCATACGGTCGATATTGCTTTGCCAGCGCAAGTGCAACAACGTAAGAGGCTTTTAATTTTTCGCTATCATCACCTTTTTCAATGTGATCTGGCTGTTTTACAAATTTACTGGGGACTTTGACTTTCATTTCATCAAGCAATTTTTGCCTTTCATCATCTTTGTATTTTTCATAATTAATATGGCATGACAAGTAATGCCGCCTTATATTAAATTTGTCGCATTTTGCTAATTGCTTCAAACAAATATAACATTGCGGCTTCCTTTCAAGATTTAAAAAAAAAAAAAAACATCAGTTCCCAAGAATTATTGAACATTGTTGCTCTGTGTGCTTTTGTGTTAATTACGAGAAAAAACAAAAACAAAGTCAAACAAGCGTGCGTGGTGTTACTTTCACAAGGCTTGAGCAGCGACTGATGATAGACTGATGTTTTGAAACGAATAAAGTTGTTGTATACATGTGAATTGCCGACCGTGTCTGTGTGAAAAATACGATTATTGACTGCCTCGCGAGGCTATGGAGTGGCTATCACTGATTTAAAACATCAATGTTTGAATCACCAACAAATACACATGGATTACGGACATAACAACGAAGCAAATTTTCCATAAACAATAAAAATCTATTTATGTCACACTTTTGTGATCTATAAAATGATACGAATGTTAAACATTTGCCATTAAGTTTTTGATCATCCAATGATAAAACGATAGAGTCTATAAAATGCTTACATTCACATTTTTCATCTTTATATTTTAAAATATTTCGTACAAAAACTGAAGTTCCTCCATAACCGTCAGGTCTACAACAGTGTATAGCATTGTATCCAGCAATATTGTATAATTGAGCTAAATCTGTATCATACCATGTTTCCTGTATAGCAATAATGCTTGGTAGCTGTGGTAGTTTTGCAATTAGATTTTTAAATTTATTAGATTTTACAATTGAAGATATACTTCTGATGTTAATAGAAATAACGTTAAAAAATAAACCTAAGGTATTATTATTATTAAAATAGTTTTCAAACGATTTTAAATTTTCAAAATATTGATTACACTGTCCAACAGCATTTTTGGAACAGAATAGCGACCCTATAATTCTGAAAGGGTATATTGAGTAGATCATTTTTGTAGAACAAACTTATGGTCCAGCACGTCTGAGTATTTTTTTTACAGTGGGTCAAATTTTAATTTTTTGGTCAAAGGGAGCATTATACTTTATGAAAAAAATGCTGTAAGTTAATGTCTGAGATAATTCTTATGGTCAGAGTTGTATTCTGGAATTGTATGAGGATTATTCTGGTGGAAGATCTTAACCCTCTAACTGGTCTCTTTATGGGTTAATTTGACCCTTTTTTCGAGAAAATCAAAAAATATCCTTTAAAGAAGGACATTTAAGGATTAAAATATTCTACGAAGATGTTGGCCGAAAAATTTCAGTGGGAGTCACCAAAGACACCATTGTTGTAAATAAAGCTCTTTATGCTTAATTAGTAAAATTATACACCAACATATACAAAACAGGTAAAAACGGCGTCAAGTTCGGCCGGGCCAAACACTGAGTTCTCGCGTCTAGTCAGCTATGAGTTACAAATCGGCTGTGATATTTATTAAAATTAATAATAAAAAATAAAAGAAAAAATTCAAGCATAATTGAGCTACTAAGCAGTACATATCGGGTGTGATTTTTACTAAAATTAATATAAAAAAAGAAAAATTAAAGCTTAAATAAGCATGGCGGATTCTGTTTGCAAATTAAGAGATTGGTTTTGTTTTATTTGTGGACATTTTACGCACCATCAAAGCAGAAGAGAGATATTGCCTACAATTGAAGAACCATATTTTCCTTTTCTTTGGAATACAATTTTTATCTGAAGCTTGGATACCAAAAACCGTATGTACTACTTGCGAAAGTGGTCTTTTGACCTGGTACAAATGCGGTACTAAGGCGCTGCCATTTTCTGCGCCTATTACATGGATTGAACCTGAAGATCACAAATCAGATACATGCTATTTCTCGTAAATTACAAATTTGATAGAAGCCAAAGGCACTACGCGACAATGACATACGAAGCAACAAATAATGTCACTTTATCAGAAGTGCGGTGTGAAGGTGTTCCGGTGCCTCAACCGCCTACACATACATTTTCGGCCAATATGACAGTCGCCAATACAGAAATAACATTGTCATACTACTGCTATTTCCCAATTCCCTTTTACTCGAAAATTTGAAGCAAAAAAATAAATATGTACATACTATAATAAACCAGTATTAAAACAAAATTATAATTTTTTTATAGAAGTTGGCGTGTAATTTTGCCAATTAATCGTAAAGGGCTTTAGTTATAACAATGGTGTCTTCCGCGACCCCCACTGAAATTTTCCGGCAAACATTTTCGTAGAATATTTTAATCCTTAAATGTCCTTTTTTAAAGGATATTTTTTGATTTTCTCGAAAAAAGGGTTAAATTGACCCATAAAGAGACCAGTTAGAGGGTTAAGATCTTCCACAAAAATAATCCTCACACAATTCCACAATACAACTCTGACCATAAGAATTCTCTCGGACATTAACTTACAGCATTTTTTTCATAAAGTATAATGCTCCCTTCGACCAAAAAATGAAAACTTTGACCCACTGTAAAAAAAATACTTAGACGTGCTGGACCATAAGTTTGTTCTACAAAAATGATCTACTCAACATACCCTTTCAGAATTATGGGGTCGCTATTCTGTTCCATTCAAAAAGTCTTAATTTGTTGGACAGTGTTATTAGTCATAAAAAAAAGATAATATATAATATATAATCTATACTAATATAATAAAGAGGTAATGTGTGTTTGTTTGTTTGTTTGTTTGTAGGAGGTAATCTCCGTAACTACCCATCTGATCTTCCTGAAATTTTCACAGACTCTTACTGCGGATATGGGAAGTGCTATATGCTATAATTTTTTAAATATTTTTGGTGGGCGTGGCACCTCCCACACAAAGTAAATTTTTAATATCATATACATATATTGAGTACTATGATAGGGAGAGCTTTGCAAATATGTATGAGGTCACCTATTGTTAATATTAGTAGCTACGCCGGAAATGGGCGGGATCGGATAAGTGGGCGTGGTACCTTCCATACAAGTAATAGTTCAATATTATATATCTCGAGTAATGTGATAGAAAGAGCTTTTACAATTTTTCTGATGTCACCTATTATTAATGTGAGTAGTCGGATGCAAAATGGGCAGTGTCGGATCAATAGGCGTGGCACCTGCCATACAAAGTAAATATAAAATGCCATATATCTGGAGTACTGAGAGTCTTGGGACTTTGTGTGAGCCCATAAGTAATTCATTTGATTAGTTAGACAAAAAATGGGCGTGACCGGAGCAGTGGGCGTGGCACCACCCATAAAAAGTAAATATATGATATCATATAACTGGTGTGGTAAAAAGGGAGGCTTTGACAATTTGCACGAGCCTATCAGATATTAGTATGAGTGACCCGTGGCGTGGCACTCTCCATGAAAAGTAATTATTTAATGTCATATATCTGGAGTATTGTAAAAGAGAGAGCTTTGTAGATTTGCGTTAGCCCATAGGTTCTTTGTGTGATTAGTCGAATACAAAAATGGGCGTGGTCGTAGCAGTGGGCATAGCACCGCCCATGCAAAGTAGATATCTAATATTATATAACTGGTGTACTATAAAATGGAAAGACTCAACATTTTGCACTAGTCCATCAGATATTGATGTGAGTAGTCCAATAAAAATTGGGCGGGATGGAATTAGTGGGCGGGGCACCTCCTATGTGAGAAATATGAAGCACTACGAAAGCGACAGTCTTTTGACAAGTTCATTAGTTATCAATGTGATTTGTCGTGGAAAATATATTGCCAAAATCAAAAATCGCCTTTCAAAATCTCATCGTATTGCTTTGACATAAAGTTCATGGTTTCTAAAATACTAGACAGCTGATCGAGCTTTTTTAATTCTGCTTTTATTTCTGTCAGTTCTTTTTTGAAGCTATCACTATTATCATCACAAAAATGACATACATATTCATCAGTCTCATTCTTTAATAAGTGTTCGTATTTTGGTTTGTCTAATTTGGTACAAAGTGCATGAAATGTTTTTTTGCATTTATCGCATTGTATACATTCATCATGTTCTTCCTCCACTTCTATATTGCATTGGCCGCAAAGTATTTTATTTTTTATAACGCTTCTACGACTTTTAAGTGGCATAATTTCACTTTTTTCAAAATTTACAGATATTTATGTAAATTACGCACTTAAATGCTTCTATCAAAATTTGCATTAAACTTGTTTTATATAAAATTAAATATCACTTTGTTAGGAACAGCAAAAAAATTACGTCTTCACTATAGGGTTGCCAACACTTTATTTCCAATTATGGGCTTGCTATATAAAGTTTTTAGAGCATTTTATTTAACACTCCTGTAGATATGGGCAATTAATACTTTATATAAAATTTTGAGTCAAAAATCTTCAGAGGAATAGATCCTAGAGAAGGACGAAAAAAACAACATGTAAATAACACTTAAAGTTTGTGGAGATAAAACAACTTACGTCGACAAACGTCGTTTTCTTTGAAAAAGAAAACTACCAATGCAACCACCAATGAAGATATAAGTTTTTGTTGCTTGAAAAATGGATTTTTTTGTTCGTCAGCAAAAAGTTAATGGGACTTAGGATGAGAATATAATAACGTATCAAGAATAATAGTGATAAAAAATAACAGAAATAAATACACAAGTTTTTTTAAGTGGTTGTAAACTGAAAAATAATCCAAAATTATTTAGCATTTTTTTCATTAATAACAACGTATGTCGCTATGTGTCGTTTTCTGAGAAAATAATATGTCAGTGATAAAGCGTAGGTTGATATACGTCGATAATGCTGCAAATTAAATTAATAAACATATAAGTTACGTCGTTATTTAAAGAAAAACTCAGAAATGGTCAATATTAAAAAAAAAAAAAAACTTAACACATGTAAAGAGCGTTAAAAATTAATATATTTGGCATCGTTAACTCAAAACTGTCAAAAGTGGACATACGCGGTTATTCCAGAAAACCACAGAGTTGTAAGGATGTTTTTGAAAATATTAATTTAAGAAAAGGTCTTGTTTTTTTTATGGAATATATAATTTTTTTTTTTTTTGAAAAAGTGATTTTCCAAGTAAAGGTAATTTTTAAGAAAAGTTATTTTTCTAAGAAGAGGTAAGGTACCTTAAGACAAGGTACTTCTTAAGAAAATGTACCTATTAAAAAATGGTACGTTCTTAGGGCAATAAAGTTGTTTAAAGAAAATTTATTTTATCAGAGAAGGTGCCTTATTTTAGATAAGTTACTTTTTTTTAAGAAAACGTACTTTTTTAATGAAAGGTATTTTCTGAAAATAAGGTCCATTTATAAGAACATGTGCTTTAAAGAAAAATAATTTTTTTTATGTAAATGTACTCTTCTAAGAAAATGGAACTTAAAAAAATTAATTTTTAACGAAAATGTTCTTTTCTAAGTAAACGAAATTTTTTGAGTGATGCTAATTTTTTAAGAAAAGGTCCTTTTTTAAGAAAGGGCCCTTTTTCAATAAAAGGTATTTTTTTAAAGAAAATGCTTTTACACTCGACCGTTTCTTAACTAATTCACCTGGTATACTGTCCCATGCAGAAGTTTTAAATGACATAGGCTCCGACCGTTTGCCAATAAAGATCATTTTAGACAGTTCATATCATACCACAACAGCTTTCAGCTACGATTTTGCAACTGCTATTTGGATTCGCTTTTCAAAACTTCTAAATATACACCTTAATTTGCCATATATCAGCAATATCACCAACTGTGAACATGTTAATGATTTTATATTGAACTTCAAACAAATTTAAAATAACACCACTGATTGTAGTGTTCCAATAAGACATAATTCCCTTCCTTATAACAAAAGAAATACGATTGAACAAAGAAATTGATCTATACGAGACAACGATATGTGACTATAAATGACCAGTATGAAACGAAAATATTGAACCAAAGAATCCGTGAAAAAATGGAAAAATTTAGTAATAAGTCCTGGGGTTATATTCTATACACACTGGATAAAGTCTCTCCTCCATTTTGGAATTTAACCAAAACTTTAAGGAAAAAGTCCATAAGTATTCCAATTCTAAAATAAAATGATAATAGTTATACCACCAACCAAGAAAAGAGTGAAATTTTGGCTCAAATATCTCTTTTAAATCATTCCGCTTCAGTTAATCTTGGAAACCCTATTACGAATTTTCTAGTGGATGACACTCTTGAATCCTTTCGATCATTGAATATAAATCATTCGGATGAATTTTCAACAAATACTGACATAATTAGGGCAATTAAACATAAGAAAGCGCCAGGAACCGATGACATTAATAATCGATGTTTAAAGACGCTTCCCACAAAGGTATTAAATTCTTAACAGTTGTTACGAATTTTTAACTTAAACTCTGTTATTTTGCAAAAGAATTCCTGAGAAAGTCATTAGGATAAACTATTAAATTTTACGGAACTCAACAAAATTATTCCACCTCAAAAGTTTGGTTTTCGCAGAGTTTACAACACTGCGCATCCACAAATAAGAATAAGGAAATTATAGAAAACTTTAACCACCAAAAATTAACAGGCCGGGTCTACTGGATGTTAAGGCAGCTGTTTAGTCATTTCATGGATTTTTTTTTTTTGGCATTTTATTATTTTATTATTTTATTATTTTATTATTTTATTATTTTATTATTTTATTATTTTTCCATCATTTTATCTTTTTCGTCATTTTATATTTTTATATTTTAATATTTTTGAATTTCATGAATTAACTCCTTTAAGTATTAGTATTTTTATTTAAGTTTTTCGGCTATAATAAGTTTTAATATTGAATTGTCATCACTACATGTCAAAACGCTTAGGAAATTTGAATTGTTAGCTTTAAGGATCCATTTTAAATTTTTAATAAAATCATTCTTGTATTGAAATCGAAACAGACCGGTCTTGTACTTTTTTCGTGCGAATTCAAATATTAAAAAATTTGTCCGCCATATTAACTAAAATATAATTAAAAAAAAAAATTAAATCCAAATTAAATAATAGTGGTTGCAAATATTAATTTAGCAACAAATTCTTAAAAAAGCTTAATGAAAAACAGCAGCCTTTAACTCAGTATGGAACGAATCTCTTGCTTTTAAAATGAAAATATAAAAAAACTCAATTATCGCACGCGAGAATCGGTAATTGAATATTATTTCATGTTTAATCGTTGGCTTATGGCTCAAGGGATTCATTATATTTTCCGTTAAAGAAAACGCATCATTTGCAACAAAAACAAATGGTAATGTAACATCGCATCCTGGAGGAAACTCTTGGGACGATATTTCGACTTCGTTCTGCTTTAATTTAAATAAAATAGTGAATTTCGACATCTGTAGCCCGACCATTTGTGCCGATATCTACCATCACCAATTCGAAACTGGCTTTTACAACATTCAATAAAATATGGAAACATTCATTAAATAGTTGAAATGGAAAGATCCATTTCCAGAGGATTTCGTAATAGCAACATATATACAATTCGGAAAATTCCATAGTAAACCATAGCAGCTACCTTTTTGCTCCTTGCTTACTCGCAACTGCAAAGGTCAAACGAGAACTATATTCAGACATATATCTAAAGAATATTTTTTGAGTACTAAGCACAGCAAAATCTCTGAGAGCCTCAATTATGACCACATAAGTTTCGAAAACAATTTTACCAATGTTTTGCGACGCAACTGTTGTTAAAAGTTTTTAATCATTGAAACTGTTGCCGCTTGCCAAATACCGCAACGTCAAGTCGAAACGATGACGCACTATAATTGCTTTACTGTATTGGCTTTTACTATTAACGGCGCCACTTTCGCTAAAACTTCTTTAAAAAAATATCTGCTTATTCAAACATGGTTTTTAAAATCACATTCAGAAGGAATTTCATCTTAAAATTTTTCACGATTAACGTACCACTTTATTCACATACCATTTTTTTTTTGTATTATTGTTTGATTTATTTATTTTTTGCTATAGCAAGCAATAACATTGTGCAGAATTTTCGTATGTTGCCTTCTTCCCTTATAACTTTAAAATGAAAAATTGCACATTTTACTTGTGTAGTTTGTGTCGCAAGTGCCAGACTTGACCACTGAACTTATGTAGTGTACGGCCGCCATAAGCACAAATAAATTTTTTAGGAACAGATATTTTGTGAAGTAAGAGTGGTCATTGAGGCAGTATTTTTATATTAAAACATTTGCCGTTTTCTATACTAATATAATAAAGAGGTAATGTGTGTTTGTTTGTTTGTTTGTTTGTTTGTAGGGGGTAATCTCCGTAACTAGCCATCTGATCTTCCTGAAATTTTCACAGAGTCTTACTGCGGATATGGGAAGTGCTATAGGCTATAACTTTTTTAATATTTTTAGTGGGCGTGGCACCTCCCACACAAAGTAAATTTTTAATATCATATACATATATTGAGTACCATGACAGGGAGAGCTTTGCAAATTTGTGTGAGGTCACCTATTGTTAAATTAGTAGCCGCGCCGGAAATGGGCCGGATCGGAGAAGTGGGCGTGGTACCTCCCATACAAGTAATAATTCAATGTTATATATCTCGAGTACTATGATAGAGAGAGCTTTTAAAATTTGTGAGCAGTCGGACAAAAAATGGTCACTATTGGACCAATAGGCGTGGCACCTGCCATACAAATAAAATATAAAATGCCATATATCTGGAGTACTGTTATAGTGAGAGTCTTGGGACTTTGTGTGAACCCATAAGTTATTGATATGATTAGTTAGACAAAAAATGGGCGTGATCGGAGCAGTGGGCGTGGCACCGCCCGTACAAAGTAAATATATGATATCATATAACTGGTGTACTAAAAGAGGGAAGCTTTGGCACTTTGCACGACACCATCAGATCTTATTATGAGTAGTCAGACAAAAAATTGGCGGGTTCACACCAATGGGCGTGGAGCTCCCCATGCAAAGTAACTATTAAATGTCAAATATTTGGAGTATTGTAAAAGAGAGAGCTTTGTGGCTTTGCGTGACCCCATAGGTTCTTTGTGTGATTAGTCGAACAAAAAAATGGGCGTGATAGAAGCAGTGGGCGTAGCACCGCCCATGCAAAGTAGATATCTAATATCATATAACTGGGAAAGGCTCGACATTTTGCACGAGTCCCTCAGATATTAATATGAGTAGTCCAATAAAAATTGGGCGGGATGGGATAAGTGGGCGTGGCACCTCCTATATCAAAAATATGATGTAATATACAGTCTTTTGACAAGTATATTAGTTATCAATGTGATTTGTCGTGGAAAATATATTGTCAAAATCAAAAATCGCGAAAACAAACAAAAAAAATTTTATATCAGTAAGTATCAAAAAAAAAGAATTAAAGAGGTAATGTGTTTGTTTGTTTGTAGGAGGTAATCTCCGTAACGACTTATCTGATCTTCCTGAAATTTTCACTGATTCTTCCTGCGGATATCGGAAGTGCTACAGGCTGTATTTTTTTAAATATTTTTAGTGGGCGTGGCACCTCCCATTCAAAGTAAATTGTTAATATCATATATATAAAGTACTATGATAGAGAGAGCTTTGAAAATTTATCTTAGGTCATCTATTATTAACGTGAGTAGTCTGACAAAAAAATGGGCGGGATTGGACAAATGCGCATGGTACCCCTATACAAACTTAATATTAAATGTGATATATCTGAATTACTGTCTTAGTGAGAGCCTTGGGACTTGCGTGAGCCTTTTCGTAACAATTCGGAAGGGGGGGGGATGGGGAGGGTGTAGCGAAGCGCACCGGGTTACATCTAGTATTTTATAAAACTCCGGAAATTAAATTTTTTTCCTGCTTAACTATTTGCATACAAAACTGACCCCACGATTTAATTTATTTCATAATGTACTTATTTACAACATTACTTTGCATTTTTCTTTGATGCTTCTACAAACCATGTTCCGTGGTTCTATTGGTGAAGGTAAATTTATGCGAAAGCTAAGATAGAAACACCATAAAAACTGTGGAAAAAACTTTATTGAAATGCAAAAGTGTAACAAAAAATAAAGTTTGAAAATTTTAAGTACAATTTATTGCCTTTAAATCTGGCCATTCCGACCACATGGACGAGAATATGGTGCACTTATGTACGAGTATATGTTTGTAACTAGAACAATAGTGAAAAGCAAGTTTTACTCCCATGCTGAAGCCAAGTCACAAACAGTATGTCAAACTGAATCAGGTAGTTTCATCACACACGGTTTGACACTCATCGGAGTGAATGGATTTTTTTTTTCTAGTGTTCACAATAAGAAACGAAATGACTGAGTTTGACTGAATATGAAGATTGCAAAATAAAATTTAATTTAAATGAAACAATACAAATATTTTTCGCAAAAAAGAGGAAAAATACAAAGCCAACCACAACATGTTTAACAAATTTCCACTTCCATTATAATTTTATATCTTAAGGTTTTTTTTGTCAGAGTATTTAAATTTTAATTTGATTTTGTTTCATCATTTTACTTTTGCTATTTTTTGCTTTAGTTATAAATAAAATGTCTCATTAACGTTTGACCACATTTTCATTTTTGCTTGTTTTTTCTCATCTTCTTTTATTTGTGCTGTTTTTTAAATGTCCTAATTGCTGCCAAATGCCCAGCGAAAAAAATAAATAATATAATATGTTAAAAATGTTACAACATTCACATATTTTTTTTCTACATTTATCCAAACTAAATTTAATTTTATTACAGAATAGCCCGAGTGTACTTAAAAATCATAAAAATGAATTTTAAGAAATACTCTAGAGAATTTTAAAATTTATAAATTATTTGAAAAATGCTACAGGAAATGGTGTATATTTTTCAATACAAAGAAAAACCGTTGATGTACTTAAAAGGTTTGGTCAAGCAACAAGGAGCTTCAATATAAATTTTTCAGAAAATGACTCTTTTCTATCATTAAAGTACTTTCAATGACTTTTGAAAAGAACTTAAGTGGTCATTTATTTACAAAAGAAATTTGAGTGAAATTTACTTAATTAAAGAATTGTGTTGTTTTATGGCAGAAATTAGTGGCTACAAATAATTGTGATAAAATATTGTCTTCCCTTACCTTACCTTACCTTACCTAACCTAACATTGGCTTACCTTACGTTACCTTGCCTAACCTTACTTTACCTTACTCGTAATTGAAACAAAGTGCAACATATGCCTTTGATTTTATTTTTAAATATTTGCTTCACAACAATTCCCTAAAGGTTTCACCTTATTTTATCCTTAAGCCGTTCAAACATTGCTACGAGTCAATAACACAATTTATTGGTGAAATTTATTTTTTTTCCATAAATTGATGTTCGTAATTAACCACATTCATAAACTCATGTATTTTTTACCTAATTAAAACATTAATTTGTTTTTTTTTTTATTATTTGCTTTTGTAACGAATTGATGATGATGACTTTGTTCTGTTTGCCCACATCCTATTGACGTATAAGCTTAAATACTTAAATAAACAAGTTGATCATAAAAACGTTGTAAATTGTATCAATAATATTACTGCGTAAAACCAGGTACATGTTTATTGGCTATAGATTTTTGTGCTGACATTAAATATGATTTTATTTCCAATTGATTACTACACAAATAAATTGGATAATATTGAAAATTATTTATTATGGAAAATTTCATATTTTTTACATTTGATTGTTGATTTAACGGAAATTTATGAAAATTTCGGTGTGTATGTGTGTGTCTTTAAACCACATAAGTTATAAAATTGATTTAGTTCATTAATATATAACAGCAATTTTCGTTGATTTAAAAGCAACATATAAATAAGTTGCAGGCATTTAAATAGTTTGTGATTTCGTATTAGAAATCGAAACTATTAATATTTACTAGCAGATTCCAGCCCTCGAAATTCGAGTGCAAATTCTAGGAAATTTTATTTTTTCATTTAATTAAGACCCTAAAGGTATGCTAATCAATTATGGCCAATTCACAAATCAACACAAAAAACAAACTCATTTTTATTACAAACACATTAACAGATTTAATAAACACACATGTAGCATTGTATAATTTTATGTAAGTGTTATTAGCAACTTTAAATGTAATTTATTCAAAATAAAGGAAAAAATTTAAAAATCTGTAAGTCTGCAAAACGGCTAAAAAGAAATACCTTTCAAATAATATACGTTTGGTCAAAATCGGGATAAAACGGCAGAACAAAACATCGGTCACAAGAAACCGCCTAGCCTATTAATATTATAGATTATAATCAGCCAACATACCACTAAAAATAGTGGCATAGAGATTAAACCGACTTTTAAGGTATATTGAAAACTTTTCGTATTTATCTAAGAATCACCAAATAAAAACAGTTCGACTGCCCAGAAAAACTAATGGTTCCTTATCATTTGAGGGTACTTTCTTCAAATATTAAATGTCTTCAATCATGCAGTGTGAATTCGAAACATATGAGAAGACAATCTCATTATACTATTGGATAATATTTAATATTTTATCGTGATAATTAACCATTCAAATGATTGTGCATTAATAAATACATTGTAAAGGGAACAAAAGCCCAAATACATACTTAAGTTATAAATAACCATAATACTTATTTTGTTTCAAGGGAAAAAAACATACATGTTTGATGGCAAAACCAAATTCGGTCACGTATCTGAAATTATGTCAATGCCAGGAAAGATAGGAATCTCAATATACATATGTTCACTATTTTGATGAATACGTGCTTTATTTAAAAAAAGTATCTTTTCAAGAAAAGAATTGAAGAAAAGATAATTTCTCAAGCAATCGTATTTAAAAAAAAACTTCCGTTTTATAAAAAAAAACTTTTTTTAAAGAAAATTTAAACTTTTTTGGATAGGCGTTTATTAAAAATTTTTTTTTTTAAATTGGCGGCACTTTTTACTAATAAACTTCTTTTTAATAAAGACATAATTTTTATAAAGAAGGTACTTTACGGTAATAAGGCACTTTTAGACAAAACGTATATTTATGACTCCTACAACCAAAGGCCCTTCCTTTTAGGAATCTATGCTACATTTCAACGACTTTGCTTCGGAAAAATGACGTTGTGTTCTTGTCTCTTCCGAGATAGATAAAGAATTGAAAACAAAAAGGAAAGATAGCTAAATAAAGAAAAAAACTTGAAAACTGACGAAGAGAATAGAGAAAGGTTGAAGAAAAGATATTAGCAAGGAAATTAAATTCAATTCAATCTGAAGCTGGAAAGAAAGCCCATTACGTATACTTAGTTTAATTTTTTACAAGTCAGTCAGCCCACAATTAGCGAAAAAGTTAAATTTTTAAGAAAACTTACTTTTTTAGAAAATGTACTTTTTGAAAAAAGTTATTGTTTTTTTTTAAATAACGTCATTTCTGAAGAGGTACTTTTTTAATAAAAGGTATTTTTTTAGTAAAAAGTTCTTTTTTTGTAAAGGCTACATTTTTAAGAAAAGGTTCTTTTTATGATAGGGTATTTTTTTTAAAAAAATGTACATTTTTAAGAATATATGCTTTTTTAATAAAATGTTGTTTTTAATAAAAGGCGCTTTCTTTTTTAAATAAAAGATTCTTTTTTATAAAAGGTTATTTTTTATAAAAGGTAATTTTTTTTATAAAAGCTACCTTTTATAGAAGCAATTTTTTAATAAAATGCACCTTTTAATAAATTGTACTTTTATGATAATATGCACTTCTTTAATAATAGGTACTTTATTAATAAAATGTACTTTTCTAATAGAAGGTAGTTTTTTAAAAAAAGTAATTATTTATTATAAAAGTACTTTTTAAGAAAGGTAAATTTGTAATAAAAGATACTCTTTTAATAAAATGTATACTTTAAAAAAGTACCTTTATTTAAAAATTTATTTTTTATACCCTACACCACTATGTGGTTTGGGTATAATGACGTTGTGCTGCTGTTTGTAACTACCAAAAATATTTGACCTAGACCCATCTTTTATTATACCGATCGAATCAGAATCACTAACTGATTCGATTTAACGATGTCCGTCCGTCCGTCCGTCTGTATGAATATATTTTGATGAAATTCGGTATATAAGCTTCTACAGGCCATAGGATGAGCGCTGTTGAAATTGGTGAGAATCGGTCCATGTTCAGACCTAGCCCCCATACAAATGACCTCTATTAAATCGACATAAATTGCCATAAGATCCAAATTATCATATAGATCTTTCTCAAATTGTTGAAATTGGTGGGAATCGCTCCTTGTTCAGACCTAGCCCCCATACAAATGACCTCTATTAAATCGACATAAATTGCCATAAGATCCAAATTATCATATAGATCTTTCTCAAATTGGGTTTATATGTGTTTATTACATCCATTAATGAGTAGTCCAAAAATTATGCCTATGGGACAACCCTTACTCATAGGCCCCATGTAGAGCTGCTTCCCGATCTGCCCTTAAATCTATCAAAAAACAAAGATATTGCATTGATTCTTTTCAAATTTTGTTTGTATATAATTTTGCAAAATACAAGAGACTTTACCAAATATGGTCAGGATCGGTCCATTTTTTGACCTAGTCCACATATAAGTATAGCACCCGATATGAACTTTTTCATATTTGCAGCAAAAACAATTAATAACAATGCTCAAATTTGGGTTTTGCTTATTTTTGATATCCAGTTAGTTGGACCGAAGAGATATGGTTTCTAAACCATGGCATAGGGTATCGTATGGTCGGTCTAGACCGACTATAATTTTTTTACTTGTTTTAGTAATAAGGTATTTTTATTTTAATAAAAATACGGCTTTTTAGAAGGAAACATTTTAAGAAAAGTTTCTCTTTTAAAAAAGGGAACTTTTTTAAAAAGTTCTTCTTTTCTAAAAGGACTTCTTGCTAACAAAACGTACTATTTTAAGTAAAGGTTTATTTGAAATAAGTACATTTTAATAAAACTAATTTTTTAAATTTATAAAATAGAATTAGATTTTCAAGAAAAGTTACTTAAAAAACATTTTAGTAAAAAAGTTCTTTAAGAATAGTTTCTTAAATAAGGAAAGGTATTTTTTTAAGATAAGGCAATTTGCGTGGAAAAGGTAAGGTACCATTTAACAAAATAGAAAATAAGTTTGTGGAAGAGATATTTCTTAAGAAAGGGCTTTTTTTTAAACGAAAGTTATTATTTTAAGAAAATTGATTTTTTTAACACAAGTCACTTTTTTAGAAAAAGTACTTTTTTCAGAAAATATACTTGTTTTAGAAAAGGTAATTTTTTAAGAAACTACTATTTTTAGGAGAATGTAATTCTTTAAGAAAAGACTTCGCTTGATTATATTATTTTTTAGGAATCTCGTTTAACTATTTTCAAATCATGCAACAGAAAACAATTTTTTTATGTGCTTATTATATTTTATTTCCTGTGAATCCCCCAATAAAAAAAAAATAATTTCTCTTGTAAACGAGAAAAAAATCCTAAACAATAAAGCTCCATTTAACTGTGTATTCCGGTTAACTAGATGCAGAATAATCGATCTTTTGTTATACATTGTTCTGACTCACAAGTTGGCTACTGTATTCGGTGGCTTGAAGTATAGCGCAAAGTCTCTTATTGACAGTTGTAGGAAAAGTTCATTCATGGTGGTTTTTTTTTTCTTCTTTTTCAGGCAATAAATTTTTATATTGAAAACTTAAGCTCTATTCCAAAACTATTTGAAAAACTCATAACTGATGCTTTGTCTCACCAAGTATCTACAATCCTAGCTCCTGAACAACATGGTTTCCGTAAATCCCGCTCATCTGTTACCAATCTTCTTGGACTTACAACGATTGTTAATGAAGCTTTTTTAAACAAAATGCAAACTGATGCTATTTATACGGATTTTAGTAAAGCATTCGACAGGATTAACCATGATCTCTTATTGTTTAAGCTTGATCGTATGGGTTTTAGTAATACGCTATTGAAATGGATATATTCCTATTTAACAGGCCGAAAACAGTGTATAAAATTTCGTAATCTTCAGTCAAAATCGATTAATGTTTTATCTGGTGTGCCTCAAGGAAGTCATTTGGGTCCACTCTTATTTACACTATTTATTAATGATCTGCCTTCAGCTATTAAGTTCTGTAAATGTCTGATGTATGCAGATGACGTTAAAATACTTTATTCATCCAACAATAATGAGAAACAATCACGTATACAGCTGGATACTAATAATTTCACATCATGGTGTAATATAAACTTAATGGACCTTAATGTAAAAAAATGTAAATATATGGTGTTTTCAAGATCTTTTCCTATTAATGGCCAGTTTTTGATGAACAAAGATCGATTGGAAATGATGGAAACATTTAATGATCTCGGGGTTTTATTAGACAAGCGCCTGGATTTTCGTAAACATATATCACTCACAATTGACAAGGCATTTGGTGTGCTTGGTTTTATCAAGCGTTGGGCGAAAGAGTTTTCCAATTTTGGAATATGGTTCTGTAGTTTGGGATCCTTTTTACACCGTTCATTCACATTTAATTGAGTCTGTTCAAAAACAATTTCTAATATTTTGCCTTCGTAGACTTGGATGGGATCAAAATATACAATTACCTTCTTATAGAAGCCGTCTCGATCTTATTAAGCTTCCTACGCTTAAAAGCCGAAGAAGTATGCTTAATATAACTTTTTTGTTCAACTTGATAAATGGAAATATATATTCCGAATTTCTCCTTAGCAGAAGCAATATTAATACCTCACAGCGCTGTTCACGGTATTTTCAGTTCCTAATTGTTAAGTATTATCGTACAAATTATGCCAACTCTGATCCTTTTCGTCGGCTGTGTATAGAATTTAATCAAATATAATACTTTATCTAAATAATGTGTGTAAATATTTAGCTATCCATTTTCAATTATAAATTGTGTTTAAACATAATATAATATAGTACTTTATCTAAATAATATGTAATAAGTATTTAGCTTGGTTTTTTTTTAATTTTAAATTGTTTTTAAACATGTTTGATCGAATTTATATATGTATGTTACTTTTATAGTCTGTAAGGCAAAAATTTCCATAAACTAATAAATAAATAAATAAATAAATAAATGAAATAAATAACAATACTTAACTTTAAGTTTAAATGAAGAATTTTTGAAACGATTGACTAAAAAGTTAAAACATATCTCAAGAAATATTAGTTATTCTGAAAATAAATAAAAAATATTATAACGAGCCGCAAGTGCATTAAGTTTCCCATATTTTCTCTTAATTAAAATTTTTATTAGAAAAAAAAAAAAAAATTTTATAACCAGTTAATTTATTATTGTAAAACAATTAGATGTTATATTATTTTTTACATTAGCTTTGCATAGTTTTTCTATTCGGATGTTATTTACTGCAATTTTTTTTTATATGTATTCACAATTAAAATAGTAAAAGAAAAAATAATTATTTAAAATAAAATTTGCAAATTGTGCAATATTTATATTTTTTTTAAATAAAGTTTATTACGCATAAACTAACAAAAGGAAAAAGATGAATGTGAAAAAACTAACAAATAAATATGTTAAACAAAAACTAAACAGACATAAAGTATTTATTGAATATGTTAACAATTATAGATAATTAGTTCATTTGATTCGAATTATTTTTTTTTAAAATATAACCCAATAAAAAAATTTTAATTGGTAACTGCGATTATTTTTTTTTCAAAGTAAATAGCTAACAATCTAGCCTGGTAGGAATATTTTTAAGCCCTCATAACTAAACTAACTAACTAACGGAATTAGTGAACATATCTCTTTATGAAAAAGCGTTAACAAGGTAAAAGAAAATCTTATGGGGCTATTCACACCGGACTAAAAAGAACTAACTAAATTGTGCATCTGAGCAGCAATGAAATCTTCTATTGATATGTTTTTTTACTAGAAAGACAAAGTAGATCATCTGGTACATCTATCGATTTTCTATGTATTTTGAAGAGCAATTTCATTTTATATGGATATTTTCACATAGTTGTTAGATGCCTTGGGCGGCCATTTAAAAATTATATTGAATAATGATAAAGAATAAAGCAATACCCTTTAGCGAACTTATCTAACTTTAAGTTAGCTACAAAATAAACGGCGCTGTATATAAACTAACTATTCTCCTTCTATCGAACTCATTTTTTTACATGGCGATATGATTGATGGTAGTGATCCTGCATTATACCTGTATTTCTAAATATCAGACTTATAACTTACTTGTAAATAGTGAGCTAAAAATGGCTTAGTACAGATGGCACTACAGTTGAATTGCTTTCAAACTAACTTTAAACTAACTGCTGAATAATGAGTGAGTGTTGGCTTTTAGCTAACTGAAAAATAGTAAGTTGTTAGTTAGGTATAACCAAAAAATAATTAATATATAAACTATATTATATTATTCCAACACGCACTTAGCGTGTAGGCATCGTTTTTTTTATAATGTTCATTGCATTCCGCTGCATTTTTTCAAGCTGCTTCCTATATATTGATCCTATAAAATTAGAGTTGATATGAAAATGTGTAAAATACTATATGAGAATACTAATTAATTTACCAATAAAAACGTCGACATTCACTCTCATTATTAAGTCCTTGTCCAAAATTTTCGTTAATATTTTCGCAAATTGTGCTTTCAGTTGGTTCCTGAATGCCATGATTTGTATAAAAAAGAAAATAAATAACAAGAACCTACAATAGTTCGTAACAGAATCACATATTTTGTTCGATTTGTTTGGTTCATATTTCTGCTGCTTCTAGGTCCTCCATATCATTCAACGGAAAATTTCTAAACAGCTCTTCGCCATACTGAATCTTAATTCTGTTAATGTTCCAACAGTAAGAGTAATTTTGTTTCACAACTATAGCCTGCAAATCTTCTATTCGTATTTCAATTCAGAATACAAATTACTGCTCAGTTCATGGTTTATCGTTGATGATGCTGATGTCGAGTTGAAGATGTTAATTTGTATACATACAACCAAGTAAACTTCAGTTGTTAGTTACAGACGCTTTCGCCAATTGTGATATTAATTTTCAAAATTCTGTCAAGTTTTTCGATGTTGGATTTTTATATTGAAGATCTTTTAAATATATATTTTAAAAGTGAATTAATAAATGAATTAATAATAGCTTATGCTAACTGAATTAGAAAAAAGTTCTCTGTTTTATCAACTGAAATTTTCTCTATTGTTTCTACAGCTTCTATAGCACTTATAAAAATTCTCAGTATGTCTATTGATTTAACAGTCCTCAAAGAAATTTTCACTATATATGTACCAGTATTTCCCAAATATAAAAATAAATTTCCTCTTCTTTCTCGAAGCCAACTATTTCTGTTATGGTATGGTACGTATGAAAACAACAATATTTATCTGCCTTTCTTAAACTAAAATTAAACTGCTTAACGTTAATGTTAGTAATTTGGTTATGGGCTATGTTAGCAAACAATTAAATTTTAATTTCGGATGTGTAAATAGAATTACTGTAAAATTTTGCTATATGTAAAAATAATTTTCGAAAGGATATGCGGGAAAATTGTAAATTGGTCCAAATATTTTAACATAATCAACAATATGCAACAGAGAGTGAACATTGAAAAAAACGCTGTTTTCTCAAAAAAAAAAAATATATTGAAAAATTGTGAATAAAAAAAATTTTTATTTATTTCGCAATTTGTTTTGCACGCCAAGATTTTAATTAAATAATGTTAAAACAGAAATTCGTAACACAAATGATCATGCACTCGATGTTTCAAAATACAAATTCCAGTATGTAAAAGAAATTTGTTACCTTCCAGAATGGAGGCACTGATAGACAGCGGAAGCCAGATTTCAACAATACGAAAAGACTCCTTTGTTGCTAAAAGATTTGGTGAATATTCAAAATCAGATATGATAGTATGTGGCATTGGATCAACATATACAAACATACTTGGCGTATTTGATGTCAAAGTCCTAGCAGGCGAATGTGAGCTAATTGGGCAATACCATATCCTGCCGAACGAATGTGTGAGTATTGATGTAATAATAGGAACGAATTTTACTAATCAAGCTATCGTAAGTTTTTCACAAGAAGGTGTAAAAATAACTAGAGCAGCAACAGTAACTAATGATGAAATGTCAAATGAAATAGCATAACAATCAAAATGCTTGTTTATTTCAAATGAATAAAGCCTATTACCAAATACTGAGCCATTCAGAGCAAAACTATATGGGATGAGGTCAAGAAAATAGTCGGCGAATACAAACCACAATCAATTAAAAAGTCACCAGTGAGTATGAAAATAGTTTTTTCTGATGATATCCCGGTGGCACAGCGTCCGCGGCGATTACCTCAAGTAGAAAAACAGAAGTAGAAAAGCAGATTCATGCTTGGTTAGCAGATAAAATTATTCGACCGAGTATTTCAGAATATACTAGTCCAATTGTGCTTGTTAAGAAAAAAGACGGAACGAAACGGTTGTGTGTTGACTATAGACAGCTCAATCAGAAGATAATCAAAGACAAATACCCGATGCCGGTTATAGAGGACCAGATTGATATATTGCAGAATAGTAAAGTTTTCAGCACACTCGATTTGGCTAACGGATTTTTTCACGTACAAGTTGAAGAAGAAAGCCGAAAGAACACATCATTCGTCACACCAGTAGGTCAGTATGAATTCTTAAGGTGTCGTTTGGACTATGTACTAGTCCAGCAGTCTTTCAACAATTCATCAATACAATATTCAACTCGCTCATATTAAAAGGCTTTATATTGATATATATGGACGATTTAATTATTTTAGCAGAAAATGAACAAGAAGCAGTTCAGCGATTGAAAATTGTGCTAAGCATTGCAGAAGAATACAATTTGAATATCAAGTGGAAGAAGTGTCACTTGCTGCAAAGGAAGATTGAATTTTTGGGATATGAGATAGAAAACATTCGAATAAAACCATCACCGCTGAAAACAAAAGCCGTTCGAAACTATCCAGAAACAAAAACAGAAAAGCAGGTACAGTAATTTTTTGGTTTGGCCGGATATTTTCGTAAGTTTATTCAACACTTTGCCTTGATTGCAAGACCATTAAGTGACCTTCTTCGAAAGAACGTACATTTTCAATTTGGCGAAGAACAACGTCATTCTTTCGAACTTCTAAAAAAGATTATTTCAGAGAGGCCAGTGCCAAAAATCTTCCGGCAAGGTGCTGAAACTGAACTACATACTGACGCATCTAAATGGGCATTTGCAGCAATACTTATGCAATGCGATTATGATGATGGGAAGCTACAACCAGTTCGTTATCTTAGTATCAAGACATCAGAAGCCGAACAGAAGTGTCACAGCTACGAACTAGAATTATGAGCTGTCATCAAAGCTGTGCAGAAATTTCGAGTATATTTACTCGGACATCGATTTTAAATTATTACGGATTGCAAGGCATTCGAAGCGACAATGAGAAAGAACGATGTGCCGAAAATATCTCGATGGGCACAAATGTTACAAGAATACGATTGTGAGGTTGTGCACCGCGCAGGTGACAAAATGAGGCATGCAGACGCTTTAAGTAGAATATATTTGATTCCAGAGGCGAGTTTGGTAAGCAGTATTAAAACAGCACAGTCAAACGATGAACACATTAAAGCCGTTATCGAAATAATAAGTGAACGTGCCTACGACAACTATGTGATGCAGAACGGACTCTTGTGCAAGAATTACAACGGAAATGTTGTAATTGTTGTACCAGAAGCAATGAAAAAGGCTCATGACCAAAGTCACTTCAAGCTGAAAAAATGGAAGATGTTATAAAGAAAGAGTTTTATATTTCGAAGCTGAAAGCTGTAATCGACAGTGTTGTGCAAAACTGTGTTCCATGTATCTTAGCTGAGAAGAAAGCAGGTTTTTTAACATCCAATACCAAAAGGAGATGTACCGTTAGACACTTGGCATA
Source organism: Cordilura impudica (assembly GCA_963682025.1). Lineage (NCBI taxonomy): Eukaryota > Metazoa > Arthropoda > Insecta > Diptera > Scathophagidae > Cordilura > Cordilura impudica. The sequence goes on along the minus strand of OY821520.1, from coordinate 231,828,841 downwards.
TGGATCACTTAGGACCCATGCCATCAACAAACAAAAATTATAAACCACTTCTGTGGAAACAATTGCCAAATTAAAAATAATTACATCTATTTTGGAAATCCGAGGCATATAATTTAAGACAGAGGCACTGCTTTTACAGTGGAAGTATTTCAAGAGCATTGCAGAACGGAAAACATTGGTTTGGTATTAATAACAACAGGCGTTCCAAGAGGTAATGGTCAAGTCGAACGAATCCACAGAACTATTGTTTCTGTTCTTTCTAAATTATCCGCAGATGAGCCCGAAAAGTGGTATCAACCTGTTAGTCTAGTACAGCAGTATCTTAACAAAACAACTCACCGTTCGCTAGATACATCTCCATTCGATTTAATGATTGGCAAGGCAAAACAACAAATAACAATTATACAAAAAGAAAATAAAGTAACTTTTAATATGAAACGGAAAGCAGCAGTGCAGTATCAAGTCACCAGGTTATCAGGTGTCCATTGCGCGTTCACAAATTGGCAGTGGTATGAAACTTCGACCAAAAAACCATGGACCGTATGAAGTTATTAAGTGTAAAGGCGACAATCGATATGACTTTAGGAAAATTGGTGATCATGAAGGACCAGGTACGACATCAACAAGTGCAGACCACATGAAACCTTGGAGTAGATTGGCATGATGAATAAAACATCCGGGTCGGATGTTGTGTAGGGTGGCCGAGAGTGGGAATGACATTATATACTATACTCATTTCTACTTTACATTATTATTATTATTTTAATCAAACTATCCGATGTAAATATTTCATTAGATATTTTTTATGCTTTGTACTGCTGGTTGTAAGTACCAAAAATATTTGACCTACACCCATCTTTTATTGTACCGATCGACTCAGAATCACTTTCTGAGTCGATTTAGCAATGTCTGTCCATTCGTCCGTCCGTTTGTGTGTCCATGTAAAGCTTGTAACCAAACTACAGGTCGCAAATATGGAAATATTTTGATGAAATTTGGTATATTAGCTTTCGTCAGCATAGGATGAATGCTATTGAAATTCGTGAAATTCGGTCCATGTTCAGACCTAGCCCCCATACGAATGACACCTATGAAACCGACATGAAGTGCCATAAAATCCAAATTATAATATAGATCTCAGTCAAATTGGGTTTGTATGTGTTTATTATATCCATTAATCCATAGTCCAAAAATAGTCCTTATAGGACAATTCTTAGTTATAGGTCCCATATAAAGCTGCTTCCTGATCTTCACTTAAATCTATCAAAAAATAAAAATATTCGACAGATTTTCCTCAAATTTGGTTTGAATATATTTTTTCAAAATATAAGTGAGTTTACCAAATATGATCAAGATCGGTCCATTTTTTTGACCTAGTCCCCATATAAATATTAATTTTCAATTTAATTCTTTTAAACAATTTTCGTTTTGTTATTTTGAAGGGATCAGTTCGGTTTTTAATTTTGTCTCAATATTTCTAATTTTGTAAATATTTTAATAATTTCAGTTAATAAACTTAATTAATAAAACAAACCGTTTGGATTTGCTATATCATTATCAAATCCTACATATATTGAAAGTATGTTTGGAAAAACCACTTTCGTTTATTACTACTACTGTTAAAAATTCGAAATCGGTTAAAAAGTGACTGAGTTGCAAATGTTTAAGTGCGCCGGTCTCAAAAAATACTCTTTTCGCCATATCTCGAAAATTCACTTAGCTAGATCTAAAACCTACACTAGGTCATCTAACAAGTTATTACAATTTTATTTTGTTTGATTTTCTTATTGTTGGCATAAAATTAAGTAAAATATGGGTTCGTAAGCATAGAAATTCAAAGAATTACAAAATCTCAATGCTACCCTTCAATGAAGCAATTAAACTAAAGAAGTTATTGAGGCATTTAAGTTCTAAAATGCCTGGCTTGCTTAGAAGAAAAAAAAAATAAATAAATAAAAAATAGAGAATTACTATAAGCGTCAGTTATTCACTTTGCTAAAACAAAAAAAGAAAAAAAAAACAACATTTACAATAGTCGACGAATAATGAAAACCTGTCATGTTTGAACTGTTTGAACCATTTGTTTGTCGTCGAACGATACAATTTGTAATATGACTATTAAAAATTAAAAATTCTCCTTGGTTTTCATTGCAAATAAATTAATCTATAGATATTGCAAAGACCATTTGTTTCGGATATGTGCAATTTATTGATTATACAAAAATGGAATTTCTCTTTTGCAAAGATTTAGAGACAGATACAACAGCTGAAAATATATTTAATAAAATCGACACATTTCCGAATACTAATGGTTTATGCTGGAAAAACTACATCGGAACTTACACAGATGGTGCGGGCTCTGTGGCTGGTAGTTATATGGGCATTATATCAAGAATAAAACCTATTTCCCATACAAGATTAATAACTGCTCATTGTTTCATTTATAGGGAACAATTTGCTTGCAAGGAAATGAGTACAGAATTGATGATCTCATAAATTTCATAAAAGGAAGTGCACTAGATTCAAGATTATTTTAAATTTTTCATGCAGAAGTTGCCTCAGATAATAATTGTCTCGTTTTTCACACAGAAGTTTGACGGTCCTGACAAGGAAAAATTATTATTAATTGAATTGAATTGTTGATAAAACCGGCAACCTATCGAGTTATTTTGATGACAATACTTGGATTGCTAAACTTTCATTATTAATGACGTTTTACAATTCCAAATCAGTTTAATTTATCTCTACAAGGACTTCAATCAAATATTTTTAAAAATTAAAGATGGATACAACGAATAGATTTAAATATATACGAAATGTTTCCATCGTATTCGCAATCAGTAACTAATTCAAAATTTAAATTTGTAATTTCCTTAAATAAATGACATCTTTTAAAATTAATTGATAAATTTGATAAATATTTTCCAAATTATGACATTACCAAACTCTGAAAAATAGGTTTATACAACATTTATAAAAACACCAATATATTATCCTCAGCAGATGAAGATACATTGTTAGAATTAATAAATGATTGCAATGAGAAATCTATTTTCCAAAATTAAAGTGTATTCCATTTTTGGTAAAAACTCATTCAGTTTATCCCACAATCTTTTTAGCAGCATTGCAAAATTTGGTGGCTTCCGCAAGTACATATTTGTGCGAAAAAAGCTTCTCAACTGTGGTGGATATGAACATAAAAATCATGCGGGCAGCATTACAGATAACAGAATTAACAAATTAGTTGAGAATGTCCAGTAGCAGAAATCTCATTGTCATATTTTCGAATATTTGTTATTTCTTTGTATTTTAAAATGTTTTTATATTATTTTTTTTAAGTTCTTGTATTTTATTTTAATATACTAGATGTAACCCGGTGTGCTTCGCTACCCCCTCCCACCAAATCGTAATGAAAGAGCTCAAGCAAAACCCAGATATATCAGATAATTCAGATATATCACATTTAATATTAAGTTTGTCTGGGTGTGCAACCTGAGACAAATTTGCAAAGCTTTCTCTATCATAGTACTTAATATATACGATATTAAAAATTTACTTTGTATGTCAGAATTTATTTTTTATGTATAAATTATAAAGCTCGTAGTGTCCGTCTGTCCACCTGTGTGAAAGACTTTGGATCGATTTTTGGCCCCTTTTCCGTGTTCCATTCGAGCTGAATTTTTGCAGGCAGACTCGTGGAAGTGTCTGTATTACGTCAGATGTTTAAAAAAAAAAATAGATTTTTATCAATTCTCAGATTTTCCTGATTTTTTTTTTTGAAAAAATGGTTATCGGTTTTTTGTAACGGTTTCAGTTCGTTAAAAAACCGAATTTTTTTTATTAATTTTGTTATATTAAAATCAAGGTTCAGAAAATACACACATGAAACACACAATGTTCTGTTCAAAAGCAGCCAACACATATCTTTATTTTCATATCAATTATGTGCGTTTCTAAATTTTCTACGATGCCCAACACAACCATGACTGTGTTCGTTTTAATATTTTGTTATTTACACGAACATTTTTGTATCACGTACTTTTTGTTTCTATCACACATAAAGCACACATTTTTGAGTGTTGCTTTATTTGAAGTTAATGTTCTGGTACGTGTACTGAAAAAAAAAAAACAGAACATGTACAATAAACAGGTTCGAGTTCAGTTATATTTTAAGTCGTGTTGTGGCTCGTGTAGTAAGAAAAAACAGAACATGTACAATAAACAGGTTCGAGTTCAGTTATATTTTAAACACGACTTAAGCTGCACGACTTTAAGGCTGTTGACCCTCCTCTGATATATGAGGGTAACCAATTTTGGCTAACATCTAATCAATATCATAACAATAAGCCAGGTTTTTTTCCCCGATCTTCGTGCAAGTTAAAAAATTCGTCATATGGGCAAATCCTGCGTGACGTACGTTACGTTTGTGCGCTTATAATTTAGTTAATATCAATACCGTTTGAATTCTGAATGAGATATTTGCTTACAAACTTCAGTTCAAATAGGTCTATGGGAGTACTTTCAAAAGCCATTTAATGTGTATTTCAATGATTTTGAGGAAACAAAATATTCGTGCCGAAAGTGCTGTGACGTACGTTACAAAAAACGGAAGTCGGCTTAGAATCAACATACATTTCGATAATTTTTAGCGAATTTTGCATAGTAACGATGAAAACTCCCAAAACGAAAAAGAAAGAGAAATATTCAAGTGTACTAAAATAGCTTTGAAAAGGATGATAAGTTTTAAGGTTTATTTAAAAATTTAAAATTTGTGTGTGACGTTCGTTACGTGGCGAAAGTTACATTTTTCTGGTGATATAAATACTTTTAAGCATTTCAATCAATTTTTATTTTGTTAGACCATGCTGTACGGGCAACATCGATTTTGGAATCGTTATAATGCGCAACAAAATGATGATACGATTTAATTTTTGGAATATTCCTTTCATGCAACCAGTTTTGGGAGATTTCCAGTGTTGTGCTTTTAATATAATTTTTTGAAGCATATATCATCGAAATCCCATTTATATTGGCTTTTGCTAGCTTGTGAAATTCCCGAGCATTATTTAAAATAAGCTGTTGTGATCGTACTAGTTGCCAAACTTTCCGCTTTACAACAGTTCCTACTCCGTCCGCAGCGCCTTTACCATGGGATGTAGCGAAAAAATTCCACTCAAAACATTTCACATCAAATTCCTTTACGAATTTTGGAATGCTCCTAAGAATATATTTATTCTTAAATTGACTTCCACAGCCGTCGGAAAAGACCTTTATTCTCTGCATAAAATAAACCTTTTTAATTTTGCGCAATATTATTTTAAGAAAACAATAAACAGATTTCTTATCATGACAAAGTTCATCACTTACAATACAGAATGACTTGGTGCAGTTACCGAACCATGCTACGCAAGTAAACAAAGTTATTTGTGAATAACTAAAATGAGCTGATTGAACCTCATTCTGGGACATAGTTCTATAATTTTCAGCAAAATCCACTTGCAAAATTAGGTCATTTGTTAGAATTTGATTTTTTGAATCCTCAAAGTAACTTTGCTGCGAACGTTTTATAAAAGTATGCAGTTTAAAAGCCGGCAGTTGACAGTTCAGCTCAAATAATAAATCTTGCAGTGGCGCGTCTGTGCTGCTTTACATCATCCGATTGTTAACCGTTCTCCAATTTTTCCATTTAACAATTTGATCTAACCGATTAATATACAGCAATGGAACTAGCGCATCCTGTATGTCTTTTACGCACTTATTGCAGTCATTTGACATACACATTTCATTTTCAACATTGCAGCATGTTTTGTTTAAAAGTTCAACAAAATTTGACGGAAATAGAGAAATGGCTTTATTAACGCTCTCTAACAAGAAAGCCATGTTAGCGTGATATTGGCACACACATATTATGTGGTAGCCTTCCAACTAACTCTACAGCTCTTGGTCGATTTTCATAGAATTTAGTTCGAGAAATGTTTTTATCCGGGTATTCAGCGCTAAAAACTTGATAAGCCTCATCCACTGTGACTATCATAAACCGCTTAGAAACAGGCAGGCTATCAGCTCCAGCTAATATCGTGGACTTCCTGCCAGCAGATTGCACCGATATATCGTCGCGAATATAAAATTTTTCGATTACACTGAAATCATCATCAAATATTTTATCGGGAACCTTGTTATTCGTTTCTTTGACCTTATATTGTTTAAAGAGCGCATCGAGAACTGCACACTTTTTATCCAAGTTTTTGGGTAATGCAAGCTCCACTTTTCGCATAGCTTTGGCTAAAGTCTGCGCGCACTTATACGAGCCATTAACAGATAATTTTGTTGTCGCTTTTATTTTCTCTCTTTCTCTAAAATTTGCAACTCGTTGTTTACTTGAAAGTTTATTTGTTTTAGCAAGTGATGGGTTGATTTTAAAACTTTCACGAACTTTTTTTCGATAAGCTCGTATACGTTCAGCCTCCTTATTTTTATGCAAAATCAGTCTTTGCTCAGCATTTTTTAAATTTTCACGATATTTTCTAGACCTTTCTACAGTTGAAGTCATATTATTGATTGTGAAACAATAAAAATAAATGTAACGATGCAAGCGCAAAAATCCCTTTGGGTTTCGGAAAGTTTCAGCTTAAATTTCAGTTTTCAGCTATCAAACTGTAAATGCAATGTGCAAGAATTGTTATTGAAATTTTATTAAAAATTAAATTTTTAAAAACATTACCCAAGATTACAAAAATTTTCTACGATTCAAAATTTATACATCTACTGCATTAACGACTCGGCGAAGAAGAGACCGGAAACCCGCTAACTTCCGCCCGCGATTCCTTCAGCGTTGCCATTTTGACTACAATTTTAGGTAATTGGCTACTTTAAAAATGCAAAGCTGCAAAGCGTAGACGTGTATACAAATAACCTTTGCTATGTAATTATAAGCTTTATATAGATCAAAATATTAAAAAAATTTTCCTTTTGCTTTTGCTTGAAGAAAAAGACGGGAAGCTTGGAAAGGGGATTGGCTGACACTCTTAGTCATGTGCCCCACCTCCCCATTTCATATACATTTTTTAACCTTTCGAATTCCTTTTTTTTTTCCAATAAATATTATTTAAGAGTATTTTCATATTGTGACGTACGTTACACACTTTGTATATATATTTTCAATTAACCGTTTATATAGGTACGCATATTTTTGTTTTTGTTTTCAAAGTTCACCATTAGTACTCTTTACAAGGCCTGTTAGATTGAAAAAAAAAAAATAAATTCAAACCGTGAAATTAAAAAAAACCTTTTTTTTTGTGACGTACGTTACACACTGTGTGCCCATCTTTGCTTAACATTATTTTTATTTTTTGAATATCTTTCGAAGGCTTTTTCTACATTTAATTGTATGGAATTAAATATATTTTAAGTTTCTTACAGAACGAAATTTATAAGTGGTTGCGGTTCGATTTGTGTGACTACCTAAAAAACCTCTTCTCTTAGAAGAATAAATGAAAATGCGAGGTTGGTGTAGATATAGCCTTTCCGTTTTCGAATGGATCACCAGAACACATGATCCTTCATTTATTTTGAAGGTTGAATATATAGCCTATTATTCCATTAACATATATACTCAGTTTCGATAACTTTCAAATTTCGCGTTTGGTATACATTTTTTCGGATTTGCCCATATGGAATAGTGCTACGTTGATCACGAGCGGCTGTTATTTTAAAATCAGCCGCCACTATATTCCACTGCTTAAAGAGTGATGCAAAGAGTTCCGCTGTTCTCCTTGTTACTAAATGCGGCACTGCAGTCCCAAGTTCACTGGGTGTTGGTACAAATTCCGATACTTCTGGACTCTCGCATTCGATGCAAGAAATGTTGATAGCATTGTTGGTACTACTGTTGGTTCTCCATGGCTTAATTCGGGAACATCATCAAAAATCTCCACTGCAGTCGCTATACGTTCTTCTGGTGAGTACAGAATCGTTAGGATAACCGATTCTACATTAGCGTAGCGAATTTTGTTGCGGCGAAAGTATTGGTACCCTTTAGTTTGAGTAAAAGTTACACAAAAGTAGCAAAATTCATTGCAGTACTCTGTACGTGGTAGCCAAATTGTTGGTACAGCGTACTTTATTGTTGACCTTCCATCAGTAAACTTGCATAAATTTCTATATCAATAGTCGCACATGACTTCCGGACTATACCACAAGTAAGGAACATAAGCAGTCTTGAATATTTTCTGAAACGAATTAACCACTGTTTTCGTAATATTTTTCAAATTTTTACTTGTTGCGAATAAGCCACAAACGTAACAAAAGTTATTTCCAGTCTGGCACTGCATTTTTCGGAACGCTTTAGTAGTTTAAAAATTTGGAGTCCCTTCAAGTTATGCTGAAAAAAGTGAAAAAAATGATTAAAAATAAAAAATTCAGGAAAATCTGAGAATTGATAAAAATCTATTTTTTTAAAAAATTTGACGTGATACAGACATTTCCAAGAGTCTGCCTGCAAAAATTCAGCTCGATTGGAGCACGGAAATAGGGTTAAAAATCTATCCAAATTCTTTCACACAGGCGAACAGACCGACGCGTCGCTACGAGCTTTATACTTTATACATAAAAAAAAATTTTTTTTGACGTGTACATAAAAATCGCCGATACACGTGTATTTTTATTTTTTCTCCCCTTTCCGAAAAAGTATATTTGGTTCATAGGACAGAATGTGTGTAACGCGGTGTTATAAAGGGTGATTTTTTAAGAGCTATAGGAAAGTTTTCGAAAAAAAAATCTTTATTTGAATCGATTATTTCATGCAAATGTTGACCGTGACTGCGCCTCAAATGGTCCATCCGCTTAGTCCAATTTTGGCATACTCTTTCCAACATTTCGGCCGGTATCTCACGAATAAATGGTTCAATGTTGTCTTCCAATGCGTCAATTGAAGCGGGATTGTCTGTATAGACATGAGCCTTAACATAGCCCCACAAAAAATAGTCTAAAGACGTTAAATCGCACGATCTAGGCGGCCAATTGACCGGTCCCGAATGTGAAATAAAATGTTTACCGAACTCGCCTCTCAATAAATCCATTGTTGCGCATGCTGTGTGGCATGTGGCACCGTCTTGTTGAATCCACATGTCATGCAAGTCAAGCTCTTACATTTTGGGCAAAAAAAAATTGGGATATCATCTCTCGGTAGCGCTCACCACTCACAGTTACGTTACGATTCGCCTCATCTTTGAAGAAGTACGGTCCAATGATGCCACCAGCCCATAAACTGCACCAAACTGTGACTTTTTCTGGATGCATTGGTAGCTCTTCCAATGCTTCTGGCTGATATTCACTCCAAAATCGACAATTCTGCTTATTTACGTACCCATTGAGCCAAAAATGAGCTTCGTCTCTGAATACAACTTTTCGGTAAAAAAGTGGATCTTCGGCCAACTTTCCAAGAGCCCATTCACCAAAAATTCTACGTTGCGGTAGGTCGTTCGGCTTCAATTCTTGCACCAGCTGTATTTTGAAAGGCTTCACACCTAAATCCTTCCGCAAAATTTTCCACGTTGTTGAGTAACAGAGGCCCAATTGCTGCGAACGGCGACGAATCGATAATTGATGGTCATCATTAACACTGGCCGATACAGCTGCGATATTTTCTTCAGTTCGCACTCTACGTAAGCGTGTTGGTGGTTTAATGTCCAGCAATGTAAATTTGGTGCGAAATTTAGTCACAATAGCCCGAATAGCCGCTTCGGTGGTCGATTAAACTGACCATAAAATGGAAGAAGCGCGCGATGAACTTTCTTAACAGAGCACGCATTTTGATAATAAAATTCAATAACTTGCAAGCGCTGTTCGTTTGTAAGACGATTCATGGTTAAATTATATACCAAACTGAAGATGTTTGACAATGAAACAAAACACGAAACATGCGTCAGCTGTTCAAACCAGTGTTGCCAAAAAGATAATAGCTAAAAAATCACCCTTTACATATATAATTTAACAAATATAAATTATTATTAAAAACTGGGGGCTAACAAAAAAATTATGAAATATTTGGTGGGCGGCAAGTACAAAAGGATCGAGAACTACTGGTATAGATTATGAAATTCAAATATGACAGACAAGACAGGCAATATTAATATATAAGTTGCCATATTGAGACTATTGATATGAGTGGCCTTAATAATATATAATAAGTAGTATCCATGAAATCTTAAATGCTTTTATAATTTTCTGCTTTTTTTCTTTCACTATTAATTTCTTTCCTCGCAACATTCAATCTTAATCCCTTATTTTATATGACTTAAAGCTTTTGCAATTTATCTTTAACTGAAAAAAAAAATAACACAACAGAAAAAATTATACATCTTATCTGCAAATCGACGAAAATTAATTTCATTTGTACATGAGGATTACCACTTTACTTATGATTGTACATATATGTGTGTCAACTTGACATATGACCAACAGTTTTATGTATCAAACAGCTTCAATAATGACTTTTATCAAGACAGTATAGTGAAAGGGATAAAGTTAAAGCTGAAACCGCAAGAAACATGATTTTTTTCTTCAATCAAAACTAAATGACAGAGTTTGTGGTTTGGAAAGAAAAACTATTAAAGAAATTAAGAGTGATAAATCTTGAAATATAAGCTAATTACATTTTACAGATTGTATGGTGCGCAATGTGAAAGTTCCTTTTACAGATTTTTTAAAAATCCTTTAGGGCTGAAAAATGAGTTTTTATAAAATCAACTTTGGTTTGTTTTATCTTATGGCACTCTTTAAAATATAGTTCAAATTACACACGGATTGAAAAAAATTTCTCATATTTATACCCTATACCACTATGTGGTTTGTTTATAATGACTTTGTGCTGCAGTTTGTAACTACCAAAAATATTTGACCTAGAATCACTTTCTGAGTCGATTTAGCAATGTCCGTTTGTGTGTGCATGTAAACCTTTTAATCAAACTACGGGTCGCATATATGAACACATTTTGATGAAATCTGGTATGTGAGCTTTTATCGGCCATAGGATGAACGCTGTTGAAATTGGTGAATTTCGGTCCATTTTGAGACCTAGTCCCCATACCAATCACCCCTATGAAATCGACATAAATTGCCATATGATGCAAATTATCATATAAATCTCAGTCAAATTGGGTTTGTATGTGTGTATTATATCCACCAATCAGTAGTCCAAAAATAATCCCTATATGACAACTCTTAGTCATAGGCCCCATATAGAGATGCTTCCCGATCTTCCCTTAAATCTATCAAAACACAAAAATATGCACAGATTTTTCTCAAATTTGGTTTGTGTATATTTTTTCAAAATATAAGTGACTTTACCAAATATGGTCAAGATTGGTCCATATTTCAACCTAGTCCCCATAAAAATATAGCATCCGATATGAACTTTTTCATATCTGCAGCCAAAAAAATTAATAACAATTCCACTCAAATTTGGTTTATGCTTATTTTCTATATCAAATTAATTGGACCGAAGAGATAGGGTCTCTAAACTATGGTATGTGGTACCGTATTGTCGGTATTGGCCGACTATAATTTATTACTTGTTTTATACTGAATTATTTTTCGAGGCAAAAATAAATGTCGGTTGTTGAAAAACTTTTCGAGGCAAAAATAATAAGAGATAACAATTTTTGTTCGAAAAAGATAATTGAATAATTTAAAATAAAAGTTTGAAGAAAAAACTGAGGTTAATAAAATTTTGTTGTCACAAAATTTTATGGGATAATGTGATTGGAGGTAAATCATATTTGAATTTTCATGGTGCATCTGAAACTCAATATTGCAACCAATTTTTGGTACAGCTACTGCTTTAAGACTGTTGCCGATACCGAAACTTTAAATTGGAATATCAGCTTTTTGGCCAGATTGTGTTGTAATTTTTGTTATAAAAACAATGATCGTGCGTTCTATATAAGGAATTAATTACTATCTGAAAAATTTCACAATTTTTCTCTTACTAGAGTAGAAAACTTGTAAGTTGCCTAAGGACTTCATAGGACACCAATGAAATTCCTTTAAGATTCTTTTTCCGACCCTTTTTTTTTTATCAAGAAACATTAATTTGTAATAGATATAAATATAAGCAATTAAAATTGAAATAAACCGGGTGTTCTATTATTTTAAAAATTAAAAATTTCTAAGGTGAAGCTACTTCCTTAATAAAAGGTAATTTTTATATAAATTTACTTTAAGAAAAGCTAAGTTTTTTTTTTTAAATTTATTTTCCTAAGAAAATGTGATTTAAAAAAACTACTTTTTATAAGGTAGCAATTAAAAAAAAATTGTTTTATTAAGAAAAAGAGCCCTCTTAATTAAAGGTACCTTTTTTTTATAAAAAAAGTAACAACAAGGTGTTTTTTTTTTAAATTTTACTTTCAAAATATGTAATTTTATTAAAGGTGCTTTATAAGAAAAAGCGTACATTTTTCAAAAAAATATATTTGTAAAAATACCTTTTTTTAAGATAGTATAGTATTTTTAAATATAGTACTATTTAAAAAAAGTAACCTCGTTTTAAAAAGCACATTTTCGCTAAAAAGTACCCTTTTCAGAAAATTACCACGTCTTATTTTGAAGAAGATCAAATTTTCTGAAAAGGGCACATTTCAAAGAACAGGTGTTTTTAAAAAAAAGGTTTTTTTTTTAATTTTACTTATTTCAAAAAGTACTGTACTATTTTAAATGAGGGTATCTTTATAAATATATTTAAAAGAGGGGATTTACTTCTTGAAAAAAGGGTACTTTTTATTTAAAAAAGGGTGCTTTTAAAAAAAAGTGTATATTTTTTTTTAAAGGGTTATATTTTTAATCAAAGGTTACTTTAAAAAAAAAAGATATTTTTTTAAAAAAGGGATATTAAAAGAATAGTACTTTTTTAATATATGTGTACATTTTCAAAAAGGTACTTATTAAACAAAAGGGTAACTCCAAAGTGGGTCCTTTTGAAAAAAAGTTTTTTTTTAGAGTTTTCTTTTTTAAAAAGGGTATTAAAAATAAAGTAACCTCTCTAAAATTTTAAACAGATGCTGAACAGATACTTAGGTGTATAGAAAGTAATTTTTAAGCTGAAAAGTTATTAACCCATTACTTACAAGAAATTTCAGCGTTGGAAAAAAAATTTTTCGACAAGCAGTTTCTCGGAAAATTGACGTGTGTTTAACTACACGCTGGTACTGTTAGTTGCTTTGAAATTTTTTATTTGGTACAATTTTTATACCCTCCGCACCTCAGTGGCAGAGGGTATATATAGGTTTGTCATTCCGTTTGTAACGCATCGAAATAAATTCCTGAGACCCCAAAAAAAATGTATTTTCTTGATCCTTATAACAAGGGAAGTCGATTTACCGATGACCGTCTGTCTGTCTGTCCGTCTGTCTGTGGAAATCACTATCACGCCGTCAATATCTAAGATAGACCGTTCGTCCATCCCATCCAAAAGGAGTTGCTATTTAAAAAAATCGGTCATAGGGTTCACTAGCTATGTATGAAAATTTGAAAAAACTCTTGAAAAAATTAAATTTTTCAGTGTGTTTGTTGTTTTTATTAATATATGTTGTATATGTTGTAATTCTTCGAATTGTTGAAGCCATTACAGTTGTGTGTATATTAATACTGCACGTGTCACATTGGCCTAAGCAAGTTTTACCACATATTTTTTTATCATTAAAATTAAATATTAAAAATTAAAAATTAATAAAAATAAATGGAAAATGAAAAATGGACAATGGAAAATGAAAAATGGAAAATGGAAAATGAAAATTGAAAATTGAAATATGAAAATTGAAAAATTAAAAATTAAAAATGGAAAATGAAAAATGGAAAATGAAAATTAACAAGTAAGAAAATTATAGTCGGTCTAGACCGACTATACGATACCCTATACCATGCGTTTAGAAACCCTATCTCTTAGGCCCAACTAACTGGACATTGAAAATAAGCAAAAACCAAATTTGAGTGGGATTTTTATTAATTTTTTTGGCTGCAGATATGAAAAAATTCATATCGGATGCTATATCTATAAAGGGACTAGGTCCAAAAATGGACCGATCCTGATCATGTTTGGTAAAGTCTCTTGTATTTTGCAAAAATATGTACAAACAAAATTTGAGAAGAATCAGTTCAATATTTTTGTTTTTTAATAGATTTAAGTGAAGATCGGGAAGCAGCTCTATATGGGGTCAAAGGGATCATTTTTGGACTACTCATTAGTGGATGTAATGAACGCATACAAACCCAATTTGAGTAATATCTATATGACAATTTGGATCTTATGGCAATTTATGTCGATTTCATATGGGTAATTTGTATGGGGGCTAGGTCTGAACATGGACCGATTCTCACCAATTTCAATAGCGTTCATCCCATGGCCGATAAAAGCTTATGTACCAAATTTCATCAAAATATATTCATATTTGCGACCTGCAGTTTGATTACAAGCTTTACATGGACACACAGACGGACGGACGGACGGACGGACGGACGGACGGACGGACGGACGGACGGACGGACGGACGGACATTGTTAAATCAACTCAGAAAGTGATTCTGATTCGATCGGTATAATTAAAGATGGGTCTAGGTCAAATATTTTTGGTTGTTACAAACAGCAGCACAAAGTCATTATACCCAAACCACATAGTGGTATAGGGTATAAAAATGGAAAATGAAAGGTGGAAAATGAAAAATGAAAAATTTGAAATTGTTTATAGTTCGGCTTAAGGTCTTTTGTTGTATGTTATTAAAATAAAACACACAAGATTCGTAATAAAATTTCTTTATTTTCTTCCGATATTTCGGTTAAATTCTTTAACCATCTTCTGGGAGCTAAACAAGAAAATTAACAATTTTTATAATTAAATTTTAAGAACACTAATTTATGTACATATACAATGTATATTTACTTTAAATTAAGATATTTTTTGTTTAAAATTTTTAAAGCTAAGCTACATCTTAACTATACAACAGCTTTTTTCATACTAATTGTTCTTTTGTGTTTGTCGTTTATATTTGTCTATCGTGTGTCTGTAGACCTGAGCTCATTTCTCAGTATCTGTTTTGTAATTGAGTCTCCGTTGTGTGTGTGTATTGATTATGTGGAGCATTTCTAATGTGAATCTCTTTTTGTAATTTTTCTCCTGTTGTAATATGCTTACTGTGTCAAAATTTGGCTTGTGGCCTGTTATTGCACAGTGGGCCGCTAATGCAGTTTTTTGCTCTATTGGTTTGTTTATCGACTTGAGATCTGATTTGTGTGAAGAAAGTCTATTTTTTAATTTTGTTTTCGTAGTACCTACATATGTTTTGTCATATATGTTGGTCCCGTCGCCGTTACAATTAATTTTGTATATCAAGTTTGATTTTTCCTCCTTTTCTAGTTTTGATTTTGTGTTACTAAATAATATATTTACCGAGTTACACATTTTGAGTGCCAACTCGTATTTTTCTTTATTATAAATGTCAGAGTTTCTTAATCTTTCCGACAATCCTGGGATATATGTGTTTGATTTATATATCTTTTGTTGTTCTTCTGCGTTTTCCTCTTTTTCCGTCGTAATTCTATTTGGATTATTATAATTTTTATTCTTCACGTGTTTAATGAGATCTCTTATAGTTTTTCGTGGAAATTCATTTTTCATTAATGTTTCGGTAATTTTTGAAATATTTTGTCACTAATACTTAAGACCCTTCTAATAAAATTTGTTGCTATATTGATAATAATATGTCTAGGGTGTTTTGAATTGAAATTTATTAATCTACCAGAACAAGTGGGTTTCTGGTACCAATCTACTTTGAGAGAATTGTCTTGTCTTTTTGCCACTGAATCTAAATATGAAACTTGAAAAATTAAAAATGGAAAATGAGAAATGGAAAATGGAACATGAAAAATGAAAATTGAAAAATGGAAAATGAAAAATTGAAAATGAAAAATGGAAAACGAAAAATTAAAAATGGAAAATTAAAAATGAAAAATGAAAAATGAAAATTGGAAAATGGAAAATAAAAAATTAAAAATGGAAAATGGAAAGTGAAAAATGGAAAATGAAAAGTGGAAAATGAAAAACTAAAAATGGAAATGGAAAATAAAAAATTAAAAATGGAAAATGGAAAGTGAAAAATGGAAAATGAAAAGTGGAAAATGAAAAACTAAAAATGGAAATGGAAAATAAAAAATTAAAAATTGAAAATGAGAAATGGAAAATGGAACATAAAAAATGAAAATTGAAAAATGGAACATGGAAAATGAAATATGGAAAACGGAAAAGGAAAAATTAAAAATGGAAAATTAAAAAAGAAAAATGAAAATTGGAAAGTGGAAAATGAAAAATGAAATATGATAAATGGAAAATGGAAAATGAAAAATGGAAAGTGAAAAATGGAAAATGAAAAATGAAAAATGAATAATGAAAAATGAAAAATGGAAAATGAAAAAGTTAAAATTAAAAATGGCAAATGGAAAATGAAAAATGAAAAATGAAAAATGAAAAATGAAAAATTAAAAATGAAAAATGAAAAATGAAAAATTAAAAATGAAAAATGGAAAGTGGAATAAGGAAAACGAAAAATGGAAAATGAGAAATGAAAATATAAAAATGAAAAATGGAAAGTGAAAAATGGAAAATGAAAAATGAAAAATGAAAAATGAAAAATGAAAAATTAAAAATGAAAAATGGAAAGTGGAATAAGGAAAACGAAAAATGGAAAATGAGAAATGAAAATATAAAAATGAAAAATGGAAAATAAAAAATTAAAGAAAATGAAAAATGAAAAATTAAAAATGGAAAATGGAAAATGGAAATTAAAAATGAAAATTGAAAAATGGAAAATGAAAAATGAAAAGTCGAAAATGGAAAATGGAAAATGAAAAGTGGAAAATGAGAAATTAAAAATGAAATCCTAAAAATGAAAAACGGAAGATGAAAATTGAAAAGTGAAAAATGGAAAATGATAAAAAAAATGAAAATTGAAACTGAAAAAGGTGGAGGGTATCAAAGCTTCGGCCCAGCCGAATTTAACACTCTTACTTGTTTTTAGTTATTTAGATTTTTTATGGTAAGTATTTAGGTATGGTAACAAGGTATGTTTCAAGGAAGTTAAAGGTAAAACATACTTACCTTGTTTTATTAGTTATTTAGTTTCAAGTATTTATTTGAGTATATAGGCGGAATAATATGGAATTATCCAATTTTTGAATTTTTGTTTAGATATGAGGCGCGGCGCTGTAAATAAAGTTGTTTTCTTTTCGTGAAACACTTTAAAGCAATTCTCTGAATGCAGGACGACGTTGCACTTCTTATACTTGAATATGGTGGCTTTTGGTGTCCACACAATGCAACGGTGACGATTACTGGTTTTCAAAGGAACATCAAATCCGTCTACTTTGGCAAGGTTTTGTTGCATATGATCGTGGTCTGAGTAGTCAGTAGTAGAAGTTTCGATTCCGTCCATGGCATCCTCCAATGAAAGAAGCAGGGACTTTGTAACCGCATTATTGAAGTCAAGCTGTGACATATGCTTCTCCTTTTTCGAAGCTGCTGCGAAGCAATGCAGTTTCCATGCATTGACAACAGGGCTGTTCAAGTATTGGACCCAGAGCGGCCACCACCACTTTTTGCCACGAATGCCGATAATGGTATTTGGCAGCTCCATTGTTGTGTAAGTCCACGCCGCCCTGTTGTAATTGCTGAATTCGGGGGGGATGTTGAATACCAAATTTTTTCTGCTTTTCTTTGCTGTAACGTTGCACTGTTACCATTGGATCGATTGCGTCGTAACTGGTTCGATAGTCACTTCAGCATTATCGTACGTATAGTCGGTTTCGTAATTTTTCAGTGTTTTTTTCTCGTTTTCAAAGGGTCGCCGGCAATACGATTGGAGCGAACAATACCGGTGGCACAAAAGTCTGTCTCTTTCAGCAAGCACACTAAGTAACGAGTGGTAAAAAAAAATTGTCGAAGTGGACGGTATGCTGCATCGGCTGCTCACAGTGTTTCAGTAGTTCCATTATGATGGATGCACAAAGTCCCAAACTCTTATTATAATCGGTGGATGCACCGGAATTGAAACATATAACCATGGCTCGAGCAAAGTGCCCACAATTTATACCCGAAACGAATCAGGTTTTCGTGTATAACCATTTTCGCTGAATGGCGCCCGAAGTAGGGAACAATTACCTCGTCGATCGATAAATGTTCCACAAAAACCTCAAACTGCATCTAGCGTTCATTATGTCAAACAATGGCCGAACCTTCGCGAACTTATCAGAAATATCCAAATTGTTATTGTTAGCGATATGAAAGTTCGCTTTCAATTTCGTGAATATGTTCCGCTACATTGCTTTTGAATCGTGGGAATGCTGAACACTGTATGTAAGCTCCAATATAATGCGGCTTGTGGGATATTGTGATAGCCGGAAAATAGCTGAATTCCCATGAAACGTTGTAATAAATATTTGTCGCACATTTTACTGATATTTTGTTGGGCAGCATACCGATTTGTTTCTTCTACAAGCAGATCAATTATTTCACCGTCAGAAAATAATTGAAACAATTCAAATGGATTTTCTAGTAACAAAAAAATGCAAAAATATTAAAACCAAACCATTAAAAAGAGTTGAGGTAGAAAAAATTATTTGTGGTGGATTGAATTTTACGCTTTACGGTAATTTTAAAACGTAATATGGCATTAGTAATTTCTATCAATATATATGAAGTTTAAACAAATTGTATGAATACTTTTAAAGTCTCTTCACACTTTAAAAGATTCGTTCAGATTTATTAAAACGGGTTAGCTAATTTTCAATGACGAGCTGCACTAAATGAGGTTCCAGCTGACATTCTGGCATTAACTGATAAAATTTCTAATTATAATTTTGGCCTAAAAACCATTTTTATTTTGTAGATGCATCGAAAAATAAAACTTATATCTTAGTTTACAATGCTCACATAATTAAATAAACTTATCCCTGCTAAGGCGCCGTAATAACTTACCAACGCACATAATTCTCATATATTGTACTGAAAGTTTATGTAGCATTTATCAGCACCTTCGCAGCTGCCTCCTTGCATACAGTTGTTAATTGAATTAAAGGAAACGTGCAAAAATACCTCTAAATTATAAACATGATGTTTTTATACATATACTTATGTAAATGTTTGTATTTATTTGTATGGAATTTAGGATTTATTGTTTAAATATGGAAAACTTTTCTTAAAACTATTACGCTAAATGACAATTGCAATTGCAACACTAGAACACATGCGGTGTAGTGCGATGTGGTTATGCAACAACCCCAAGGTGTTGTTACATGTGGTTGTGTTGAGTGAACTCTAACAAATGGAAAATGCCGTTGAACAAAATAACAAGGAAACTACCTAAAAGTTGTCTAATGCAATGCTCAAGCAAACAGAAAACTTGTCTAAGTGTTATCGAAAATAAGTTTTGGAATTTTGGAGAAGTTTGTGGAATATGATTTACAATTAAATTGATTTAATTAAATCGTATTAATATTTATGTAGAATCAAATAAAATTTTATATGTAATCAAAATAAAGTTTTAATTGACATTAAAAATATCATTTAAAAATGAATGGCAAAATAGGATACTTTTTAAGAAAAAGTAAATACTTTTAACAAAATGACACTTTTCAAAGAAAGAGTGACTTTTTAAATAATATAAGTTTTTAAACAAAAGAGAGTAACTTAAGTGAAAACATAATCCCTTAAAAAAAACTTAAGTTTAAATTAAGGAAATAAGTCTAAAAGAACTAAAATAGGAAAGATTTGCTTTTTATTTTATATATTTTTATTTCATCTCATGCAAGGACTAACTACAAAATTATTGAACTCAATCAGTGAAGAATTTATTTAGTGAACTCTTTTTTAACTTAAAAATCTTTAAGAGATAAAAATAAGATAAAGGAAACTAAATCTTACTTTTTTTTCAAAAATTTTTATAAACATTTCTATTGTACATGTAAAAATATGGAATTTTTTAATGTCTTATCTTATTTTTATATAATTTTAATCTTTTTAAAATATAATTGCAAAATTATATTAAAAATTTTATAGTTGTGTTTCTTTTTTATATATAATTGATATTTTAAATAAAATACACACATGCACATAAATCTTCGATCGAGTCTATATAGCTTGTTGATTAAAGAAATTGTGTCAATGAAAGAAAGACATTTCTTCTTTCTTTTCAATGGATAAAATTGTAATAATTCAAAAAAAAGTAAATAAGTAAATAAATAAACTAGCAACTTCCTGTGTAAATGGAAATAAATTAAAGTTGGCAACACTGATCACTATTACCGACATACGTGGAATAGTAGCAAGATACTAGAAATAATGCTTCAAATTACCGTGAAGCATTGAAAGAATAAAATTTAATTTGATTGAACAGTGCAAAAGTCTATATAACACAGATTTGAGGATATTGTTCATTGTGTGACCCAAATTTGCGTACCAAAAGCCTTCATATTTTACTTTTAAGCTTCTTCAAAAATACACGTAATGAGAAAATCCCTCTTCGCATACCATATAAACCAATCATCATATAAAAGTATTTAAAAACAACAAAGAAAGTTATAGTCGGTCTAGATCGACTATGCAATACCCTATACCATGCGTTTAGACAATAGGTTTTAGGTCCAACTAATTGGCTATAAAATATAAATATAACCAAAATCTGAGTGGAATTTTAATTAATCTTTTTGCCTGCAGACTTGAGAAGTTCATATCGGATTCCATATAGGGACTAGGTCGAAAAATTGATCGATTCAGAACATATTTGGTGAAGTCACTTCTTTTTTGCAAAAACATATACCAACCAAAATTGAGAAAAATCTGGGCAATATTTTTGTTTTTTGGTAGGTTTAAGTGAAGATCGGGAAGCAGCTTTATATGGGCACTATGTCTAAGAATGGGGGAAAGCTATAGGATAATTTGGATCCTATGGTAATTTAAGTCTATCTAATAGGGATCACTTTTATGGGACTAAGTCTGAAAAAGCACCAAATTTCACCACTTTTAATAGCATTCGTCCCACGGCCAATGAAAGCACATATACTAAATTTGATTAATTTCATGCGTCATGTAGTTTGATTAAAAAGTTTATATGGACACATAGACGGACTGACGGACATGTCTAAATTGACTAAGGAAGTGATTTTGAGTAGATGAATAACCGAAAAGAAATCTCTGAAAAAGTAAAAAAAAAATTAAAAATGTGATGTTTCTATTGTAGGGTTTGAGACTCTTTATATGTAATAAATAAATAGGGACAAAGCCAGACGAATCCGTCCAAGCTGTCCACTAATTATTATTATTATAATAAATTATATAATCGAGGCTAGAACAGACTGTCAAAGCGTCCAATTCGCCAACGATTAATTTTTTATTTTATTTATTTTTTATTATGTTATCTTTTAAAAAAAAGGCTTTTTCAATTTTTTTTTTGAATCGTTTACTATTCAATTGATTTGAACAGAATGAATGTAATTGTATTTTGTTTGCTCTTTATATACACAAAAAAATGACAGAAGACACTTAGGTATTGAATGAGAAAAAAAATAAGTATGCATATGCATTAAATTCAAATTATTAAGTAAAACAAAAAAAATGACATTTAACACTAAGGTATTGAGTTTAGAAAAAAATAAATATATGTTGAATTTAAGCTGTTAAGTAATAATAATGTTTTCTTCTAAATATTTTAAATAATATATAAAATTACGCCTGTTACACTATATTATGTTGTTGTCATAACTAGACTTGTTCTTTTTGTGGTCGTTGTGGTAATAATATAATAAAAACTAACCCTTTGTACATTTTTATACCCTCCACTCCAGTGTGCAGAGGGTATATATAAGTTTATCATTCCGTTTGTAATAATTAGAAGAAAAATCTAGACCCCATAAAATATATATATTTGTGATCCTTATAACAAGCGGAGTTGATATAGCGATGTCCGTCTGTCTGTCTGTCCGTCTGTGGAAATAACGATGACGCCTTCAATCGGGTAGCTAGGGTGCCCGTTGGTATAAAAAATGATTCACCGACATCCTGAGAAGTTTGCTATTTAAAATTGTCCAAATCGGTTCATCTGGTCCCGAGAATTAATCGAAGAAGTAAAAAAAGTCCTGAGAAAATATGATTTGAATATGTGTTCTTGTCACGATAACGCCCTCAATAGGACAGCTAGGGCACTCGTTAGTGAGAATGATTCACTAACATTATGAGAAGGTTTCTGTTTTCTAAATCATGACAATAGGTTTCACAAGTGCCGAGAAATCACTGAAAAGTTAAAAAAATATGACGTTTTCCTATATTGTTTTCTTAAATTTTGTATTTTGTCATAGCTGTGCATGTTGTTTTTGTTTTGTGTGTTAATTAATTAATAAAAGAAACTAAATATAATCAATATCAATATCCTGCGATTTTTATAACATCACAAAATGTTACAAATTGATACATACTACTGTTGCCAATATCAAAATACTATAAATAATATTCACATATTCTGTATATGTATATCCATAATAAGCGCATATTAAAATAAATCGGTATTTTATTTTATTTATACAAAATTCTGAAATTTTTAGAGTTGCAAAAATAGTATGGTTTTAAGGGTTGTATTTTTAGTACATGCATAAACTCTGCATACTTGCATTCAAAAGTAGTAGGTAAACCATAAAATATTTACCCTGTAAAAAAATTGGTGTTTAAAAAAATACTATTTTCTGTCAGATGTTAAAAAAAGATGTTAATTACAATAAATTTTTAAAATTTGTTATTTAATGTCGGGAGGGAGGCAAACGCCATTCCCGAAAATTTTTTGCATGAGCTATCCACATTAAGAATAACCGCGGAGCTTAGCTCAATTGATGTGCAATGATCGAGCCTTGCCCTGGGAAACATGCATTCATGCTTTTCTTAACACAAACGCCATTTCCAACCACCAAAAATTTTAGGCACGAGCTATTCACATTATGAATAGTCGCGGAGCTCAACTCAATCAAAGTGCAATGATCAAGCTTCGCCCTGGGAAACATATATTCATGATTTTCTTAGCACAAACCGAACTTCTTATGGCACATTAAAAATAAACTAATTGAGAAGTACATTTCATCATTACGCTGTATTATAATACTATTTTCTTATTTTACTGGTAGCTAGTAAACAAAGTGATCGTATCATTGTGAACTAAATAGAATTGAAATTGTGTGCAGATTTGTTTTACTTAAAAAACCTGTTTCTACAGTTAGTTAATAAAATCCCAGTAAGCATTTTATACAATAAATGATCATGTAGAGTATTTTTTCACTTATATGTGCTATTAAAATAGTCATAAATGCGCTCTTTTGCTGATCACAAAATATTCTTTTGTTGGGAGGAAATATTACCTTACCCGCGAATCTTCTTGAGAGTCCTTTTTATCCGCTTTTCTGATCAGCTTTGACACATTTTTGAGTCATATTTAATGTCATATTTCTATAAATCACTTTTTAAGAGTAAGCAAAAATCATTTTCTAGTCTTTTTGTAATAGCGCATGTGATTAATCAGTTTTTAATCATCAAAAATGCTAGAAGAAGACACAGTAAGGTAATTTTTGTTAAAACAATCTTCGAAATGATGACTGTATCGTATATTTTTGTTAACACACACACATATGCATAGCAGCACCAGTAAGCCGAAATCTAATCGGCTTCTGATATGTATGCAGCCGAACAAAAACGAAAATATTCACCAAAGAGTAAAGTAAGCAACAATTTCATTCAGTGTTATGGAAGCTTTTGAACAAAGCAAGTCCATATCGCGTTGTCTTGTTAAAATTTTTACATTGTTTTTTAATAGGTTCTAGTGATGCCAGGATAATTTTTCAGAAATCTCTACGCTTATGAAAAAAATTCCCTTTTTTCCCTACACCCACTTTTTCCCCTACACTACTTTTTTCAAAATTTATTTTTAATTTGTAGATTTTCAATTTCAATTATGTAAAAATAACATAAAAACGAAGAAAAAATATAAAAAAAATAAGATAAAAATATCATGAGAATTACATAAGAATAATATAAAAAATAGACAGATATTATAAAAAAATTATTTTTACAATTCTGTATACTTCATCTTTTTGATATAGCTAGATGTGCATTAAAAATTTACACAATTTATTAAAATTGCTTGCAAATGAGATGTTATAACTCAAGCGGAATATTTGTTCTTGGTTTTAAAAGATTTTTGATAACAGTGGTTATTAGCATGTATACTTAGATCTAATTTATCGCATTTTAATATTTTTTCACAAGCCTTGCATCTGCATTTATAGTCGTCACCTTTGACCTGTTCCAGCCATCCATTAGCTTCTCGTCTCTCAACTAACTGAAGCAAAATCTTTATTTTCTGTATTTCTTTGATATGTTTTCAGCATAATCGAAAAACGAATCGGACATTTTTCTAAAATTAATTATGTTCAAATTTATAATATTTTAATGTAATGCACAAAAAAGTGTTTTATACTTGTCATTGTTATTAAAGAAGCCACATATTTACTTCCTTCATATTATAGAGTTATTACCAGACTTTAAAAAGGCTTTAAAGTTTAAAATTGAAAAAAAAATTATGCGATATTTAACAAATACATTCAAAATAGTTTTGACTGAAATTTTTGGCAGTTTTAGTTTTACCTTGTATCAATAAAATGTTCAGATATTAACTAAAAAAATAAACAATTTGTTAAATATTTTCATCTTAATTATCTTAATTAATTTAAAGACACAGAGATAGATTTAATACAATAAAAACAAGTAAGAGGTGAAAGTTGATCTGTGTGGACTCACAAATGTGCCCTATACTAATAGTTCTGGAAAATTGAAAAGGATTGTAAAATATAAAATGCACCTTTATATTAAAAAATTTTAATTAAAAAGAAAATTACAAAATAAACCATTTACCTGGTTAAACTTAATATTGTTTGTAATTATCTGGATCAAGTTAGTATTTCAAATGGGATAAATCGGGTGTCATTGTGCCAATTTATGACCTAAAATATGTAGACACCTCTATAAAATGCTGAAAATACAGAGCATTTGTTGTAATAATTCAGTAATAGGTTTATCAAAGTGTTTACATATTCAAATTTTTATATACATTTGTTACAAATAGTGCAAGTAGTCCAGATATTAATGTAAACGTAAAACCCAGGTGGTGGAGGGTATCAAAGATTCGGCATAGCCGAATTTAACACTCTCACTTGTTTTTTAATAGATTTAAGTGAAGATCGGGAAGCAGCTCTGTATGGGGCCTATGACTATGAATTTTCCTATAGGGAGTAATTTTGAACTACTGATTAATAGATGTAATAAACACATACAAACCCAATTTGACTGAGATCTATATGATAATTTGGAACTTATGGCAATTTATGTCGATTTCATAGGGGTCATTTGTATGGGGGCTAGGTCTGAACATGGACCAATTCTCACCAATTTCAATAGCGTTCATCCCATGGCCGATGGAAGCTTATATACCAAATTTCATATATATATATATTCATATTTGCGACCTGTAGTTTGATTAAAAGCTTTACATGGACACACAGACGGACTGACGGACTGACGGACCGACGGACGGACATTGCTATTTCGATTCAAAAAGTGATTCTGAGTCGATCGGTATAATTAAAGATGGGTCTAGGACGAATATTTTTGGTTGTTACAAACAGCAGCACAAAGTCATTATACCCAAACCACATAGTGGTATAGTGTATAAAACTAACATGGCATGTAAACAAAAGTCTGGCTTTAAAGCATTTTTTTTGTGGGAGATTGCAAATATACAGAGGAACATACATTGGATTATTATACCCTATACCACTATGTGGTTTGGGTATAATGACTTTGTGCTGCTGTTTGTAACAACCAAAAATATTTGACCTAGACCCATCTTTAATTATACCGATTGAATCAGAATCACTTTCTGAGTTGATGTAACAATGTCCGTCCGTCCGTCCGTCCGTCCGTCTGTGTGTCCATGTAAAGCTTGTAATCAAACTGCAGGTCGCAAATATGAATATATTTTGATGAAATTTGGTATATAAGCTTCTATCGGCTATGGGATAAACGCTGTTGAAACTGGTGAGAATCGGTCCATGTTCAGACCTAGCCTCCATACAAATTACCCATATGAAATCGACATAAATTGCCATAAGATCCAAATTGTCATATAGATCTTACTCAAATTGAGTTTGTATGCGTTCATTACATCCACTAATGAGTAGTCCAAAAATGATCCCTTTGACCCCATATAGAGCTGCTTCCCGATCTTCACTTAAATCTATTAAAAAACAAAAATATTGCACTGATTCTTCTTAAATTTTGTTTGTAGATATTTTTGCAAAATACAAGAGACTTTACCAAACATGATCAGGATCGGTCCATTTTTGGACCTAGTCCCTTTATAGATATAGCATCCGATATGAACTTTTTCATATCTGCAGCCAAAAAAATTAATAAAAATCCCACTCAAATTTGGTTTTTGCTTATTTTCAATGTCCAGTTAGTTGGGCCTAAGAGATAGGGTTTCTAAACGCATGGTCGGTCTAGACCGACTATAATTTTCTTGCTTGTTTTAAAATATAAATGATACGAAACCAATTAAAACTTAAGAAATGGAACATTGGAGTTTAACAGGGAATTCGAACAAAACTTAAAAATACTAGTATATGCCGTATATATGAACAATAGGTCCTGATGTATAAAAATCGAAAATAAAATTTTGAAGAACATTAAAGGAGTATTACCATTTTTTTTTTGCATACAAGACGTGATATTTTTAGGTTTGTGTATTCGGTTACTTTATTATACCCTATACCACTATTTGGTTTGGGTATAATGACTTTGTGCTGCTGTTTGTAACAACCAAAAATATTTGACCTACACCCATCTTTAATTATACCGATCGAATCAGAATCACTATCTGATTCGATTTAACGATGTCCGTCCGTCCGTCCGTCCATGTAAAGCTTGTAATCAAACTGCAGGTCGTAAATATGAACCTATTTTGATGAAATTTGGTATTTCATCTTCCACCGGCCACGGAATGAACGCTATTGAAATTGGTGAGAAGCGGTCCATGTTCAGACCTAGCCCCCATACAAATGACCCCTATGAAATCAACATATATTGCCATAAGATCCAATTTATCATACAAATCTTAGTCAAATTGGGGTTGCATGTATATATTACATCCGTTAATCAGTAGTCTAAAAATGATCCCTATTGGATAACTCTTAGTCATAGGCCCCATGTAGAGCTGCTTCCCGATCTTCACTTAAATCTATCAAAAAACAAAAATATTGCACTGATTCTTCTCAAATTTTGTCTGTATATATTTTTGCAAAATGCAAGAGACTTTACCAAACAAAGTCAGGATCGTTCCATTTTTGGGCCTAGTCCCCATATAGATATAGCATCCGATATGAACTTTTTCATATCTGCAGCCAAAAAAATTAATAAAAATCCCACTCAAATTTGTTTATGCTTATTTTCTATATCCAGGTAGTTGGGCCTAAGAGATAGGGTCTCTAAACGCATGGTATAGGGTATCATATAGTCGGTCACGACGGAGAATAATTTTCTTACTTGTTTTTTATATGCTCCACATCACTGTGCAGAAGGTGTTTATATTTATTTTCCATTCCGCTTGTAATATTTAGAAAAAATTCTGGACTCCATATTATATATATATATGTCTATATATATATAATATGGAGTCCGGATATATGGGAGGTTTCATGTCAAAATTGACCTTTTTCCCACGCACTCCTAGCTTGTCGGCGACGCTTTTATCTAGCATTGTTATGGAGGAGCCACCGTCAAAAACAGTATAAATATCCATACGACATTTTTCTCCGTACAAAGTGACGGGTAGAATTCGAAACAGCAATTTTTTGTTGTTGCATGTTGATGAACAGCGTTCATTAACGTTGAATCAAGAAAAAGACGACAATCGCGTAATTTGTGTGTACCTTGGCAAAGTGGACATATGGTTTGCCTTTCGGTAGTGTGAATTAAAACCCAACGCTTTGGTTCTTTATTTTCTACATCCTGAATTGTACAAATGAAGTTGGCCATCTCACTTATCCAGTCACGGAAATGAATGATAGTTGGATATGGTTGAATATTAGCTGCAACTCTGGCCCATTCCAATTTTTTGCTCATTGCCAGCTTTGAAATTAACTCCTCCAATAGTGTTGGGTTTGCTATATGTTGTTGGCCATTCACAGATTGAAGAAAAATTGCCAGGTTTTTTACCTCAGTTGCAAATGGCACTAATTTTATTAAATTATTGTCCGAAACATATGGATGTTCCCTAACTTGTCGTAGCTGGCTTTTTAGCAACTGTTCCAGACTTCCAAATCTAAATCGAAGCTGTTCAATTACATCATTGACATTATCGGGGTGAATTAATAAAGATTTTATTACATCACGAGCGTCACCCTTAAGGCTTTTTTGCAGTCGTTGAATATTTTCGAAGTTTGTGTAATTGAACGCTGCTGTTGATTGAACAAATGCTGTATTGAATATTGGCCAATATTCGGGATCTCCAGAAAATGCTACCAAATCGTGAATTTTACGAGGGTACATGAAAGCTGTTGAGCCATTTTGAATACACGAGTTAGGGAAATTATTTGTTGGCAGCAAAGGTTGCGTCCAAATATAAGAACCACAAGATGGCGGCCTATAACTTGTTGATGCAAAAAATGCATTGTAATTTTCAACTGCAGGCGCTGCTTGCGTCGGCGGCATGGGAACGTTACTGGCAGAACTAAGCGCGGCTTGCGTAGAAGACATGGTGGCAGTAATAGGTGTGTTAATATTAGAAATAATTATGTTGGTATTTATATGGCGGGTTTCTGCATACGTAGCCGTAGGCAATAATTTATTGGCGGCAGAATCTGGCGTGGTTTGTTGGGCGGAAGATATAGTGAGGTTATGAGTACTTACCGCGGATGATGAATTTCGGATGGCGGCTTCAAGTTGTTGTTGCAAGTAGGCGTTTTGCCTTTGCATCTCCGCAACATTACCGGCTTGTGGTGTGCCTAGCATAGGAGCTGGTATATCGGTGACTGGCTTACTGGCTTTGGCACACTACTTTAATTCATTTAAAATAGAGCCGATGGCCTTAGCAGCTAGTGCTTACTTAATATAATTTTGTAATAATTTATTATTACATAGTTATTTTATTTATTTATTAAGTCAAAGGAATAAATCCTTACAGACCTGTATAAATGATATAATTACATATGTACATATATTGAAACAATTAAATGTTTTAAAAATAAAAACAAATAGTTAGTCAGTGTTCAACGAAAAATCAATTAATTGATAAAGATTATTATAATCACAACAAATTCTTCTAAAAGGATCAGCTAGAGCATAGTTGGTTTGAAAAGATTTAACAAAGAGTGGTTGGAATTGGCGTGATACTCGTTGAGGAACATTAAAAGTTGTATTGTTGACAAGAAAGTCAGAACAGGTTTCACTATTAATTAGGTTGATAATAAATGTTACTTTTAGCATAGTCCTATGGCTTTCCAAAGTAGGTAATTTTATTAATTTAAGTCGATCAACGTATGAAGGTAGATTAATTGCAGAATTCCAAGGTAAGCCACGTAAGCAAAAGAGTAGAAATTGTTTCTGTACAGAGTCGATTCGTTGAATACGAATGTTATAAATAAATAAATATCTCATTTAACAATTATTAAAAATTTTATATTTGTCTTAAGCCAATTTATTTTTATCGCTTTCAGATTATAAAATATTTTTAGTTTAAATGAAACAAACATTTTTTCGCCTAATTTTCCTTACTTATGTGCTATTTCGAATATCCTATTATATACAAAGTTTCTTATAATCCTTAGATAAATCAAATCCTAACAAGTTATTTTAAATTGTTTACTTAATATATAATAATATTTAAATAACAATAAATAATTTTCACACTGCCTTTGGAAATTCTCTTTTAAAGTATATGAAAAGATTTCCCAGAAAATTTATTTTAAAAATGAAACATCAAACAATAAACAACAGACTGGAAAATGTATGAAATTTAATGGTTTGTGAATTTTACTTACAGGGTCATTAAATCGAAATTTTATTAAAATTAAATTAATTTTATTATTTTAAATAAAATATAGTTGAAGCTGATATTGTAAAAATTGGGAAGAAAAGTATTTTTTTTTATAAATTTAAAATAAAAACAAGAAAAAAAATTATACTCGGTCTAGACCGACTATATAATACCCTATACCATGGTTTAGGGACCCTATCTCTTTGGTCCAAATAAGTGGATATAGAAAATAAGTATAAAGCAAATTCGAGTGGCATTGTTATACCCTATACCACTATGTGGTTTGGGTATAATGACTTTGTGCTGCTGTTTGTAACAACCAAAAATATTTGACCTAGACCCATCTTTAATTATACCGATCGAATCAGAATCACTTTTTGAGTTGATTTAACAATGTCCGTCCGTCCGTCCGTCCGTCTGTGTGTCCATGTAAACATTGTAATCAAACTGCAGGTCGCAAATATGAATATATTTTGATGAAATTTGGTATATAAGCTTTTATCGGCCATGGGATGAACGCTATTGAAATTGGTGAGAATCGGTCCATGTTCAGACCTAGCCCCCATACAAATTACCCCTATGAAATCGACATAAATTGCCATAAGATCCAAATTGTCATATAGATCTTATTCAAATTGGGTTTGTATGCGTTCATTACATCCATTAATGAGCAGTCCAAAAATGATCCCTTTGGCCCCATATAGACTGCTTCTCGATCTTCACTTAAATCTATTAAAAACAAAAATATTGCACTGATTCTTCTTAAATTTTGTTTGTATATATTTTTGCAAAATACAAGAGACTTTACCAAACATGATCAGGATTGGTCCAGTTTTTGACCTAGTCCCCATATAGATATAGCATCCGATATGAACTTTTTCATATCTGCAGCCAAAAAAATTAATAAAAATCCCACTCAAATTTGGTTTTTTCTTATTTTCTATGTCCAGTTAGTTGGGCCTAAGAGATAGGGTTTCTAAACGCATGGTATAGGGTATCGTATAGTCGGTCTAGACCGACTATAATTTTCTTACTTGTTATTATTATACCATATACCACTATGTGGTTTGGGTATAATGACTTTGTGCTGCTGTTTGTAACTACCAAAATATTTGACCTAGACCCATCTTTTATTATACCGATCAGCTAAGAATCACTTGCTGAGTCGTTTTAGCAATGTCCGTCCGTCCGTCCGTCCGTCTGTGTGTCCATGTAAACCTTGTAATCAAACTACAGGTCGCAAATATGAATATATTTTAATGAAATTTAGAATATAAGTTTTTATCGACAATTGGATGAACGCTATTGAAATTGGTGAAATTCGGTCCATGTTCAGACCTAGTCCCCATACAAATGACCCCTAGTAAATCGATTTAAATTGCCATAAGATCCAAATTATCATATACATCTCGGTCAAATTGGGTTTGTGTATGTTTATTACATCCATTTATTAGTTGTCCAAAAATAAACCACATGTGGCAATTCTTTGTCATTGCCCCATTTAACGCCGCTTCCCGATTTTCACTTAAATCTATCAAAAAACAACTAAGAAAATTATAGTCGGTCTAGGCCGACTATACGATACCCTATACCATGCATTTAGAGACCCTATCTCTTAGGCCCAACTAACTGGATATAGAAATAAGCAAATATTTTTGGTAGTTACAAACAGCAGCACAAAGTCATTATAGAAATTTTTTATTAAAGCACCCTGCATTTTTTTTTTCAAAAAAACATAAATTTCCGTTTAGCATATGTGTAGATTTAGTCCATATAAATTACTTTATTTATTATATCTTCGTTGTAAAAAATTTATTAGTCTGACATAGTCTAAGGATCATCGTATTTATTAAAATTAGCACTCTTTCTGGCATATTGCAATTATTTGGTATTGCTAATATATTCCATCTTTAATGTCAAGTCTTAAAGAAATTTATTGTAAAAAATATGTGTGCTTCTTAAATAAGTAGTTAATAACAATTTCCAACGACTTTCTTGTGTTAGGAGATCTACATTAGTACATTGCAAAACCAAATTTAAAATTTTTAATAGATTGTCAAAAAAAAAAAAAAGACAAGCAAGAGTGTTAAATTTGGCTGTGCCGAATCTTTGATACCCTCCACCTGCATTTTCACTCAATATTAAAATCAAATATTGGGAACGGCTACCAGTCCAAAGCTTTTGTTGGCATATTTTTTTAAATACTTTTCTTAAAAAATATGTACTTTAAAAAAAAAAGAATACGTTTCTAAAAGGGGTACTTTAAAAAAAGTGTACTTAAAAAAATTGTACTAAAGAAAGGGCACTTTAAAAAAAGTGTATTTTTGAAAACGGAACTTTTTTAAAAATTTCCGTTTTTATAAATAGGGTGCTTTTTAAAACAAACGGGTTTTTTTTTAAAGGGTACTGTTAACCCTACTCCCAAAATCTTAAAATTTTTACTTTCTTTCAATCTAGCAACACCAAATTGTTTCAATTCCGAAAAATAGTATGGTTACTGCATCTTAAATTTTTCGCCATTTTATATTAACATATTTATTGGATTAGGCATGGCGTGACATCTTGAGATTAAATAATCCCGTTAACTTTTTCCATTTGTTTTCATATTAAGAAGTATTATATAATTGAAACATATATTTTCTTAATCTTTACATTATATACATATGGGGGGTTTCATGACAAGTGCACCAACTTTTAAAACCGATGTCTTCCGATCGGGATTAGAGGGCATCAAAATTTGACATTTTGACCAAACGGGTGTTTTTCTCATCCATGTACCTTTTTACCTATTGTTCTTAGAAAATTTTCTCCCAAATGGTTTAGATAGCTATTTCTTCAATATTTCGGAAAAAATACTTTAAAAAAAAAACAAAAAATTTTAGACTTTATTTTTTACTAAATCAAAGCATGTTTTGCCTTTTTTTCAAAAAGGGCATTTTTTTTTTGCTCATATGAAAGCTTAGGATTTTTCCTTTAAGAGTTTTTTGGTCGCTTAGTGGGATGGGAGTGGGATATCTATCAAAATAAATGTTTTGTAACTCAAGACAACGGTTTTTCAATTTTCCACAAATGCAATATTTTCAATTTTTCCCTATTTGTGTGTAAAACCTTACAAATAAAACATACTGAGAAACTAGACAAATAAACCTTTCCGAAGGTATGTAACATACCTAACTAAAATTTCATATCCTCGATACTGTAATACCCAAAATATGTTAACCTCAGGAAAAAAATCACTTTTTTTCTATAGAAATGTTGAAAAATTATTATTTTTTATTTATTTGAAATAATAACTAAATTAATATATAATAATAATAATATTAAAAATAAAAAGATAAATAATTTAATAAAATTAAATCTTAATTACATTAGATCCGTTTATGGGTATCATAACTATTTTTATACTTAATTTATTGTAGCTGATGAAGTATTTAATTCTTGTAAATTTTTAAATACCCAGTCTTTCATCCAGCTTTTTTGTCGCCTTTATATACTGCGTTTTTTCGTCAATCCTTTCTTGGCGTTACTAGGTTCAGCTGTTGATTTCGCTGCTGGTTTATTTGTTGGTTTTGGAAAGAAATCGCATTGACTAGAGGCAGAAAACTTTTTCAGCTTGAGTCATCCAACGACAAGCGGTATAAAAGCGTGGTATTGAGCGGTGCCATCGATTGTTACCGCATTATCGAATCCGCTCTTCAATGTTTTCAATGTTTCCTGATGATCCTCTTTGCTACTAAAAACTATTTTAGTTTCTTTACAATAATTCTTTGCCCAATGGAATAAAGCAGTCGCATCTAAGATGCGATCTTGATGAGAGCACTGGTGGCTATACTTCGCTGCATTTCTTTTAAAGTTTGCTGCAATACCATCACATGCTCCTTTACCATGAGCAGTAGGATGAAAATGCTTCTCAGCTAGCATTCCAAAATCTTTTTCATGAGCCATAAGATTTGCGAAGCTACTTTTGTTTTTAAACTGTTGACGAGCTCCGTCAGAAACGTAGTATATCTTCTTTACTGTAAACTGAGATTTTAGATATTTTAGTATTATCTTCTGGTACTCATAAACTGCAACGGTATCATGTTTTAAATCGTCGGATTTGATTGCCATACTTTTGTGTTCCAGTTTTTCATCTTTCATGTTGTAAATAACTACTGTGAATATAGCTGCTTGGTCGTTATTGAATTGGAATGTTTGTATGGCATCCTGAAGAACATATTTATAGTTTTCTGCGAAATCATATGAAATAACGAATTCACCAGACTTCAAATGTATCTTCAAATCCTTGAAGAGTGACCATTGCTCTTTGATTAAAAAGTCATGGGTTCTCAAGTTTAGCAATCCTGTACACATTTCTTCCACAAAATCATCCACATTTAAAATGATTGTTTTCAATATGCATCTGTCAGTCTGAATCCAAGAATCAAATTTGACCTCCTCTATATATTCTCGATTTAAAGACTTGATTAAATTTTCTTTGATGAATGTGGAATGTGGTTTTCGGGCAATTGGTACATTCACCTAAGTGGCAAGAATTTGTTGCATTAGGACGCATAGTCAATTTAAGGCAATCGCGGTAATCGTGTAAATCTTCTGCCGAATCATCTGTTAAATACTTTAAGTTGATTTCCTTCAACATCAGTTTAACATTTTCATGGTAAATGCAAACGCATACTGTGTGAGTTCCGCTGCTTCCTGCCAAAACACAATGTTTTGGCCTCATTTGGGTAAATTTCGTGAAGCCAATTTTAACATACTCGTGTTCATATTGAACCATTCTCTTCTGTTATGTTATGAAGGAATGTTACATACCTTCGGAAAGGTTAATTTGTCTAGTTTCTCAGTATAAGTTTTATTTTTAAGGCTTTTCACACAAATAGGAAAAAAAATTCAAAATAGTGCATTTGTGAAAAATTTAAAAACCGTTGTCTTGAGTTACAACACATTTATTTTGATAGATATCCCTCTCCCATTCCACTAAGCGACCAAAAAGCTCTTAAAGGAAAAATCCTAAGCTTTCTTATGAAAAAAAAAATGCCCTTTTTTAAAAAAGGCAAAAAAAAATGCTTTGATTTAGAAAAAAAAATTCTAAAAAAAAAATTTTTTTTTTTGTATTTTTTTCCGAAATACTGAAGAAATAGCTATCTAAACTATTTGCTAGAAAATTTTCTAAGAACAATAGGTAATAAGTCATATGGATGAGAAAAAACACCTGTTTGGCCAAAATGTCAAATTTTGATCGCCTCTAACTCAGAGAAATTTGGACCGATCTTGTTGAAAAATTGTGTCAAAACTACTATCTAATAGGACAAACCTTGGTGCAAATTTCATCCCAATCGGAAGACATCGGTTTCAAAAGTTGGTGCACTTGACATGAAACCCCCATATGTATTTCTTGTATATAATTCAATACTTTTTTTTTTTTTATATTTAATATTGTCACAGTAATTTTGAGTTGTATTGTAAATCAAACTCCAACTAACATATTTAAACCTGTTTTGTTTTGGTACCAAATTTAAATAAATAAAAATTACTACAGTAGGCTTCCCATTGCTGGATCATGCCTAAATGAAAAAAGATACTATATTTAAGAAACAGATATCGTCTCTCAAAATTTGAAATTGGTTACGCCATTAAAAGCTTCAGAAAAAACACAAGATTATTTTATTTTTTTTAGAACAACAACAACAATAATCACAGTTATAATACACAAGAAATGAAAATTTGGAATCAACACAATAACATGATATTTAGAGACAAATCAAATTTATTTCAAAAGTTTTTCTTTTATTTTAATTAAAATATCGGGACCTATTTAACCGATTTTGACAAATTTTAGTGACAATCTGCCCAGAATATCAGTGCATTATTTTCACTAAAAATGAATAACCCAGCTGACATATTGAGAGCGTGGTCATTGTTTTGCTCAGACGGACAGACCGACATCGCTATATTAATTCCTATTGTTGTAAGGATCAAGATTATATATATTTTATGGGGTCCAGAATTTTTGTAATTATTACATATGGAATGAATAACTTATATACACATTCTTCGCAGTGGTGTGGAGGGTATAAAAACAAAGTAACCGAATAAACAAACCTAAAAATATCACGTCTAGTTTAAAAAAAATGGAAATAATTTTTAGCGTTCTGTAGCATAGAACATATTCGTTCTACCAACAAGAATATTTTTGGCTATCGAAATATAAAATGATCATATTACACACAAAATAATAAAACGATCAACACTGTTTGTATTGTACACAGTGTATGTTGTGACTACAGTAGCATAAGCTAGATGTTCGCAGTCAAGCTGATATAATATACACTGTAACAGTCAACCCTTTTGGGGTTGTTTAATGATCGTTGTGTTTTATTTATAAATTTAGCTAAAGATGTCCTGCCCATTGGTACACTTTCCCACTTTATATGAAATCGCTTTGTAAGCATATATAGAGCATAAATTAAGTTCGATTATATTGAATGAACACACTTTGCTATACAATATCAAAGAGCTAAAATAAAAACACATTAATAAAACTAAAAACAATTTTTGTGTTTCTTTTGTTTATAGATCTTCAAAATTTTATTTTCGTTTTTTGTAGATTGACCTCAACAATTAAAGCTAAAATGAGACCCATTGCTCGTATTTCCGACATTACTCGTATGCTTTAATTATATTCGAATTTCCTGTTAAATTCCCATGGTCCATTTTTTACGTTTGTAGCTGTTTTTTTACCATTTATATTTTAGAATATTCCAATATATTCTCATATCTTGTTTTGACTTTTGTACCATGTCATGATATTTTTGGGTTATATTATTTAAATATCGATCGTATATAAGAATCTTAGTTTAATAAAACCACGATGAATGCTAAAGCATCGAAGCTTTATAAAACCATGATTATTACTAGAAATCAAAGCTTAGTAAACTAAAAGCTTAATAAAAAATGTACAATATATAAGAATCTTCGTTTAATCAAATCATGATTAAATCAAGGATCTCAGCTCAATTATACGCTTAGTAAAACGATTAAAACCAGAAATTTTAGCTTAATAAAATATCGATTATATATAAGAACCAAAGCTTAATAAAACAAACCATAATAAAAGTGAGGAGTCTAAGCTTAATACTTAAAAATAGTACTTTTTCAAGAAAAGGTACTTTTCTAAGAAAAGGTATTTTTCTAAGAATATGCTAGTTTTTAAGAAAAGATAAGCGAGCCTCTGCCTCTCTTTAAGAAAATGTTCGTTTTGGCAAGAAAAGATTTGTGTTAAAGAAAAGTATGTTTTAAGAGAAGGTAATTTTTTAAGAAAATGTACTTATTTGAAAAATGGGTACTTTTTAGGGAAATTTACTTTTAAGGGAAGGTAGTTTTTTTTGAAAAAAGTACTTATTTAAGAAAATGCACTTTTTTTAAAAGGTTTTTTTTAAGAAAGTATTTTTTTAAATGATTTTTGGTAAAGATTACTTGGTCAAGTTTTTAAATAATTAAAATAAATTCTTTTTGTTTTTTTCCTCTTTTCGTTGCGCAACGTTTCGACACTGGATTTGTGTCCTCTTCGGGCGACTTTTTTAATTAAAATAAAAACAAATCGATTTTTCACAACAATACTTAATTTGTTTAAGAACATTTTTTTAAAGAAAATATACTGACTATAACAAAACGTACTACTTGAAACAAAGGTACTTCTCTGTGAAAATATATTTTTTTGTTATAAGGTACTCTTTTGCGATAAGTTATTTTTTTAAGGTACTTTTTAAAAAAATTACTTTTCTAAAAAAAATTCTTTTTCAAAAATGCCTAAAAAAAATTCTTTTTCAAAAATGTTTTTTTGGAATAAATACTTTTCTTATATAATATTACCATTTTTACGTTGCAAGGCATGTAAAAAGATAAATAATAGTATTAAGTGGAATAAAAATTTGTGTAGAATCATACAAAAACTAGGAATATTCTCCCTAAATTTCGCTATAATCGGACTTTCCTACTGGCGTAGGCAAACTACTACTCCATAAAGCTCGACCGTTTTCCAACAAATGTATGAAAATATATTTTATACATATGTACGTATATTTCACTAGCCGTAATTGACCATATTTACAGATAACTATTTAAAAAAAACTAAACCATGCTGATTCACTGAGCTTTGGGCGAACAACTTCTCGCAAAAGATCCACTACTTTCTAGACAAAAGTGCGAAAATTTGCTCTTATATCAAGTTTGATGTAATTTAAAAAAAAATCTGTCACGTCGCAGTATATATTTTTACAAATATATGGAGATAATCTTCTTAAAATAACAAAGTGTTTTAAGGATATGATATCCTTGAATCGGTGACTTAAAAATATTAATATTTTACAAGTTATCAAGCGAAATTTTCGGTAAAATTAAGTCAAATTTGAAGTTTGCCGAAAAATAATTTTTTTTTCTGTAAAAAAAATTTTCTAGAAATCAAATACTTGTTACCGCCATTAAGGACTATATTGAAATCTTAGTTTTTGAAGATAATTACATGTTTTCTCGAAGCATACGGAATTACTGCGATTTTGTGGACTTAATATTAAAGAATCGATTGCAAAACCTTAATCTGGGAAGATATTTTAATTTTTTCTCTAAATTTACGGAATTATTGCAATTTTATGGATTTAATATTAAAAAATCAATCGCTAAACTTTTAAAAAATTTTCCTCAAATAATCTTCATTTCAAGAGTAAAGCAATGGCTTAGTAAGAACTAGTATGCAGTTCTTGTAATTTCGATATAAATTGATCAACAAATAAGTTTATATAGGCCGAAAATCTATATATGAGAAATCGAATTGAATGCTACTGCAACGCACAAATTTTCAAAATAACTTTTCTGCTTTCAAAAGCATTTTAAGAAAACTGTAGACTTAAATAAAATCTTATTTGAAATCTATCTGTAAGATTTATTCCAATAATAACTTACTGTCCACTTTTTTGTGAAGGACATTTCAACATTTGTTTAATACTTAACTGTCAGAGTTCAAACAGAAAATTTTATATATATATATGAGGCTTTTTGTTGATTATAATTTATCCTCATTTCATTTGCAGCATGGTCTTGACTTAATGATTTTAAGATAACTTGTTTAATTAATTTTTTTAAGACAACAAAATTTTGTTAAACTGCCTTAAGCAG
Organism: Cordilura impudica; assembly: GCA_963682025.1. Taxonomy (NCBI): domain Eukaryota; kingdom Metazoa; phylum Arthropoda; class Insecta; order Diptera; family Scathophagidae; genus Cordilura; species Cordilura impudica. The sequence goes on along the minus strand of OY821520.1, from coordinate 231,789,509 downwards.
GATTTTAAAATAATCACAAAAAGGCAATGAAAGTATTTGCCAAGATGACTGTAATTTGAAAAATCTAATAGAATTGAAAAACACTTAACGAATACTAATTTTAGCCAGAAGGCGTTGATTTTGTTTATGAGCTTAAAAATTTAATCCAATAAGAACTAAATTTGTTCTGTTATTTAAATTTTTTAAGGCATAGTTTGTGGGTTATTTTTAATTAAACAGTACATCAGCCATTCTGAAGGTGAGAAATTTCTGGTCAGGGAATTTTATTTTATTTATTTACATTAATATAACTTACTAAACTATATAAACTCTAGTTAGCAATTTATTATATACATATATAAACTGTCCCATAATCGGGCGCTCCAGTGTTAGTGCTATAGAAAAAGTATGTTTTAAGAAGACGAGAGAAAAAACAAATTACTTCAAATGAAGAATATATCTGTCGTCACAAGCATTAACCGCCTAAGTCGAAAATCATGCTTTGAGTAAAATAACTTTTTACAACTCATTACAACTTAGGTTAGTATGTTTTCATTAATAACTTTTTAATAAACAGTGTTAGAGAAATGGGGATTTCACGTAAATATAAAGCGTTTTTAGTAGAACACGATAGTAAAGATAACCCAAATTTTTATATAAATGTAATGGGGCTTCATTACGACTTAGGTCTGTGGGTTTTCACAGATATATGGAATAATTTAATAAATAATATTTTAAGAGCATTACAAATTCATTTAATTTTCTTATAAATTATATGAATTAATTGTTTATTATGTAAGCCACCAAAATTTGTTGGATTTGTTTTGGCAGGGTATCATATCTAAAATTTTTGTATGTTGCTGGCTCGCAGTTAACTGCCTTAATATTAGCCCGTCTATAATGCCTTTTTATTAGAAACATATTTTATGTAATTACTTTGTGGCGATCTACATAAAAATGTGTAAGATCTTAAACCTTCTCTTTCAAATAGACGCATCTTTTCCATTTAATAAAGTGAAATGTTAAATCAAAAAAAAAAAAAAAAAAATTGGGATATCCATATGATAATTGATGCAATTAATGATTGATAGATAATAATTTTAACACTAGCTTTTATATATCTCAAATAAAATAATGATTTGTATCTGAAGAATACATTTCTAACTTTTATGTGCATTTAATTAATATGGTTAATAAAATATAAGAATTAATCTTTTTTTCGTCAGTAGCAAAAATAAAATCTTACTCTATGATCAGCTCTCAGCACCTTGTTTTTCAAAGCACGACTTAATTTTTCTATCATTTGACTTTAATATGCAAGTGACGTTGTTGTTACTTTTTATGATTTTAAACAAATGGATCGAAACGCGATGTTATTCGAATTATCTAAAATCGATTGGGACTCCATTTACTACATGCCTTCGGTTGACAATCAGGTCAGTTTTTTAGAACAAAATTTGGTACATGTGTTCCACAAATCCGTACCTTTAAAAACAACAAAATACAATAACAAAAATAAACCTTGGTTCAATCAATAGATTAAGGATAAAATCTGTGAAAGAAATAAAGCTTTTAAAAGTTGGAAACTGTTTAAAACAGATAATTTATATGACGAATATTCCCAAGCTAGAAAACAAGTAAATAAAATGATAAAATCTGCTGAATCTGCATACTACTCTAGCCTATTTATTTCTGCTGCACACTCTAAAAAAACGTGGAAACTCATACGAAAAATTGGTGTCGGCAAATCTAAGGAAATTGTCAATTCTGACATAAATATTGGTTCGCTTAACGAATCTTTTACAAATATCCCTGACATCCCCATAAACAATGGATATTATACCCGAAATACTGATATTAGTTCAACTTTATCGGAAAATCTTTTTGTCTTCAATGCGTAAACCAACTGGAAGTACTCTTCACATGCCAAGCTGTGAAATCTAATGCTGTTGGTTCTGATAACATACATCCCAGATTCTTAGAGGAAATTATCCCTCAACTGCTACCTCAAATTACACATATTTTTAACACAATTATCACAAAAAGTGTGTTTCCTCAAAGTTGGAAAAATGCTCAAATTTTACCTATTCCTACATCAAATAAAGAATATCGTCCCATTGCTATCCTACCGTACTTGTCTAAAGTGCTTGAAAGGTTATTGCATCAGCAAATTGGAAAACATGTCAAGAATATGGGCATACTCTCAGACATACAATCAGGCTTTCGTCCTAAACATAGCTGCATTACTGTACTCATTGATGTGTCTGAAGATATTCGTGGGTATATTGATAGTGGTAACATTGCATTTCTAGTGCTCTTAGATCATTCAAAGGCATTTGATACTGTGAGTCATGAAATACTCTGCATGAAGCTAAGAAATTTTTTGGTTTCTCTCCTTCCTCAGCTCGTCTTATATCGTCTTATTTAGAAAATCGACAACAATACGTTAACGCCAATAATAAAATATCAAATGTGCTTCCATTAAAAAGGGCGTTCAGCAAGGTTCGATTCTAGGACCACTTCTTTTCACTATATATATATAAATGATTTGCCTATGCAACTTTCATATTGTAAAGTTCATATGTATGCTGATGATGTGCAACTTTATGTTTGTAGTCGTTTCGATGAACTAAATAACTGTGTTGCGAAACTAAATGTGGATCTTAATCGAATTCACTTATGGGCAAATGGGCTATGTTTCAATCCTTCAAAGTCTAAATGCATCGTTATTACTCGAAGATCAGTGCCTTCCCTTGCTATACCGATATTATGCTTAACCGTCAAATTATTGAAATTACACAAAAAACCAAAAATCTTGAAATTATTTTCATTAAAACTCTCACCTGGTCTGATCATATAAATGTCGCTTCGGGATAAACGTATTCAATGCTTCGATCACTGTGGAAAACTCAACATCTTACACCAGTCCATGTATGAGTTCTACTTGCAAAAACCTATCTAATTCCAACTTTGTTGTACGGATGCGAACTACTTGCTAGCTGTGATTCTATTAGCTCAAGGAAATTAACAACTACGTTTTATTCTATATTAAGATACGTCTGCAATTTGAAAAGGTCATCCCACATAACACCGTATGCATGAAAACTTTACGGTGTGAATTTTTGCGATCTCTTGAAGATACGATCATTGATACTGATGCATAAGATTATATTTACACGTGAGCCTACATATCTTTTTAATCGAGTATCCTTTTCTAATTCAGGAAGAAATAATTCTATAATTCAAATAAGGCATAAAAGTTTGGTCTCTGTATGGCAGTTCTATATACAATGCATACGTCTTTGGAACTTGCTACCGCCAACATTACAAAATTTAAGCAACGCAGGACATTTTAGGAAACAAGTTTTCCAATTTTTCAATACCATTTAAATATTGTTTAAACTTTGCTTTGTTTTGAATATATGTATGTAAAATAATTTTGGTTATCTTATTTTTAAACAGATTATAAACTATGTTATATTTTCATTAAATACTGTATCACATTATACCGATCCTGTATTTTAATTATAAGACTCTTAGTCTTGTTGTGCAGGAAACCAAATAAATAAATAAATAAAATAAAAAATCAACGTGTCTTGCTTATTTGTAATCCTAGTGTTATTTAATTCCAAATAGTTTCCAGTTCTTCTTTACGTTATTATTGTATTTATCCACTGGAGGTCTTAATAAAATTATTTCATATTTTTTAGTATTTAATTACATTTTCCAGTCTACGGTAAACTTTTCCACTATATTGAAGGACTTTTTTAATTAATTTTTTCAATTGCATAATCAGCATCTATAATATTAATAGGCTAGGCGATTTCTTGTGACCGATGTTTTGTTTTACCGTTTTATCCCGAGTTCGACCAAGCGTATATTATTTGAAAGGTATTTTTTTTAGCCGTTTTGCAGATTTACAGATTTTTAAATCTATTCCTTTATTTTGAGTAGATTGCATTTAAAGTTGCTACTAACACATACATAAAAAAATTATACATATGCTATGCATGTTGTATTAAATTTGTGTGTGTTTGTTATCGTCATTCACAATAATAATTAACCATCAAGGTGTTGGTTTGTGAATGGGCTTAGTTGAAAAATAAGGATGCCTAAAAATTACACTCGAATTTCGAGCGCTGGAATCTGCTAGTATAATATTATTATATCATCTGAGAAAGATGTTGTAACCCATTAATAATCTTAACTTTTTTTTGCTGATATATTGCTAGTGAAACTCTTTAAAAGCTTTATCAGAAATCCTTTTGTAAATGAGTATAACTTTATAGAACGGGAATTGATATTAAATTAATTTAAAAATTTATTCTGGAATCCAGATGCTATTTAAAGTCTTTCCGAAGTCAATTAAACACCCATCAGACCATAATTTTTTTTTCCAATTCCAGTTCATGTTAGATGCTTCCTTGTGTTGGCATTTATTGTTGAATGTTTATATTTGAATCCAAATTATTTTTCATTTATCACGTTTCAGTTATTAAAAATTTTTGTTTTGTTATTATTGATGGGGATGGAGTCTTTCAAGGAGGTGAACTTGTGCGCAAAGCTCTCTGTCTGCTACCCACTTGGGGGTGGCAAGAAGCGATTCCTCTTATTTGAATTTCCCAAGTAGCTCACTACTTCCGGTTTAATACCAAGTATCCCCCGGTAATGTCGCCCAGGCACCCATCTGGGGGCAGCTAAAGTGAGAAGGCGCTCAATTAGGTAACCTGAATGGCACGTTAACACCACTGAGTCTCAGGTAAGTAGGTGTTTCTCACTGAAACTCAATTATTTCTAACTTGCCTAGAGGTTGTTGGCAGCCCCAACATTAGGATCTGAGAAGGTGGCCCAATCAGTCGCTTTGTCCTAAAACTATACTATTAACGAAACCACAGCAAATATTGATTATAACCAACGGAGCCACACGATGACGACCTTCAGCATGAAAAAAATATCTCAAATTGGAACATGGAACGTACGCACACTCCTAGATTCATCTAAACTGGCCCAAGTATGCAGGGAATTTGTCAACTACAATCTGCTGCTTTTAGGACTATGCGAAACTAGATTGCCAGAATCAGGAGAACTCAATGCCACCGATAAGCTTAAAATCGTATACTCGGGAAAGTCAAGTAACCAGCCAAGATCAAGCGGTGTCGATTTTCTGCTATCGAAAGAAGCTTTCGATGCAATGATCAACTGGAAACCGTGTGGGGACAGAATTATAATAGCACTATTTCGTACAAGGGCTCGAAATCTTACCTGTGTACAGTGCTATGCACCGACCGAAACATCAGAAACATCACAAAAGGAAATGTTTCATAGCCACTTAAATAGAGTCCTATCCGCAATTCCCCGCGGAGACATCATTGTAAAGATGGGCGACTTCAACGCACAGATAGGCCCCGACAACACAGGACGAGAACAAATAATGGGTAAACACGCAACTGGTAGGATGACTGAAAACGGTAGGCTCCTCACTGAAGAATGCGGCTGTGCCAATCTTGTGAGAGGGGAACCTTATTCCCTCACAAAGGAGTGCACAAAATAACATGGGTATCGCCTGAAAATGAGATAGAAAACCAAATCGACCACATAACTATTAGTAGGACGTGGCACAGTAGCCTTCTGGATGTGCGATCTAAACGGGGGGCTGATTGCAATTCAAATCACTATCTAGTTGTTGGAAGCTTACGGATTAGGGTAGCTGCCATCCGTAAACCTAAATCTACAGCGCGAAAGTTCGATATAGCTAAGTTAAAACCCCACAAACTCTTGGCAATTACAGAGAAGAACTAAAAGCCCGACTAGCTATACATCAATCTCAACCTTCTTCTGAGTGGCTAACAGTTAAAAATAACTTTGTTGATGCTGCAAGAAATCACATCGGTCACAAAGTACCTAAGAAAACCTTTTGGATGTCTGATGCCACCTGGAACGTCATTCTTGAAAGGAAAGCCTTAAAAGAGAAATTAAGTGCAGCCAAAACACTCGGTGAGAAATACTCTCTAAAAAATACATACCCACAACAAGACAAGCTGGTCAAGCGTAGCGCCCGCAATGATAAGAGAATGCGGTATAAGAATTCAAAACTTCTGGCTCACACATGAACTTGATCCAAATTTGAAAGAAGGTTTTATAGTAAATATCCCCAAAAAGGGTGACCTAACAAACTGTAAGAACTGGCGAGACATCACGATACTTAGCGCAGAAGAAGTCTAGTAATTTTGCTACCTAGACAGCATCTTAACAAACACAGGTGGATCCAGCAAAGATGTAGCGTACCGAATCTGAAAGGCCAACCGAGCATTCGGTACCCTTCGGTCAGTATGGAAATCTTCTGTCATATCCAAGAACATTACGATCGCTATCTTTAACTCTTGTGTCAAGTATGTGCTCCTCTATGCATGCGAGACCTGGAATACGACAGAACGCGACGTAAACTCCCTTCTTGAACCGCAAATGGCGCTGGATTGGTCACACGCTGCGTATGTCTTCAAATGACACAGCTAAAATTGCCATTCACTGGAACCCACAGGGTAGGACACGAAAAGTAGGCAGACCGTTACATACCTGGCATCGGCAACTGAACATCGAAGTCAGCCGTAGTGATCTAAGCTGGAGAGAAGTCAAACTAATATCATAAAACCGAAGCGAATGGAACAGATTCGTTGAGGCCATTTGTTCCCAATAGGAACCACAGGACATAATATATAGTATTGATACAGATCTAGAATATCTTACTGATGTTAGGAGGCAATCTTATGGTGCGTAAATTTTATATTATTTAACATTTTATTAAATAGATTGCAATATTCCAAAATAATCATTTCAGGCAAGTTCTTCAATATTATATTTGGTATTTTGGGCATGCCTGAGGATAGTTTACTTTTTAAATTAAAGAAATATATACTTATATTAGTTTGTTCTTTGTAATAAATAGTAGTTTGATTATTCCTTCATTGTTCGCTAAATGCTAAGAGTTCGATGGAATTTTAATGTTTTGCTAATTTAGGGGTTTGCATTTTTCAAGTCTTTTTCATTTCCTTTGTTAGAACTTTTGTAATATACGAATAAAAAACACGTTGTTTTTTTTTTTTCATATATTGGACTGGACAAAAACATTGAAAATTAAAAAAAACAAAAATACATAAGAAAAATCTTAAAATAAGGAATGAATCTGATAATGCAATTTGGTTGCAGGGTTGCATTATCAACATTTTCAAACATGTGTTTTGAATCTTTATGGTCTATTTTAGTGTGCTTTTCTTGAAAATATTTATTTAAGGCTAATGCAAATTTTCCGTAATAAGTTTTTAATCATTTTTAACTTAACTTTTAAAATATTGCTGGAATACCCAGATGAAGTGTCATTATTCAATTTTTGAACTATTTTTCTTTTAATTTTCCATTTCGTTGCCTTATAATTATATTTATATATTTTATTTTCTTTATCATGATGTTTGTTTGCTTAATTTTTCAGCAATAACTTAAAACTGTTGATGATTTCTCATTTCATGTTTTCGAATGAATTGTAATTTTCCCTCTTTTTAATCAATATTTTGAATAACATAGAGTGGAAGAGATGTAAACGTATGAGTGATATTTTTTTATATTAAATCAAACATACTTCAGTATGTTTTCCATTATTTTTTTTTTACATGAATATTATGGTAGCCCTTTATAAAAAAGAGTGTTCAAACTCTCGGTCTCACCCCCTAGAATTCAAGACGTGCGGGTCGTATTATTCTGACACTTGATCTAAAACTTTAGTGTGCAAAATTTTAGCCAAATCGGACAATGCTTTCTGGACGCGCATTAAGTTCAAATTTCAAATATGAATTTATATGTAAAAATTATCAAAAAAATCGTTTTTCACAAAAATTTTGATATTAATAATTAAGTTTCAATTAAATTAATTAATAAATCATAATCTGCAATAAATTATCTTTCTAATAAAACAACAAAATCTATTATCGGTTAAAAACAGCCAAGTTATATCAAGTTACCCAAGCAATAAATGCGCCGCAAACCACTTGATTAAGAAATTCGAGCTCACATTTTTAAAGACATTGAAATAATTTACACCAACAATATTTTTGCATTCTCCTCATCCCAAAATGATCTTACGTAAAGTATTTTCCATCTCGTCTATTGTTATGCCTTTCTAAATTAATGTCAAAAGGGTACGAATTTTTTGCCACTATTTCAAAATCTCTAATTTCACTTTTTCAAAAACTTTGTTCAAGAAATTTTCCACGATTGGACTTTAAGGTCTCACTAACAAAATATGTGTATATGGGGGATTTCATGTCAAGTGCACCAACTTTTGAAACCGATGTCTTCCGATCGGGAAACATTGAAAACACTGAAGAGCAGATTCGATGCTGCGGTAACAATCGATGGCACCGCTCAATGCCATGCTTTTATACCCTTGTCGATGGAAGACTCAAGTTGAAAAAGTTTTCTGCCTCTATTCAATGCGATTTCTTTCCAAAGACAACAAATAAACCAGACTGGGTATTTAAAAATTTACAAGACTTAAATACTTCATCAGCTACAATAAATTAAGTATAAAAATAGTTATGATATAAATGGATCTAATGCAATTAGGATTAAATTTTAATACATTATTTATCATTTTATTTTTAATATTATAATTATTATACATTAATTTAATTATTATTAAAAATAAATAAAAAATAATAATTTTTCAACATTTCTATAGAAAAAAAAGCGTTTTTTTTCCTGAGGTTAACATATTCTGGGTATTACAGTATCGACGGTATAAAATTTTAGTTAAGTATGTTATATACATTCGGAAAGTTTAGTTTGTCAAGTTTCCCAGTATAAGTTTTATTTGTAAGGTTTTACACACAAATAGGAAAAAATTGAAAATAGTGCATTTGTGAAAAATTGAAAAACCGTTGTCTTGAGTTACAAAACATTTATTTTGATAGATATCCCACTCCCATCCCACTAAGCGACCAAAAAGCTCTTAAAGAAAAAATCCTAGGCTTTCTTACGAAAAAAAAAATGCCCTTTTTGAAAAAAAGGCAAAAAATGCTTTAATTTAGCAAAAAAAAAAGTCTACAAATTTTTTTTTTTTTTTAAGTATTTTTTTCCGAAATATTGAATAAATAGCTATCTAAACTCTTTAGGAGAAAATTTTCTAAGAACAATAGGTAATAAGTTACATGGATGAGAAGAAACACCAGTTTGGCCAAAATGTCAAATTTTGATCCCCTCTAACTCAGAGAGATCTGGACCGATCTTGTTGAAAAATTGTGTCTAAACTACTATCCAATAGGACTAACCTTGGTGCAAATTTCATCCCGATCGGAAGACATCGGTATCAAAAGTTGGTGCACTTGACAAGAAATCCCCCATATATATTTAAGTTAAGAAAGATTAAACTTAAAGGAACAAACTTAATATTTTTAGATAAACCTTCTATCAAAAATATATCGGTTGCTTTTTCAGCTGAAGTTATTGTAGAACTTCGCTCCGATATCAGTGGTAAGATGTTATAAATTGTTTGCTCTTTTTATACCCTCCACACCTCAGTGGCAGAGAGTATATATAGGTTTGTCATTCCGTTTGTAGAGCATCGAAATAGATTCCGGAGACCCCAAAACTATATATTTTCTTGATCATTGTAACATGGGAAGTTGATTTAGCGATGACCGTCTATCCGTCTGTCAGTGGAAATCACGATCGCGCCGTCAATATCTAAGCTGAACCGTTCATTTTTATATAAAATCGTTTATTAACACCCCAAAGGATTTGCTTTTTTCGAAAAGCGTATTTTTTTATATATTCTGAATTCAGAGCAAACTTATCTTATACATCAATCGAAAGATCTCAAAGTCGGGCCCTCGTAAATCACAAAAAATTTCAGCCATTGACTTCTTTCAGGTCATAGTATGAGAATATTTCCCCATTGTTCCCCTTTTTTGAATATGTTCACCCTATAACTTCCAAGAGCATAATAATCAAAATTTTTTTGTATTTATGAACACAGCACTTTGAGACCTTTCGATTGATATATAATATAAGGGCAAAAAAGGGCCAAAAAAAGGGCGACATTTTTTGTCAGAAAAGAAAACGGCATTAAATTATGTTGTATATGTTCTAATTCTTCGAATTGTTGAAGTCATTACAGTTGTGTGTATATTAATACTGCACGTGTCACATTGGCCTAATTAAGTTTTACGACATATTTTTTATCATAAAATTAAATGTTAAAAATTAAAATTTAATAAAAATAAACAAGTAAGAGTGTTAAATTCGGCTGTGCCGAATATTTGATACCCTCCACCTCGGTTTGAGTATTGATAATAAATGTAAAAAAATATTTGAAAAAGTAAACAATTTTTGTTAAACTTAATACCAAATTATTTCAGCAAATCCTTTGGTTTGATCTGGGTTTTTGTTTATATAAAGAGTTGGTATATAGAGCTCTCTCACATTCGTAATTCGCGCACCAGCGAGGACAGATTGTTTTTTCTTTTCTATTATTTCAGATAAAAGAAAACACGTTTCGGTGTCTAGGTCATCTAGGTTGCTGATCGGCATGCATTTAGGTTATACACCTATATGCGTTTCCGGTTGTATGACATAATTAGTTGATTATATTTTAGTTTAAGTTTTTGCAAATTAAATAGCTCGCCCTAACCTCCATTGCGAAGGTAATGGTTGCGTAGGGTGGCTATACGCATTAAATCCTGCTAATTGGAGATGGCTGCATAGTTTCTTTTAACTGGCCAAATAATTCTTCATTGCGGCCGTATAGGTCGGATCGAGTAACAAAATAATAACCAAAAAAAGCTCTCTCAATTTTTTTTGTTGAAATATTGCAATATTTGAAAAATAACTTTTTTTTTACATACTAAAAGGAAGTTTTCACTATTTACACAATACAACACAAAATCTAACCCAGTGAAGCCAACTTTTGATTTTGAATTAAATTATGTTAATAAAATATATTTTCATTTTTTGGCTCAAAATACTACTACCTAGGAATAATCATCGAACTTCAATGTTTTGGATTTTACCTTGCCTATCATGAAGTCAAATTTTGAAGTCATCATGAGCACTGGTTCAAATTAGGGATGCCAAACGCAAAATCCAAATGTCACAAGAATTTTAAATAAAATAATTTGTTATCTTTATTTTATGAAAAACATAAAATTTTCATCCAAAATAATTGTTAAAAATAATATATAAATAACATCCTTATCAAATTGCGCTTTATTTATGTAACAATTTTTATGTTAGCAATTCTTAAATATCATTTGAGGTTTTCTAAACTTCATTGAATTTAAATTAATATTTTCTTATCCTGAAATGCAATTAATGTCTCCTCAATCGCAATATTTTCTTTTATTTCATTTGATTTTTTAAATGTGAACATATTTGGTGTTTTCTGAAATTCAATTTGTGTTTAAAGAATAAAACTTATATTTTAAAAATTCAATTGATGTCTTCTAAATTTCAAGTTATTATTTCCGACGTTTCAATATGATTTTCTGAAATTCAATTGATATATTCTAATTCATAATTGGAAATCTGAATTCCAACTTTAGAATTGATATTTTCTTAAACTTGAATGGAAAATTAAAAAAGCGCAACTTTGAATTTATGTCAATAGTAATGCTTTAGTAAACCACGCTGAAATAATGCACACACATAGAACTCCCTACAAAGCTATATGAAATATACAAACAAAATTTAATCTTTCTCATTTTATACAAACCCACACACAATTTTCTCTCTTCTTTGTTACCGACCAGTGCTGCTAATAAAATCTTCTGAAAATCGACAATTTTTGAAATTAAATCGCCAAAATCGTCATTTTTAAAAAAAGAAGTTGTTAAGAAAATTTTACCGCTTATAAAACTCGAAAAAGTATTACGAAAGGAAACAATAAAATTTATTTATATCACTCATATTACGAATATTATTTTAGCATTGGTTATTTTTATATATAAAAATGTATTAATGATGAAATTTCAATGAACAAAATTTAACACAGCAATCACTAAATAATTTTATTGATATGTATCTATAGCTGAAACATATAATATAAGTCTAAAGTATCGGCGTAATTAAAACTTAAATCTTAAATGGAGATGCTATTCAAGGTACTTATATCAATTTTGAAACGACTTGACCCAAAATTAAATCTATATATATTTTGTAATATATATTTACACTGAACAAAAACTATCAATTCTCGATAAATAACCCATTAATTGTTAACCCTTGAAATCGTAATTTTTTACTACTGAAAATTTTAAATCTTCAATCATCATTTTAACAAATCATTTTAACAAATTGAAAAATCGTCGAAATTACAATAAGTTGTCAAAATTGGCAACACTGCTAACGATAATGGCACTACATATGCATATTTCGTGTTACATATGGAATAAGTTGAACGCAAAAAATGCATCAAAAAAACTAATATCTATTCAAATTCTTCTTTGAATTCCCATTGTTGGTCAATGAAAAAATTCTGCAAAAAAAAGTAATGAATGAAATTTTCAACATTTTTACTTCTTTTATCAAACTAAACTTTTCCGTTTGTCTGTTTTGTTTTTCATCTCAAAATTGTTTTGTATTGTTAGGAGTGCTTTCGCTCAGGTTGTCTGATGGCCAGCACTTACCAAAGAGTATGCTTTTTTGATAAAAGAGATCTTCAATGTGGATTTTGTTGTTGTCCATGATTTCGTTTAAAGCTCTGTATTGAAAAGCACTTGAAAAAATAGTGCAATATGAAGTTTAAAATATAAATTAATTAGTTTGCATAATTAAATTACATTGTAATTTCAGAAGAGAGGTGGGAAAATAATTTTTTTCCATTCATAATATTAATACATAAATTACGTAAATATATTTAAGATTTTAATTTGAATAATTTATTGAAATTATCATGGAAGAATTAAAGGCGATTTGGAATAATAAGTTTTATTTTAAGTAAAACTAATACGCTCTTATTTTTTATTTTTTTGGATTTATAGATAACTTTTCAAAAAATGTAGTTCTCTTTATTCAGTTTACATGTATGATGAAATATGAAATATTTTTTCTCCTTTGTGTAGGTGTATTGGTGTTTGCACTTCCTTAAGGGGTGGTAGGTTTTAAAACCTTTTTTTGCATTTCTCTTTCTGGCCTCATTAAAAACTTTAAACCGATTTTCTCGCAAATAAATGTTCGAAATTCGTGAATATCATAACTCAAAATCTACTTGATCGATCCTTTTGAAATTTTAGACACTATATCTGCACATAAATCATTAGGTAATCACGAAGAGTTTTTTTAATACCATTTTCTTCCCCTTTTTTTAACAGCAAATTCCCGAAATTGTATAGCAAAAATCGTTTTTCGCTTCAAAATGCTGCCAAAAAAAAATTTAAAAAACTCTTCGTCATTACCTCAGGAAACATGTCACCTTTTAAACGCATTTCGATTCTTTTATTTCACATGATCCAGTAACGAGTTATGATGTTAACCGCAAAACAACAACGCCTCCGGAGATTCGTTTTCACGAACTTATTTATTAAAATTTTGAATTGAAAATTTTTTTAAAGATTCTTCAAATGTTATGCTATAACATGTATATGAAATAAATAATTCAACATTATTTATGTCTTCAAAAAAGAATTATGAAAATACGACTTTTTTTAACTTTTAAAACCTAACCCACCTTAAGAAACTTTTAGGAACCTTGCTTTAAAACGTTTTTTAGTCTATGCTATTCCATTTTTTCTACAATAAAATGGAGTTCGGTTATAACGAAATCGGTGGGACCGATCAAATTAGTTCGTTATAGACTAAGTTCGTTATAACCGTTGTATATTTTTGTTTTGTTCGAAAGGTTTAAAAACTTTTTTTAGTTGAATAAGTTTATTTATTTTGATGTATTTTAAAAAGTTATAAAACATAAATTAAATTATTACAAAGATACATATTTATAGTTTGTCTTAATAAGACTAAAATTACCGAGTTTCCATCAAAATTAAATATTTTTTTAAAATCATATAATATGAAAAACTCCTTATGTATAGAAGCGGAAAGTATAAAGGTTGGCTACTGGCAAACTTTTGCGAAAACATACATAAAAGGACCTTTCACAAAACTTCAGTTTTTGTTTTGTATTTTTTACAACTGTTTTTCGATTTTTTTTTAAATAAGTTTAAAAACATTAAAATTAATTTTTTAAAATATATAAAATATAGGAAAATTTTGAAATGGAAAAAAAATTTGTTTGTTAAAGTCAAAATGAACGGGCGCTTAGGCGCCACACATTCAACTAGTTTTAAATATCTATGTAGAACTGTTTTGAAAATGTTGACATTCATGTTAAAATAGAAATAACGATTGCAAAGCTAATTAGAACAAAAATTGTGGTGCTATCTACTGTAGCATAGTCACACTGAGCAAAATGAAGTGACACTCTGTTTGCTAATGCAAAAGGAATGTATTTTCCCTAAAACAAAATACATATTAGAGAATTTTATATAAATAAAAAAAATATACCGATTTATTTCTAACATGCGGTTATTATGAATATGTATGTACATACATATATGTTAATATTACACACAAAAATTACAACATCAAAAGTTATTTTCGTGTTTTCTTTAAATAAATTAATACAAAAAATTTTGTTTAATAAATTTAGATTGCTTTTTTTTTTTTATTAACAACTAGTTAGTTTAACATTATTTACTTTAGATGTTGGTGAATTTATACTCCCTTTATATGAACTCGTAGTGTCTGCTTGTCGAACAAATTTTGGATTGATTTTTAACCCTTTTCCCGCGACCCAATCGGCCTGAAATTTGCAGGCAGGCCCGTGGCGATGACAGAAATGATCTAACAAATTTGTTTTGTGATGCCAAAACAATGGAAACTTTAAAAACTTTCTACCAGAGTTGATGCTGCTAACTACATCATAGTTTTCCTTATTCTAAAAGAAAAGTGTCCAAGAATGGCTTGTTCTCTCTGATGTTAAAAAAAAGGGTAGAGTTGTGAGTTTTGTGTGCTATATGCAATTTGATATGAGGCAGGATATAAAAAAAACTTGTAAGTATATAAAATCACTTTATTGGGAGTAAACGTGGTTAAGAAAAACATATGATATGTTTGTATCATAACGATGAGGCAGCTGCAGGCAAACTTTTTCTAAAATCCCAAGAAAATCCAAGATTCGAAGTAAGAAACCAAATTAACACCAATATTCTTCAACAAAAACAGGAAAATCGTGAGTGTTTGATTCCAATTATAAAAACTATAATATTTATTGGAAGACATAATCTGCCGTTCCGAGGTCATCGTGATGGCGGATCATTATTTGATGGATATATAAAAAAAATTTTTTTTATGGAAAACTTTTAAAACTTGGTAAATTTTTCTTTAAGAAAAAATATTTAAAAAAATATTTATTTAAAAATAATATTAAGCGAAACCTTGAAATTGTTTTACTCTGAAACTATCTATTTTTTAATGATCCAATTTAATTTCGTTATGAATACAATTCATTTTTATTATTTCTAAACAATATTATATATTTTATAGCTATGTAATAAGTATATAAACTGTCAGAATGCTTATTAAATGAATTTGGTATAAAAATTTGACTTGTTTATCTTTTGTAAACTATAATTTGTCATTTGTCATAAATTACTTTATAATACAAATATTTTGTAATTTTAGTGTTAATTATTTAAAAACTTTATAATTAATTTTAAAACAAGGTAAATAATTAAAATTATCTTACATCAACAACTGTTATTTTATTTGTAATAAATTTATTGAAAAACTTTTTGGGTTTTTGTTTTGCTTTTTAATTTTTACTTTTTATAAGTAATTTACTTTTAAATAAATTTTAATAAGTAAAAATCATTTGTTGTCAGAATTCCCCCCCCAAATGGTTGAGCTAGATCGGCGCCAGCCTTAAGCCTTATCAACAACTTTGCTTTAGAAGTTTTATTATACAGGCCTGGTACTTGAAAGTTCTCACCTCTCAAACAATGACCTCAAAAATACACCACAGTGTTGTTGTTACTCTGGCCGTATACTAGATATTAAATATATTTTTTCAATTTCCTATCTTTAATATAGTTCGAATTTTATTTCAAATTCTTTCTTTTTCTTTTACAGTTACAACACTTAATGTCATCGGTTGATGTATGACTACAAATTACATTTTTCCTATTACCCATCTTTATTTCTTTGACTATTATTATATGTCATCTTTTTTTGATTTTACTTTTCATCGTTTATAGACTTCGTAACTTAAATTATTGCACCATTATTTATATTGCTACACAATTTTTTGTGTTTTTTTTTGCTTATACTTTGATAGATATTTTTACTGAAAATATGATTAATTGCATCACATTATCAATACTTTACACGTGCTATTTTAAACATGAAAAGAAAGAAAAAAAATTAATACAACGAAATATTTAAATGTCAGATATAAAAAGAAAGAGAAAAGCAGAATATAGAAACAAAAAAATAAAATATTTAATTATACCATATCGTAGATATTTTCAACTTAAAAAATAATCTCTTATCCGAAATAGGGCTCATTTTAGCTAGTCTGATCCTTTAGGAAAAAAATTGGCCACCACGTGATCTTAAAAAAAATGTGAAAACAGACGGCCATTGCTTGATTAACTGCGCGTTTTATACAATCTGAGAAAAAGAACAGTCTTTCATTTGGTGATTGAGATTCTCTTTATATGGACTTCAAACTTTCAAAGGATAACATTTTTCAAAAAATGTATTTAAATGCTTTTACTTGATTAACTACGCCATGTAACATGAAAGCGGAGAGAGAATCTTGGAAATTTTATACAATTTCCTATTTTATTACATCTCCACATGATGATGTCAATACTGCCCTTTTAAAACTTTAGCAATCTTTAGATTATCGTTATTGAAATTTGGCTATGTATTGCTTAGGATATATCCTGAATTGAAGTTCGTTCTTGATACTGTAGAAAATTTACAAAATACTTAAACAATTGTTGTTCTTTTGGCTTTTCCTAAATTCCAAATCATTTTATAAATAGATTCTAACAAAAATAAAATCTTTTCTTATGAAACTTAAATACTAGTTTTTAATTCTGCCATAATTTCATGTTACATATACCATAGTTGTCTCATTAGGGTGGCCCTTCGTTATATGGAGGGAAAAAAAGTGTTCAAACTGTCGGTCTCACCCCCTAAAAATATGCGAATAGCAAAAAAACTGAGAAATACAAAGTTTTGGGCCAATCAAAAAACGTTTAGTCGTGACGCAAAGCGATTGAAAATTTCAAGTGTGTTTATATGGGGAAAATATGACTTTTTTTCAGATTTTACGAAAATTTCGTTCTATACTTAAATTTTACCGACAAGATGTTACATAATTCGGGATCAGTATTAAATTATCCTTTCAAAAGGCTATAAAGCTTCAAAATCGAATAAAACCTCGCCAAGAAATAGCAAATGCCCCAGACAACTTTTGTGCCAAAAAAAAACTAGGTCATGAAATTTAATGGCATTTTTTTCAACTTTGAGAAATTGATTAAAGCCATCATTATTTTTTGGTCTCTATACTTATAAGTACTCAGATATGAAGTATTGCTTTATTACCACGTTGATAACCTATTGCGCATTGAGACCGAAAATTGGAAATTTTTTTGATAAAATTTTGAAAACTCCTTTTTCAAGTTTGAAAAAATTTTCTTAAACAAAATTTAAAAAAATTAATATATTAATTTAAGGTTTTATTAAATACATGTCGCAGATTAACTGTGTGAAGTTTTGAGTAAAGCACTCTGCCAGAATTTTTTTGACAAGGATTTTATTTTTGCGGATTTCGTGAAAACCTGGATTTTTGTGAAATATTCTGTAAATGTACTCTTTCTAAATACTTTGTATCAAAAATTCATCACTTTTCTACTTTTAAATGTTATATTTTATCTTAATAGCCTAGGGTTTCGGAAAAAAATAATATGACTCCATTAACCCTTTTGGAATTGGGGTCACATATGACCCCAAAATAATAAAAGCCAATTTATTCAAAAAATTCAAATATCTTGTAAGTGCTGTTGAATTTTTAGGTGCGACGCTTAAAATATAATAACCAAATGTGTAGAACTACCGCTTCTAAAAGTTGGGATAAATCCGAGAACGTTAACCCATTATTTGCCAATGCCAACTTTGGATTTTAAGATATTTTAAAATAAAAATGACCTAAAACGAGTTTTTCTAATAAACTCGTTGATACCATTATTTAGAATTTAAGAAAAATAATTCGGTTAATTTTTATTTATTTAACCCTTCAGTGCTCCTGAGATCAAAATTATCCATTGTGATATATCTCTGTGCAATTATCTGCTTATTGCTCGCAAATATAAATTAAAACAACTTAAGTCATATGTCTAAAAAATAGAACTTTTTTTGAAATTCACTTTTATTTAATTTTGTAATTTATTCCATATATAGTAGTATTAATTTAATATTACCTTTTATATATATTATTATATTTGAAATTTACTTTTATTTAATAAACTATTTAATACTGGGAAATAAAATGTTAGAAGTTTGAAAAGATGTAGGTGACATTGAAGATAATATAAAGCGACCGATTATTAAAAATCAAAAATGTCAACCATTATAAGTAATGGCATCTTCACCGATTGACCTGAAATTTTTTTTTTGGCGTTTTTTATCAATATCCACCAAATTGGTGAGTGAGACCGCAAGAAATTCAACTATTACTTTATTATATAAAGTAATTTTATAACAAAATTGGTTAAAAGTTGTTTTAATATATATTCGCGAGCAATAAGCAGACAATTGCACCAGAGATATATCACAACGGATAATTTTGATCTCAGGAGCACTGAAGGGTTAAATAAAAAAAAATTAACCGAATTATTTTTCTTCAATTCTACATAGTGGTTTCATCGAGTGTAATAAAAAAACTCGTTTTCGGTAATTTTTATTTAAAAATATCTTACAATCCAAATCTGGCCTTGGCAAATAATAGGTTAACGTTCTCGGATTTATCCAAAATTTTTGGAACGAAACTTCTACACATTTGGTTATTATATTTCAAGCGTCGCATATAAAAATTGGACAGCACTTACAAAATATTCGAATTTTTTGAATAAATTGTCTTTATTAGTTTGGGGTCATATGTGACCCCAATTCCAAAAGGGTTAATGGAGTCATATTATTTTTTTCCGAAACCCTAAGCTATTAAGATAAAATATAACATTTAAAAGTAGAAAAGTGATGAATTTTTCATACAAAGTATTTAGAAAGGGTACATTTACAGAATATTTCACAAAAATCCAAGTTTTCTCGAAATCCGCAAAAATAAAATCCTTGTCAAAAAAATTCTGGCTGAGGGATTTACTTAAAATTCACACAGTTAATCTCCAATATGTATTTAATAAAACCTTAAATTAATATATTAATTTTTTTAAATTTTGTTTAAGAAAATTTTTTCAAACTTGAAAAAGGAGTTTTCAAAATTTTATCAAAAAAATTTTCAATTTTCGGTCTCAATGCGCAATAGGTTAACCACGTGGTAATAAAACAATACTTCATATCTGAGTACTTATAAGTATAGAGTCCAAAAAAAATGATGGCTTTAATCAATTTCTCAAAGTTGAAAAAAATGCCATCAAATTTCATGACCTAGTTTTTTTGGCACAAAAGTGGTCTGGGGCATTTGCAATTTCTTGGTGAGGTTTTATTCGATTTTGAAGTTTTATAGCCTTTTGAAAGGATAATTTAATACTGATCCCGAATTATGTAACAGCTTGTCGGTAAAATTTAAGTATAGAATGAAATTTTCGTAAAATCTGAAAAAATGTCGTATTTTCCCCATATAAACACACTTGAAATTTTCAATCGCTTTGCGCCACGACTAAACGTTTTTTAATTGGTCCAAAACTTTGTATTTCTCAGTTTTTTTGATATTCGCATATTTCTAGGGGGTGAGACCGACAGTTTGAACACTTTTTTTTATTAAGGGTCACCCTATTGTCTCATCTCTAAGTCCAGTTAACAGGCAACGACAAAACCTTACTTCCTCAAATGCTTGCATACATTTACAAACACACTTACATACATGTCCCATGCACACATTTTTACCCAACCATCATTCATCAATCATTTTGTGGGAAGTTGAAAATACATTTTAGATTTTGTTGTTCTTGTTCGATTTGTTCAAAATTTATTTTAAAATATTTATAAATTTTGTTAAACAAGTGGTTGTGACATAAGGACATGCTTGTAACCAAAGTTGTGATTTTAATTTTAATTTGATACACTATTATGATTTTAAAAATTTAACAAAATTTAGATAAGCAATAAATATTTTTTGTACAAGAAATAAATATTCATGTAAAAATGTCTCAAAAAATGTGCAAAAAATAGCTGAAGTTGTTTTAAAAAATTTGCTTCTAAAGGAATAACTTCTTTTCTTATAGTTTAATCAATTTCCAAATATATCAATATAAAGTTTTTTTTTCTCAAAATCCACAAATTACAAACCCAGCCGATATAAAATATATAAATAAAAGGTACCTTTCAAGGAAAAGCTACTTTTTAAAGAAAATATGGTTTTAAATAAAGTGATACTTTTGAAAGAAAATGTATTTTTTTTCTAATCATGTAAATTTTGCACTGGTGTGGTGGGTATAAAAAGTACTTTTCAAGGAAACCGTACTTTTTAAAGAAAATATGGTTTTTAAAGAAAAGGTACTTTGGAGAAAATTAACTTTTTGAAAAACATCATTTTTAAAGGAATTACCCTTTTTAAAGAAAATGTACTTTTTAAAGAAAATGTACTTTTTAAAGGCAGTGTATTTTTGGACAAAAAGGACTTTTATTTATTTTCTAAAGAAAATACACTTTAAAATACAGGGTATTTGTTATTGAAAACGTACTTTTCAAGTAAATTTAAGTTCTAAAAAATTCTTTCTTTCTAATGAATATATCATTTTTAATTGAAATACATTTTCAAATAAAGCGTTGTTTTGAAGAAAGGGTACTTTTTGATGAAAATTAACGTTAAAAAAATTCCATTTTTGAAAAACAAAAATAATATTTAAAGAAACGGTTATTTTGGACGAAAGTACCGTCGAGAAGGAGAAGGAGTAATTTATGAAAGAAAATATAATTTTTTAAGGCAAGGTACTTTATGTAGAAAAGGTATTTTATGAAGAAAATTTTCTTTTCGAAGAAAGTACTTTTTTGACAAAAGTACTTTTTGAAGAAAATGTGCTTTTTAAAGGAAAAGCACTTTTTAAGCAGAGCTCCTTTTTTGAAAAAAGTACTTTTTAAAGACTAGTCCTTTTCTAAAGGCACTATTTTTAAATTCATGCTATATTAAAATTGTACTTTTTAAAGAAAATTTACTTTTTAAGGAAAATGTACGTGGTAAAAAGTTACTTTTGGAAGAAAATTTGTTTTCATACTTTTCATAGAAATAGTATTTTGTAAAGAAAATATTATTTTTAAGAAAAGGTACTTTTGAAAACAAGTTTTTGGAGAAAATTTACTTTTTTGAAGAAAACTTACTTGCTTGAAAAAAGATATTTTTCAAAGAAAATGTACTTATTAAAAAAAGAAACTCTTTGAAGAAGAGGTACTTTTTTTTTTTTTTGTAAATCATCTTTATTTTTGAATCTTCACATAGGTTTGTGAACTAACAATAAGTTATTCAAGTCCTAAAACTAAAACTTAAATATTAAATCTAGCCAGTGCCAGACAAAATTTCGTTTATTCTATATATCTAATGTAATCTAATGATAAAAAAAAATAATTGTACTTTTTTGACAAAAATTAATTTTTGAAGAAGATGTACGTTTTCATAAAAAGAGTTTTTTGGTGAAAAGACACTTTAAAAAAGTCTCTACAATGTGCTGCCCAAAGAAAATGTACTTTTTGGAGATAAGGTACTTTTTGACGAAATGGTACTTTTTCGAGAAAACGTACTTTTTGAAAAAATGTTACTTTTCGAAAAAAGGTACTTTATAAAGAAAATTTGGTTTTTAAAAATGAAAGGATCTTAAAAAAAATAAAAAAAAATTTTTTGTTCCAACAAACAAGTAAAAGTATTAAATTTGACTGTGCCGAGGTATTCAGTATCTCCACCCATGGTCTAAACTCAATATTGCAACCGAGGATTTCAATACTAAGGGAAGAAACAGACTAGATTTTTTCAATGATGTTAAAAATTAATAAGATAATTGCACAACAACAAGCAAACAAATGTAAATGTATCACTTATACATGGCTATATGCACCTGTTCTGTTGCGTATAGACATTTTGCACTATTTCTTTTTTTTTTTTTAATATCTTACGGATTATCTTGACATATTCATATGATACTTCTCACCGATTTGGTCTAGATACTCCAAATTAATAACGAAAGTGCTGCAGGTTTTGACGAACATTTCAAGCCCAATTTGTGGTACCCATTCGACCTATTATGGGCAGGAGCATGTTTTCAACAGACAGGCATACAGACGGCTATCGTCAGATTGACTTTTCATTTTAAAAGGTTAGAGCATATATATAGTTTATGATGTCCCCAGAATATATTTCAATGAGTTACAATCGGACTGACAAACTGATATATATAGGCTCTTCACAGTAGTGTGAAGGCTATAAAAATAACAACGGATGCAAGTTTATTTCTTGTTTATTCTTTTTTTGTTCATTCTTGTAAAAATTATTAATATTGGTGTTAATCCTTTCCGAGTTTTTGTCAAATATATATAAGACATCAAAGCAGGAATTGATTGAATTGAAAAAATTTTAGGGCATATTAAAATTTTGCATTGCTTTGCTATTTTTATCATAAGAAATATATTATATATATAGTCTTCCTGTTACGTGAGAAATATCAGGTAAAAATTATATTTTTCCAGCTTTATCGCCATTACGAGCTAAACATTTTCAGATTTTTTAAATTAATTGTGACACGGTGAGGGTTAAAAAAAGCTTTTAGTAAACAATTAAAATAATTCCTTTATCACTTAAATTATTATTAAATAGATCCTTCTGCAAATATTAGGATGAAACAAATTAATTATTTTTTTTTTATTTCTAAAAAGAGACCGGTATTCCAATTCCATATTGATTAAATCATGTGTTCTGTTAGCAAAATTTATGAGAGAAAACGATTTGCTCTGATATCAGTGTTTTCTTCAGAGGATGATAACAACCAAGATTAGCCTCAATCGCACATATTTTTAAATTATGCCATCTTTGAATCCTTGACTTGTTTTAGAGGGCCTGCCGTCTAAATGTTGAATCATCATCGTACGATATATCTTGACTTTTTTGAAACTAATGATTTATTCATAGAATATTTCTCTTAAATTTGTTTAAGACCAGCAGTAAAGTCATCTGTTAGTTTGGTTTTTACCTATTCAAAAACATTTTTTTTTATAAGTCTCCCATCAACCGCGGTTGTAAACGGACGTATATTGTGATAACTAGTAAATTGATATTTTTCTTAAAGAAAATTAACAATTTAACAACAGTAATTTTTGTTATAATGACTGAAAAAAGTGATGGAAGTGATAGCTGTAGAAGGAAAACAGCACAAATCACCTATTAAGCATCAACATCAAAAACGAAATACAAATATTAACAACAACAATTAGGGAATTCATAAGGTGTACTAAAGTTGCATGTTGTAAAGAAATACAAGACTTCTAATAGTACATATGTGAACAACCTGTCGTATAATCATATACTACAGTGTGAAAAAAAAACATATAAAAGAGAGATAATTGTCCTTCTACCCAAAAAACTTACCTGGATATAATTATTTTCTTTAATTTTTTTATTTATTTCTGCCATTTTTACATGAAACGTACAAAAAATATTTGGATTAAACAACAAAAGCTGATTAAATAATAAACAAGGAACAGCTGAACATATTACATATTACACCTTAAAAACATACCTGCTAACTTTGTATTGTCGTATAATTATTTTGTGTGGAAAATATCAACAACAATTATACAACTGTTGTATAATTTTAGCACATACGACACATACAACAGTTAGCACGCCATTGTGAATATCTTAAATATGTTGCAGAACTTCGAACAAATGAAGAGGATGTACCAGAAGTGCCTCATTCAACGCCTTAGATATCGCCAATAATTTCACCAGATGTAACAGATGTGAATAAAATGATTACTAATTTAGCTAAAGTTATTCCTTAGAGTGAACTAAGTTATAGATCTTTAAGAAATCAGGTTATGCTTAAGATAGGTTCAATTGAATCCTATAGAAAATTAGTAAAAAAAAAAACAAGTAAGAAAATTATAGTCGGTCTAGACCGACTTTATGATACCCTATACCACGGTTTAGAGACCCTATCTCTTCGGTCCGTCTAAGTGGATATAGAAAATAAGCATAAATCAAATTTGAGTGGCATTGTTATTATTTTTTTTGGCTGCAGGTATGAAAAAGTTCATATCGGAAGCTATATTTATAAGGGGACTTAATCGAAAAATGGCCCGATCGTGACCATATCTGGTAAAGTCAATAACATATATTTTAAAAATATATACAAACCAAAGTTGAGAAAAAACTGTGCAATATTTTTGTTTTTTGACAAAGATTTGCCATATGGGGATTATTTTTGGACAACTGATAAATGGATGTAACAAACACACACAAAGCCAATTTGACCCAGAACTATATGATAATTTGGATCTTATGGCAATTCAAGACGATTTCATAGGGGTCATTTGTATGGGGACTAGGTCTGAACATGGACCGAATTTTACCAATTTCAATAGCATTCATCCCATGGCCGATAAAAGCTTATATACCAAGTTTCATCAAAATATATTCATATTTGCGACCTGCAGTTTGATTACAAGCTTTACATGGACACACAGACGGACGGACGGACGGACGGATGGACGGACGGACATTGTTAAATCAACTCAGAAAGTGATTCTGATTCGATCGGTATAATTAAAGATGGGTCTAGGTCAAATATTTTTGG
Source organism: Cordilura impudica (assembly GCA_963682025.1). Lineage (NCBI taxonomy): Eukaryota > Metazoa > Arthropoda > Insecta > Diptera > Scathophagidae > Cordilura > Cordilura impudica. The sequence goes on along the minus strand of OY821520.1, from coordinate 231,764,466 downwards.
TTGTTAAAACAGCAGCACAAAGTCATTATACCCAAACCACATAGCGGTATAGGGTATAATTAGGTAGCTCAGGCCTTAGTTACAATACTTTTCAAATTAGGCAAGAACGTAAAAACTGAGCTACTGGTATTCGGTCATCAAGATATAAGCACAATTAATGTTAAAAGCTGTTTACCAATGTTTTTTTTGTAGATCTTGACCCAAAAGCAAACAACAAAGATATTTATAATTTGAGAAACTTATGAAATGCCTTGGTTAAAATCGAACCTCCACGCAAAACTAATGAATTAGTTCAATGCTATCGTTGCCAATTATTTGGTCACACTGGAAATGTGGACATTGCCATTCAAGCGCTGCATGTACCAAGGATAAAAATACATCTCTTGTCTGTGTTTATTGCCTACAAAACTATAAGAATTTAGAGTTTATAAACATCTGATTGAAAAAAGAAAATTTTAGATATCTTTTAGACAAGAAAATCAAAATTTTGTTTCTTCAATTAGACCACAAGATTAGCCAGAGCTACCAAATAATTAAAACTTATATTCGCAAAGACATACAAATATCAACTAGCAGTAAGGTTTTCAGGAGTTACTCAATCTAACAATTTCAACAATATTGGTAATAATAACACCAACCTTATGGCAAAACAGGTATGATGAGTATTTTAATAAATAAGTTGTGCACTTCCAAACACAAATCATATAGATATATTTCAGATATCTGAAATATACTTCACTTCGGGGAGTTATTTTTGAAAAGTAAGTAAGTAATCGTGCGCATGCTGGTTCTGCAATTCTTATAAAATGGACTGGTGGCTTTTAAATACTAGATAGACAAAAATATTAATTAAGATTCATCCATTAATAATGAAACACAACTTGATACGGCTCTTGAAAAACCTACAAATTTAATTCACTAAGTGGCAATTTTGCTAACCCCTGTTGAAGCAACTAGAAATAATCGAAATACAGTAGTAATTTCGGTTGAAATTCAAGCATTAGTTAGAAATAAAAGAAGATTGGGAAGAATTTGAGAGTCTACGAGAAATCCAATTACAAAATAATTTTTAACCGGGTCTCCAGTAGCGTAAAAAATCGTATACAAGTTGAAAGCTGTCTTTGGATTGCGACAAAATATCTAAGGAGACTAACTAAAATAAACATCCCTATTAAAGATATAAATGGAACCTGGTGTTGACTGATAACAGCAAGGTAGATGCGTATTCCAATTACTTTGAAAATACCTTTCAGCTACCATATTTCAATAATAATGATGATGTTATAGAGAGTTTTAGAGTCGTCCTTGTGAAATGGATCTTCCTAATCCTCAAATTCCTCCTCAAGAAGTACAAAAAAAATTGAGATGCTGAATAGTCAAAAGAAACTACTGGATATGATCAAATAACTGGCTTACTAGAAAAGGAAAAAAAGAACAACGTTCTCAAAAATATTCAAACGAATCTTTTTACGGAGGTTAACGCCAATGCTGAAAAGATAACATATAACCAAGAACATCAGTTTAGTTTTCGACATAATCATGGTACTCTTGAGCAATGCCATGGTATACTCACGGTTATAAGGAATTCATTCGAACGTAAAAAAGCGAATTGGTGGTTTTTCAATTGCGCTGAAAATAAAAACTGACCAGTAAACTCAACAAATCAAATAATCAATAATAATAAAATCTGATCCAGAAACAACATTACAAAAGTATTGTTCAGCTGTATTTTTGGACATTCAGCAGACAATCGATCGAGTATGGCACCAGGGAATTCTTTTTAAAATAAGAAGAGTTCTAGCACCATATTATTTATTTTTGAAATCATAAATGCAGGGCTTCCACAAGGCAGTGTTCTTCAATCTGTTCGTTACACTCTAATTACATTTAATATGTCTATACAAGAAAATATGAATGTCGCAACATATGCTGATTACACAGCATTAATAGCTGCGAATGAAATTGCCTTCTGCATTTAAATAGACACAATGTCAGCGGATAATGTAATTTGCTCCAAATGTTTTAAACATATTTTAAATAACTGTGCAATTGTTTGCGAAATATGCCAGTCCAAATTCCACAAAGTCTGTGCGAATATATATTGTGAGAGTGCGTTAAATTCTCTTGCAAATTTTGTTAATATTGTCTTTAACTACGACAATTGTATACAAACGTCAAGAGACTTAGTAAAAAAAATAAGTTAACTATCTTATCAAGTGGAAGAGTTAAAATTGCTATTTACTAAATTTTCGATAAACGATGCAAATAAAAACAACGAAAAATTAACTCATCGCATAAAACCTGTTTGGATCCTAATTTGTCTACACATGCTGTACATGCAAACTCTCTTACGTCTGATACTCAGCATAGGCGTAATGATGTTGTTGTTGCTGCTAATGCTGTGCCTGTATGCTCAAATAGTGTAAGCACACAAAATAGTTACAATGATATTGTTGCTGGTGTTAATGGAATTAACAATATCAATAATGCTAATGTTGCGGTTTTGAATGTTGATACTGATTCTAACTTGTCACATGTAACTTTGAGAAAAAGCGAAAAAACTCGTAGAGTTGTTGTTGGTGATAATGTTAACATGGAATAAGATGTGGTTGTTAAAAAGAAATGGGTACATTTATTTTCTATTAAGCCATCTGTTACGGAGGACAACATAATTTCCTATGTATCTAAACATTTAAATACTAAAAAAGGCATATTTAATGTTTTAAATTAGTCAAAAAAGATGCTGATTTAAAGTTTCTTAATTTCAAAATAGGCATTTCTTAAAATTTATATAATGATTTGTTTAATGCTGAGCTATGAACATCGGCTATAAAAGTACGATATTTTAAGTTTTTTCCCAAAACTACAGGTCCGGAGCAGAAAGATTAGTCAGCTCTAATGCCTTTAATTCTTTAAAAATTTACTATTGTTATTAAACATTGAAATATACATATAAATATTCAAATAGTGGTTAAGATTGTATACATTTTCTTTCACACCATCTGCTATATTTATTGTATTATTCAATTCTGATACAGAAGTTGTAAAGTTTCCATTGTTTTGGTAAAACTAAAAAATACTTTTTTTTGCTCATCTTTCAATAGATAACATACCAAAGGGTTATATGATATTATTAAAAACAAAACAACCAAATGTCAGAATGTTGTTAAAGTTTCCAACGTTTTGTTAGCCGTCGCACAGTGGTTCAAAACCAAAAAAAAGTGGTAATATGTCTGGAACTTCTAAATTATTGGTTGGATGGGAATAGTATATTCTAGGCGATTGTAGTCAAGGATATAGGCTTTCAAAATATTTATTTTCGAGATACCCCGTTGTAACACAGGGTGAGCTACAGGGTGCCAAAATCGACCACCTCGAGTTGGAAAATGCTTTCAAAGCTTGTAACTTTTATAAATATGAAGTGATTTTTTACGTTTTTTAAATTTTTCCAATAACCATTAAATTATTAACAGAAAACATGCTTACACTACCTAGTTATCGCTTATGGTTTAAAAAATATTTGATTTTAAAAATCAACATTTGAACTTTTCACCAAATTCTTTCTTGGTTTTTCGCAAATAACATTTTTATTAAAATAGATTAAAAAAATCCAAAATATGTGGCGATAGCCAGTACTTTTCAAAAAAAAATACTTTGAAATATTTTTTGAATTATTTCAAACCATTTAGTGAGCACAAAATCTTAAAGTTGACTTTTTGAATCAGGTTCTAAAAATTGCAAATTTTTGCCAAAAAATACCCCTCATTCTTTCACTTTTTTCTCACAACCTTGGTAAAACATGTATATATTTTTCTACATGTTTTAAAAGAGTATGCTTCAGGAATGGTTGCAACCGAAATTTTGAATATTTTTGGACATGCACCCTACGTCCAGCATTGGACGAAATTGGGCAATTTAAAAAAAAAACTAAGTTTTAAAAGTTAATACAAAAATATTCGCTCGATTTATTCAAATATTTCACAGCAGTATTAAAGCCCCAAATATTTTTATTTATTTCCCGCAATAAAATTCACCGCCATTACAAAACGTGGTCAGGAGGGCTTAAATGGTGAAAAAAGTCAAATTTTCATATGAATTTTTTTTGTTAACATAAAAAACATATTAAGGTTAGCTATTTTTATATTTTGTTTATTGATTCAGAACGGCATTTAAATTATCTAAAACACTTCAAAAAATCATTTTGATAACGTTAATAGTTTTTGAGACATTTATATTCAAATTTCAGAAAAAAATATCGAAAAACTATGGTTTTTCGTTTTTTTTTTGGTTTTTTTAGTAAAGTGTTCCCAAAATTTTTGAATTTTACTTATTATTATATATATTGTTAAAGAAGTCATATTTATCTATTCAACGATGTATAACATGTCTATCAAATATATTCCAACATGCTGAAATAATGACCCCAAACCACACTCCACAGGCAAAAATTTAAGCTCTCTATTTGTTCATATAAATGGTCATTTACATAGTGAATGACATAATTTTTTTATTGTTTTCTGGTAAAGGGTTGCATACGTTTTTATTACTTCAAATAATTTTATATATCTTTTCAAAGAAGGTATAATTATAAGTTAATGGTGTATGAAATATTTACCTAATGAGTTTCAATGATCATAAAATTGCCCGAAACTCTGATTCTGATTTTATACAAAAAAAAAAAAAAAAACAGGTAAAAAGCCAATGCCTAAGATATTTTCATTATTATATAACAAATATAACTAAATTTTTTTTTAATGAGTATTTTTTTATTTGTTTTATAATAGGCTTAAAATTACATAACAATTAATATTCCATTAAATCGGAATTTTGGGCTTCTTTGGTAGATTTTCTTGTATTAAAAAGTCTAAAGTGTTTGACATCTCTGTTTCTAGCTTCTTGTGCTTCTTCAGTCAGTTCTCCCAAGGGCAGGATGCTATTTTGTATTATTTCTTTCCCATGAGCTAATACTTTGTGTACAGTTGGTGTCATTGGCCTCCAAGTTCATTATTAATTCCTTAGTTCCACTAGCATATATTTTCAATTTCTCCGCATTAATTTGTTGTTTACTATTAATGACAGCTAATGTTACTTTAAACCGTGCGATTAAAGCCGTGTCAATGCCAGTAATCAAATAAGTAGTTTCGGGATCTTCAAAGAAACGTCTTGTTGTATTACCATCATTTGAACTTCCATAGCCACAAAGAGGCTTATCGATAATTAGACCAAGTTGCATTTTAAACTCATTCTGAATTCTTTTCTTCTCAGTTTTTCGTATGGCGTGTAGATCAGTATTATTTTTAACTGTTATATTTTCTTGTCCTTGAATTTGCCGGTATTTTAGATCATATGCGAAATGCAAGCAATATTCCATAAATCGTATTCTTGCATGAGGTGGTGATATTCCAAATTTTAAAGCATTTTCATTAATAGGAATTTCATCACAACTGTTATGAAATTCTGAACTTTTCTTTCCACATATATTACATTTCCAAGTAGATGGTATATCTGTAACGGCATTGGCTACTTTCCCATCAATCATTGTAAAAAGTGGTTGAAATAACACTTTAATGACACTTCCAGATATTTCCACAAAAACTGGAGACAATCTCGAAATTTCCTGATTTATTGAACTCACTAAGCTTTGTGTTGTAATTTTGTTTTCCTCTGTGTACTCAAATCGGATTGGCCGACATAGAAACTTAGATCCGGGTGTTAATTACTCCATATGTCCTGATATTCTCTCACTAGAAGAAGCACTTGTCTCATTATATAGCCTCATTTTTAATGGTACTAATGATGTCTTAAAAATTGTTGAAAAATCTATTTCTGAATTGCTTCCACTTGGTTGTATATACTCAGAAAATCCAGATGTTCCATCGCATCCCCATTTACATGTTAACGTAACTTCTGAATTGTTGCGTATTTCTATTCCTTCTTTGCTAAATGTGGATATTATTCTAGATGCAGTGTTTTCAAGCAGAGACTTTTTCCGAACGTGATGAATGAATAGTAGAATCGGAAGGATTTTCCCAAATAACTCTGCAAAGTGAATAATACTTTAATGTAACCTCCATGATAGATTATACGTAAGTGATCTTAATAAACAAGAAACTCATGGTTACATACTGAAAATACTTTTTGAAAGGTAATATATCGGGCAAGTACTTCAACCAATACTTACATTTTGTTTTAGTGAATCTAAGGTTTTAGCTTTTACCTGTTTTTTTTGCATAAAAAGGTATTGTGAATTACAGATATTTTGCAATAGGTATCAGAGTTTCGGGAAATTTTATGATCAGTTGAAACTCATTAGGTAAATATTTCATACACCATTAACTTATAATTATACCTTCTTTGAAAAGATATATAAAATTATTTGAAGTAATAAAAACGTATGTAACCCTTTACCAAAAAACAATAAAAAAATATGTCATTCACTATGTAAATGACCATTTATATGAACAAATAGAGAAATAGCTAAATTTTTGCCTGTGGAGTGTGGTTTGGGGTCATTATTTCAGCATGCTGCAATACATTTGATAGACATGTTATATATCGTTGAATAGATAAATATGTCTTCTTTAACAATATATATAATATTAAGTAAAATTCAAAAATTTTGGCAACACTTTACCAAAAAAAACCAAAAAAAAAGGAAAAACCATAGTTTTTCTTAATTTTTTTCTGAAATTTGAATATAAATATCTCAAAAACTGTTAACGTTATCAAAATGATTTTTTGAAGTGTTTTAGATAATTTAAATGCCGTTCTGAATCAATAAACAAAATATAAAAATAACTAATCTTAATATGTTTTTTATGTTAACAAAAAAAATTCGTATGAAAATTTGACTTTTTTCACCATTTAAGCCCTCCTGACCACGTTTATGTAACGGCGGTGAATTTTATTGCGGCAAATAAATAAAAATATTTGGAGCTTTAATATTGCGGTGAAATATTTGAAGAAATCGAGCGGATATTTTTGTATTAACTTTTAAAATTAGTTCTTTTTTAAAAAAATTACCCAATTTCGTCCAATGCTGGACGTAGGGTGCATGTCCAAAAATATTAGAAATTTCGCTTACAACCATTCTTGAAGCATATTCTTTTAAAATATGTAGAAAAATATATACATGTTTTACCAAGGTTGTGAGAAAAAAGTGAAAGAATGAAGGGTATTTTTTGGCAAAAATTTGCTATTTTTAGAACCTGATTCAAAAAGTCAAATATAAGATTTTGTGCTCAGTAAACGGTTGGAAGCAATTCAAAAAATACCTCAACGTATTTTTTTAAAAAGTACTGGCTATCACCACATATTTTTAGATTTTTTTTGTCTGTTTTAATAAAAATGTTATTTGCGAAAAACCAAGAAAGAATTTGGCGAAAAGTTCAAATGTTGATTTTTAAAATCAAATATTTTTTAAACCGTATGCGATAACTAGGTAGTATAAGCATGTTTTTTGTTAATAATTTAATGGTTATTGGAAAAATTTTAAAAACGTAAAAATCACTTCATATTTATAAAAGTTACAAGCTTTGAAAGCATTTTCCACCTCGAGGTGGTCGATTTGGCACCCTGGAGCTCACCCTGTGTTACAACAGGTTATCTCAAAAATAAACATTTTGAAAGCCTATATCCTTGACTACAATCGCCTAGAATATACTATTCTAATCCAACCAATAGTTTAGAAGTTCCAGACTTATTACCACTTTTTTTTGGTTTTGAACCACTGTGCGTCGTATATGGCTTAGCTATCTTTTTATTTAATGTAAAATAACTAATGCTGTTTTCTTTTCTGACAAAAAATGTCGCCCTTTTTTGCTCTTAATTCAGAATATATAAATAAATACACTTTTCGAAAAGAAGGGCGTAAAAAGTGCGACATTTTTTGTCAGAAAAGAAAACGGCATAAGTTTCTAAAGTTGTAAGGACAGCAACAAAAAATTTAATACTTTACATTTAGCAGCAGCACATACAGGTACAGAAAGTATTTTTTGTGTTTATAAATCTAAAATTTAGAGTTCTAGTTACAAAAACAAATATGGAAGATAAAAACTAATTTGAATTATTTTGTTGTTTTTCCCCAAAAGTTTGTTTAGCACTGTGATGAAGTATTGGAAAAATATTTAGATGTTACTTCGCATTGCACTGCGAAAAAGTGGAAATCGGTTCAGGAAAAAATACCGATCTGGTTAGTTCTGAAAAGCTCAGAAATGGCCTCAATGCATTCTATAGCTTTATTGGTATATTAATCTTAAATTTCCACTGAAAGGTGATAAAGATGTGAAAGATTTATTATGGAGCATTTAAAGAGAATAAATTTTTCAATTGACGAATTTGACCCTAATATGTTTTTTCGCAGTATTTTTTTGATGTTAAAGACAAAATTTTGGAGAAAAAAAGCAACTACTTTACATTATTGAAAGCACTTTAGTTTAGTAAATTCTTTCTGACAAGAAAAATATTTTCTATTTACCAATGTTCAAAATATTCCTAAATCCCATAAAATACAATCTAATGTAACATGCCTTCATATGAGCATTTTGAGCATTCGAGATAAAGACTTGTTGCTGCATTGCAATGACTTAATTTGTTTTGTTAATTACTTTTGTGCAACACAAGATTCGAACAACCTCTTGAACATTCCGCAGATAGAATGTATGAGCAATGTAGTTGTTATTTGCTTTGCAATCAACAGAACCACACCTAAATCTAAATAAATTGCTCATACGATTGCCGGCAACGTTTGGTGGCACTGACAATTACTTAGACTTAGAAACACCAAAGCCTTATGTTAGCGGTTAGTTTCCTTAACATTTTATACTCTGGCACAAACAAGTAGCTGTTGTTGTTATTTCTGGTAATTGTGTGACGATGCCGTGGAAATGGAAATAATAAAAATTTGTATAAATGTGCATAAATAAGAGATTTTCTAAGTAAATGAAAAACATAAATCAACGTGGCGTATGATAAATATTAAATTATTCAATATAGTGTATACGCATGTGTTGGTTGAAAAGGTTATTGAGACAACATTTGTTTAATATACAGTTACGCTCATCACTGACTCGCTAAATGATTCTGTAAAGCTGTATTGTTGAAATATGTTTTGAGCGAAGATCTTGAAATCTGAAAAAAGATTCATTAAACTGAAAAGATCTACTAAGAAGGAATCTTTGGAAATTCAGTTGTTACGAGGAAAAATGGTAAATTTTACATCTTTTAAATCAACGGAATATCAGATACAACATGTGATTATCATTGGCTAAAAAAGTACATTTTTGCCTTCTTAAAATAGTATTATTTCCAAAAAGTAAATTTCTTTAAAAAATACTTTTGCTCTTCTTTAAAAAAAAATTTTTTTGATCGAGGAGCAAGGAAAAAATATTGAGTTTATCCACTATTGTGCATTTCAAAATTATTTTATTGTACCTTTACATTTAATGCTTCCATAGCGCTTCGAATCCTGGGATGGCTCGTTATAGGTCCACTGGTGGATCGTTCTTCAATATTGGGCAGTACTAATTGTGAACGCTGATAAAAGCAGATAAAGCAGCAATATCTATCACATTGTAGAACATTTCAAGTGGCCAGCGGTTTGCTCATTGCATCTGTTGTGTTAATATCAGAATAAGAATGCTGTCGCTTTATTTATAATGCTTTTTAGTTACAACCATAAAGTTACAAAATTATCTTAAAAGCTAATTGACAGGGTGTTTCATTTATTAGTTCAAATACATACTTTAACATTGTATATTTACAATTAGAACTATACAACAGTATCCACGCCGGTAATTCAGAAAAACCATGCGCTCTCTTTTATCAGTTGTGTCTATATTGCAAGTCTACTGCATCGTAAAGAGCAAAATTACCGCTTCATTCCTCTTCGGAACATTTGAGCACGGTGATACATTGCCTTCGTACAAGCCAAATAATGAGCTGAATACTGAACGCGCAGGACAAACATCGTCTATATTAGCATTTCTACTGCTGATTAATCGCTCCCATCCCGAGCATAAATTGACCGTATGATAATGCGGCTTGCTATACTGGCGCATGGGTTGGGCCTCACGGTGCCTTAGCAGGCTCATTATTCGATATACACAGCCCAACAAAAAAAACAAAAATAAAAATAATAATAATAGTGCAGGGTTCTAGGGACCTTTTCACCAAACCTAAAAAATATAAAGTGTTGCTTATATCGCTTCAAAACTTACTTCAGTCGATTCAGCACACTTTTTTCTTGGAACACGTGTACTGTTCGGGTATCCAACTCATACAATATTAAAAAGTTGTGAGAGCTTGAAAATCCAAAAGGGTCGCCAGGAACTTTCTCACAAACAGAAGAGTAAATCATACAAAAGCACCAACACTTCGAAAGAATTTGCATGCTGCAGAGAATATCGACGTGGAAGAAGATCTAAATTTATCGTAGGAATTGGGAATCTCTACATCCACTACGTGGAAATTTTTGCGCAATGATGTTAGCCCATACCCGTTTAAGATCCAGTTGGTGCAGAAACTAAAGCTACCTAACAGTTGGAAACTGGTCCGATGTCTTATCGCAAAATTGTGTTGGGCGATGATTCTCTTTTTAGGCTTAACGTGCTTGTTAATAATCAAAATTGTCACATATGTAGTGAGACCAATCCACAACAAACCTTATACACAGACTGCACTACATACAGAAAAATACACCATATAGTGTGGGTTACATGCTGTTGGCATCATCGATTTTATTTCTTCAAAAATGAAGCCGAAGCTCACGTTGCGGTCAATGGAGATCGTTACCGCACAATGAAAAAGTATTTTTATACCCTATACCACTATGTGGTTTGGGTATAATGACTTTGTGCTGCTGTTTGTAACTACCAAAAATATTTGACCTAGACCCATCTTTTATTATACCGATTGAATCAGAATCACTAACTGATTCATTTAACGATGTCCGTCCGTCCGTCCGTCCGTCCGTCTGTGTGTCCATGTAAACATTGTAATCAAACTGCAGGGCACAAATACGAATATATTTTGATGAGTTTTGGCGTATAAGCTTTTATCGGCTATGGGATTAAAGCTGTTGAAACTGGTGGGAATCCGTCCATGTTCAGACCTAGCTCCCATACAAATGACCCCTATGAAATCGACATAAAGTGCCATAAGATCCAAATTGTCATATAGATCTTACTCAAATTGGGTTTGTATGCGTTTATTACATCGATTAATGAGTAGTCCAAAAATGATCCCTATGGGACAACTCTTTGTCATAGGCCCCATATAGAGCTGCTTCCCGATCTTCACTTAAATCTATCAAAAAACAAAAATATTGCACTGATTCTTCTCAAATTTTGTTTGTATATATTTTTGCAAAATACAAGAGACTTTACCAAACATAGTCAGGATCGGTCCATTTTTGGGCCTAGTCCCCATATATATATACCATCCGATATGAAGTTTTTCATATCTGCAGCCAAAAAAATTAATAAAAATCCCACTCAAATTTGGTTTATGCTCATTTTCTATGTCCAGTTAGTTGGGCCTATGAGATAGGGTCTCTAAACGCATGGTATAGAGTATCATATAGTCGGTCTAGACCGACTATAATTTTCTTACTTGTTTTGATTGAAATTATGGATGACATTGATCTGGGCCTGATGTGCTTCCAAAAGGATGGCGGTAAGTGCCATACAGTGACCGCAATCATCGACTTATTGAAATCAAAATTTGGCGATAATTTTGTTTCGAGAAATGGGCCTATCAATTGACCTCTAAGGTTACAAAATTTGACCACTTTGGATTATTTCTTGTGCAGATACGTGAAGCCACTGGTTTATGATGATAAACCAGCAACAATTGAAGCTTTGTAGACCATCATTGTTCATATTATTCGTGACATATGGCCGGTATGCTTTTAAAAGCGGCCCAAGAATAGCCGTCGTAGCCGCATGCTCGAAAGCATATTCAAATTTTAACGGTATGTATTGTTCATTCGAATAAACAAATTTTTTTTCAAGTTCCATCGGACATAAGGCGAGATGGTCGATCTAGCGTCGTTTAATTCAATTTGTAATGTGTAATGTGTGTAATTACGCAAAAATTGTGTCCCTATCGATTACTAATATCCCACTGAACTTATATATCGATTCAATTTTGACTAACATGATCTACTTGTCAAACACATCGTATGTTTCAGTCGTTGCATCACTAAGCTCTAACACGTGTTTTCTTTGCATTTCCAAATTTTGTCCAAAGTTGTATTTGTCTCAATAAAGTGGAAGGAAAGTAGTTTTGTTTATAGTTAGAGGTATGTATTAACTAAGAAAATTTTTGTTTGTGACATCCGCTTAAGTGTTGTAGAAAAAAATTTGGTTAAAGTTGACTGTGCCACTAACTGCTCGAAAAAGCCAAAATAAGACTTCCGTGGACCGGAACTTCTAATATATTTTTGGGTATTCGCGCTAGAATATTTATTTTAAATTACTACGTTGTCTCGTGATTGTAAAATATCCAAATCATATGCAGCTACCTGCAACTTTACGTGGTATTGCATTTTTAAGGAACAAAATCGGTACTGAGACGAGAAGTTTATTTACTATGGCTGAGAAATGGAAATTCAGCCATAATAGCGGCAGCCACAAATATATAGAAACCAACAAGGAGTGGTTAGATGAACAAATTTTATTAGTTAATCCACTGACTAATCGTGAACAACCCAATAAGATCTTCGACGAATGTTCCAACAAAATTAAGTAAAATTTCCCAATTTGTTAAGGAAACACCTCACAGTAGCTGCAACGTTCAGTTTGTACAAAGCTGAGAAACGAAGTGCGTCGAAACTTGTTTCAATGGTTAATGACGAAGGTACTGCAAACAAATTAAATCTTTTTTGGGATAAAATGCAAGCCTTCCCATTCCACATACACCAGACGATGCTGTGGCATTATTTTTATACCCTATACCACTATGTGGTTTGGGTATATTCACTTTGTGCTGCTGTTTGTAACAACCAAAAATATTTGACCTACATCTATCTTTAATTATACCGATCGAATCAGAATCACTATCTCATTCGATTTAACGATGTCCGTCCGTCCGTCGGTCTGTTTGTCCATGTAAAGCTTGTAATCAAACTTCAGGTCGCAAATATGAATATATTTTGGTGAAATTTGACGTTTATCTTTTATCGACCATGGAATGAACGCTATTGAAATTGGTGAGAATCGGTCCATGTTCAGACCCTGCCCCCATACAAATTACCCCTATGAAATCAACATATATTGCCATAAGATCCAAATTATCATACAAATCTTAGTCAAATTGGGTTTGTATGTATATATTACATCCATTAATCAGCAGTCCAAAAATGATACCTATTGGACAACTCTTAGTCATAGTCCCCATATAGAGCTGCTTCCCGATTTTCACTTAAATCTACCAAAAAAGAAAAATATTGCACTGATTCTTTTCAAATTTAGTTTGTATATATTTTTGCAAAATACAAGAGACTTTACCAAACATAGTCAGGATCGGTCAATTTTTGGGCCCAGTCCCCATATAGATATAGCATCCGATATCAACTTTCTCATATCTGTAACCGAAAAAATTAATAAAAATCTCACTCAAATTTGGTTTATGCTTATTTTCTATATCCAGTTAGTTGGTCCTGAGAGATAAGGTCTCTAAACGCGTGGTATAGGATATCGTATAATCGCTCTAGACCGACTATAATTTTCTTACTTGTTCGATATACAACATATATCCAACGTACGATACTTTGAGTATTGCAAAAAAAAAAAAATTATACAAATGGAGTCAAATTTACCAACTATTCAACTCAGGTGCTTTTACAACATATGGTGGATCATATTGTTATGCGCATCCTAGAAGCTCATTCTCCTATTATTGGAATTTAATCTTTCTGAGGAGAGTGAGCAGAATATCACTGCTATTTATAAGAGCTGCGATGGCAGTTGCGGCCATTGTACCCATCGACAAGAAGTGGAATGCGATAACAATAATCTGAGCTATGAATACTTGTCGTATTACAAGTGCAATTTGGGAAAAGCCGCAAACTTCCTTACCTCGTATCAGATTATGAATGGTGCTCTCATTCCTGCTTTTGGTAAGGGTTATGTTTATCTAAAGGCATTTGATGGTAAGGTGTGGAATAAAAAATATATGTCTAATGTTTTTTATGTACCTAAAATCTAACTAAATCTTTTTTTTTACAAATGAATATCTGGATAAAGGGTACACTATGGAAGCCGAAAGAAACGAATGCATATTTAAACATGAGGGTGAAATTTATCTTAAAGGAATAAGAGAAAATTCAAGACTCTTTAAGTTGTTGCTAAAAGTTCAAGAAGTTAAAGCAAATGTTGCAGTAAAAGGTAGTTCTTGGCAACTATGGCATGAAAGAATTTCTCATCAAGGCAAAGATCACATAAAAGATATCGCACCTGTACCTCTGAAGTGAGTCAACTCAAAATTTACAAATTTTCAGTAGAGCCAAAAAACGGTTTTTTTTAATATTTACCATAAAACTTAAAAATAGTTGTTTCATTGTAAAGAATTGTGAATAATAAGTATACAGCAGTAGTTGTTTTTACGATTTTTTCACTGATCATCTAAAATAACAATTCTTTTGGGTGGAACTCAAAATATGTATTTTTAGTGGATCCTAAAGAAGCTACTCTTATAACGCAAATATGGTTACAACTGTATTTTTTTTTTTTTTTTTGCGAAAGACTGGAAAAATCGATGTAAGATTTTTACAGTGGATAGATATGACCACTGTGTATCGTTTTCTTGCAAAAAGTGAAAATTGAAAAATTTTCAGTTGACTCACTTTAGCGGTACAGGGGCGATATGTTGATGCGGCACAATATCACATATTCAGATGGCGATTTCTTTTGTGAAGGGTATGCATCGGGCAAGGAACACTGAATGCCTTTTGCTGAAAGTCTGAACAGAGCCAACGAAGTCGGAAGCCTAGTGCATACAGATCTTTGCGGACCAATGGGAGTAAAAGCGTTTGATGGATCTCCTTTTATGGCTGTTTTTCGAGATGACTTTTCAAACTATTGTCATGGTTACTTCATCAAAGCCAAATCTGATGTACCTCAAGTAATATCTAAATCTAAATCAAGTGAAAGTAGATACAGGCACGAAATTTGAAACATTACGGTCAAACAATGACTCGGAATACGTTAATAAAGAGGTATGTAATATTTTACGTAAATAGAAAGATATACACCAAAAATCTACTCCATATACACCGGAACATAACGGTACAACCGAAAGAGACATGAGAACTTTGGTAGAAACAGTTAGATCTATGATAAATTATAAGAATCTTAATCTTAATTACTGAGGGTAGGGAGCTTATTGTGTCATCTTTACATAACATAGGACAGAAAAGGATCCACAGAAAGATAAAGTCGTTTTGAGTTGTGATTTTGAATAACTCCCGATATTTCTATGTTTCATATTTTTTGTCCAGATGCATGTGTTCATGTTCAACAAGAAATATGTAGAAAACTGGATCCAAAGTCCAAGAAAGATGTTTTCGTTGGATATCTAGAAAACTGTAAGGGTTATTAAATTTGGATACCTCTTGAAAAACGATTAGAAATTTCACGATATGTCATTATTAGATAATCTGAAAAGGAGACTATAGTGCGAGAGGATTTCGTGGATTTTGCTAATCATGACATTGTGGGGGAGAATAAATCTGCGTTCAAGAAAGCAGAGTCCGATTCAGAATATTATAAATCGTGCAGTAATGGCCAATTATTATCAACATCAGAACTACCAAGAAACAGTAAATACTAGTCTTAGGTTGCAGTGGAAGCAAGCCATGGATGAAGAGTATGCATCTTTTATGGCTAATGAAACTTTTAACTTGGTGCAGCTACCTAAAGGTAAAAGATCAATTTCTTACAAGTGGGTATACAAAATCAAAAGAAATTAAGATGCTGATATTGAATGATTTAAAGTGCGTTTAGGTATACGAGGTTTTACCCAAAAGCAAGGAATAGATTACGAGGTGACTTTTAGTCCAGTAGCGAAATTTACTTTTATTCGAACAATTTTTGAGTGCATCTTTAAATTATTTTCTCACACAATCTGATATAAAAACGGCTTTTTTGTATGTTCAACTAGAGGAAGATCAAGTCTGCAAACTTAATGGGCCTAAACTGGCATCAAGATGTTGCAATAAGAGGTTCACAGAAATTCTAAATATATAAAATTTTTAAGGCAATGGTGCCCAAGCCCTATGCACTCAATGCACTTTTGGTTTTGTAAAAGAACTTAAGAATAGGCAGTGTATTCTAATACACGCGCACAGCACTCAGCACCAAGCAATACAAAATAAACGAAAAATTTTGTCTTTTTCGTTTTTTGTTGTTTTTTTTCTGGTTACGCCAAAGCACAAAGAAACAACACCTTCGTATGCTTTGTTGGTACGCATTGATGACAGAGATATTCGATGTAAATTTTATTGTTGTGGAACGTGTGAGCCTGTTCAAAATGTAGCTTGCAGCTGTGAATTAAAAAGCACTTGGAAAAATAAGTGTAAGTATTAAGTTTAAAATTTAAATTATTGCTTTACAAAAATTACCTACATGCATTCGTACGAGAAGTGGGAGAGTGATTTTTTTTTCACTTTTAACTTTAAGGCTAAAGCTTTTAAATTAAAGAAAGTATTTTAAGATATTTCATTTCAGATAAAATTTTTTCTTTTTTTCAGTGTAAATGTAGGGAATAAAAACATAAAAAAAATGTTTTCTTCATATGTATTATTGCTTGCACTTCCATAAGAAATCTGTGGGCATGGCTATTTTAAAGGTAAGAAATGCAGATTCTTGTGTCTTCACTGAGGAAATTAAAAATAAGAAAATTATACTGGCTATGTATAATGAGGATGGTATTATTGCTGCAGAATCAATAGATGTAGCTGAAGAGTTTTCAAAATATTCGAGTTTGACGTTAAAGTATTTAGTTCGCTCTTGTATTTAGGAATGGAGAAAATACAACAACCGAGCAAGATATGTGTTCGTCAAACTGCATTTGTAAAGAAAGTGTTTAAAAATTTTAATATGAAAGATGCTAGAATAGTTACTACTCCTGCTGAAAGTGTTAAAACATCAAGTATCGATTCACATAATGTCAAATTTCCATATCAAGAGGCAATTGGATATCTTAGACCATATATTGCATTTACTGTTTGACCCAGGAATTGAATTTTCAAAATCTAACAACTTATCATTAACTTGTTATTCAGATTCAGATTATGCTGGAGATATGGAATATATATATTCAGCTTGTGGTTTTGTTATAATGTTATCGCAAGGTCCGATTTCATGGTCGACAAGAAACAGCAGACAATAGCGCTCTCTACCACAGAAGCGGAATACATGGCAGCCTTTGAATGCGTTAAGGAGCTAATTTGGGTACAACGTTTGTTAAAAGATTTCACTGGCGACGACCTTCAACTTCCTATTTTATATTTAGATAATCAAAGTGAAATAAAACATGTTAAGAATACACAGTTTCACAAACGAACCAAGCATTTTGTGGTAAAATTCCATTTCATTCATGATGTATACAAAAATAAAGGTTTTCAATTTGAGTATGTGCCAACAACAGAACAATTGTCTGATACTTTTAAAAAGCCGCTCTTAAAGCAACAATTTAATAACATAAAGAAATTACTGTATCTATAATATTAATAGGCTAGGCGATTTCTTGTGACTGATGTTTTGTTTTACCGTTTTATCCCGATTTGACCAAACGTATATTATTTGAAAGGCATTTCTTTTTAGCGGTTATGCAGATTTACAGATTTTTTATTTTTTCCCTTTATTTTGAGTAAATTGCATATAAAATTGCTACTATCACATACGTAAAACAAGTAAGAAAATTATAGTCGGTCTAGACCAACTATACGATACCCTATACCATGCGTTTAGAGATCCTATCTCTCAGACCCAACTAACTGGATATAAAAAAATAAGCATAAACCAAATTTGAGAGGGATTTTTATTATTTTTTTTGGCTAGAGATATGAAAAAGTTCATATCGGATGATATATCTATATGGGGGCTAGGCCCAAAAATGGACCGATCCTGATCATATTTGGTAAGGTCTCTTGTATTTTGCAAAAATATATACAAACAAAATTTGAGAAGAATCAGTGCAATATTTTTGTTTTTTTGATAGATTTAAGTGAAGATCGGGAAGAAGCTCTATATGGGGCCTATGACTAAGAGTTGTCCCACAGGGATCATTTTTGGACTACCGATTGATGGATGTAATAAACACATACAAACCCAATTTGACTGAGATTTATATATGATAATTTGGATCTTATGGCAATTTAAGTCGATTTCATAGTGGTCATTTGGGCTAGGTCTGAACATGGACCGATTCTCACCAATTTCAATAGCGTTCATCCCATGACCGATAAAAGCTTATATACCAAATTTCAGCAAAACACATTCATATTTGCGACCTGCAGTTTGATTAAAATCTTGACATGGACACACAGACAGACGGACGGACGGACGGACATCGTTAAATCGAATCAGATAGTGATTCTGATTCGATCGGTATAATAAAAGATGGGTGTAGGTTAAATATTTTTGGTAGTTACAAACAGCAGCACAAAGTCATTATACCCAAACCACATAGTGGTATAGGGTGTAATTATACATATACCATGTGTGTTTTACTAAATTTCCCAGTTTTCCAATCTTCGTTGACGAAATTGTCTTCAGCGATGTCTTGAAGAAAATTAAAAATTTTTCGTGCACGCTATTTGTCGCTTTTAATGTCTTTAACAACAATGTAAGCGAAATCTGAACTTACGACATGATGAGCGAAAAAATAATATGTTTGTCTTCAATCAATGTACGTAAGCGACATGTTTAGGAACGAAATCATTAATTTGTCGTAGATCATGCTCCGTTGATGAAACTATAAGCGACACTCTTTTCAAGTCGTCGTCACTCGAAGTACATTGACGACAATATAAGCGAAAATGCCCTGTAGTTTCATCTTTCGTACTCTGTTGACGACAAACTAAACGAAAAAATCTTGTTTTGTCCTGTTTCGCACTCAGTGTCCGACCATTGTATCGACAATATCGTCGTTTTGTCCTGCCTAAATTCCATTGAAGACAATAAGAGCGACAACATTTTAAAGTTTTCGCTAGTCGTAGTGCGTTGGCGACAATATGGAAGACAAAATAATATTAATTGTCGCATACCATCTTTATGTAGAAATTTATAAAAAAAAATGTCATATAAAAAACAACGGGACTTTATTACAGGACAAGAAAACACTAGGAAACGAGTCAAAGTAAAAAGATATTCAGTTGAACAAGTGCAGCCTTCCGATAAGGTGCTATTTTCTTTCTGTGTTGAAAGTGAAAAGTGAAATGTTGAAAAAATTAGTGTTTGAAAAAATTAGAAGAAGAACTAACTACTGACAAAAATTTAGAAATTGTAAGTTTACTTTAGTTATTTTTTAAGTTAAATAAAATTTATTTGTTAAAAAGATATACAAAAGAGGAAGAAACTAATTTTTTTTGAAAAAATCCCATTTAAGCTTTTACCATTATTTAACATATTTAGGTTGGTGCAATAAAACGCATTCTGAACGGTGCATTAAATAATATGGATAAAGTTATAAGCGAAATTATAGTAATGGATTTTAACTATGATGGGACTTAAATCAAAAAATCTCTTAAAATATAAGGACGGGTATTAAATGCAATGTTTGGTGAGTAAGAAAAAAAAAAATATAAATGTTCACTTGTGAGGACCAAAGTCTTCCATCGTTTTGGCCCACACCTAACAGAAGATAACCAGACAACAAAACCCCATTGGTTCGTAATACACAAATATATTCATAGCCTTCACTTTAGAAACTATTTTACATAACACCTGTAGATTCTAAAACATACTTTATTTATAACATGACCACCCCTCTATAGTAATATAATTGAACGCCTACTATACGATAAGTTGGCAATCTCGTATCTAAGAATAAATATACGGGGTACATGAGTACTCAAGCAACTACCCTGGACGCATGTCGTCTGTTAAATTACTTAATTCGTTTTTATTAATAAAAAAAATTTATATTGTTACACAAATTTAAATTTAAACAATAAACAAAAAATGAATTCTGTTTTTATAACGTGAATATCTGTGTCCCAATGTTTATTTCTGTCAACGACCCGCGGAATCCCCACTGAGTCTACCCCGGCTAAAGGTGGAAAACACGTCGTAACAAACTTTTTGAAGCAGACAAATACATGGCTGTCAATATTTTAATTGACAGCCATGTATTTGTTAGAATATATAAAGGTGTACAAAAGTTTTAAGTTAGTTCCCTGGTTACGAATTATCATAAACATAAATCTGATAAATTCTTTTTTAAACAGTTGCCACAAAGACAGAAGTTGTAACTTACGAGGATTTTATTAAACAACTGCGTTCAACAATGCATAGAATAAAAAACACATGCAACAAAGTTAAGTGCAGATAAGAAAATAACTAACTATTGAAGTTATTTATCTTTTTATTTATTTTTAACTTTATTACTTAATTCTATTTTTAGTAACTTTTTAAAAAACTAAAACAAAACATAAGCTTTGTAAAAAAGCTATTTCATAGTAGAAACAATTATCGATTACAAATTACAAATACGAAAAATGGAAACCAAAAATTAACTAACTATTTAACTTTTCAACTGCAATTAGTATTACTTTATAATTATTTTGAACAGTCATTATTTAATCTTATTGTTTTTATTATATATAAAACTAAAGACAAAACATGAAATTTATGAATAAAAATCTATGAAATAAATAAAAAAAGGTTTATTTATTCTTATCATTATTACATAATTTTATTATATGTTACTTATTATTTAAAAACTAAAACAAAACATAAGCTTTATAAAAAAAAAGCTTTTTCTTAGTAAAAACCATTATTTGGATGTTAATTAAAAAAAAAAATATGAAAAATGATAATAAAAAATTAACTTACTTAACTTTTCAGACGTATTTAATATTACTTTATAATTACTTTGAACACTCATTATTTTATCTTATTGTTCGGTACCTTATTATTTAAAAAACTAAAAACAAAGCATGAAATTAATGAATAAAAACCTACGAAATACATAAAAAAAAATTTGATTGTATTTATAAATCAAGAAGCATTAAACAATATTTAGGTATATTCATTTTACTGAGGTCAGTGTCGCTCACATTGTCGTCAACGACGTTATGAGCCAAAATTTGAATGGTGTCAATGATATCTTCACCAACGACAGGGTGAAGAAAACGTCGTCGACTCTGGCGGTGGTGACGAGATATGGCACACTGTCACCAATGTTATCGTTGGTGATGACATATGATACAGTGTCACCAAAATTACCGTCGACGATAATATGGACGACATCGACTTCTACACTTTCATTAGTGATTTCATAGAGGAAATTGTCGATAGTATGGTTGTCGACGCTTACATTGGGAATATTGTCGACTATTTCGTCATCGACGACATGTACAACCCAAAGACCATAACATTTCAACCATATAGTCATCGACTACAATTTGGAGTATATTGTCGCAAATATTATCGTCAGCGACAATATGAGCGATAGTGCCGCCCAATTGATCATGTACGATTTAGCGGTTATATGTATGAAAATGTCCTTGACGATTTGCATGGGCTGTCACCAATTGGTAGTCTACAAATTCGTTTGGTCATGAACCCATCATCGATGTTGTATTAAAGACGCGGACAACAGGGTTGTTAATGTGCTTATTCATGAGTTTGTTTTCTTCATTCGCAATAATAATAAACCAAAATAGAGTTGGTTTGTGAATTGGCTAATTTGAAAAATAAAGTTGCCTAGATATTGCAGTCGAATTTCGAGTGCTGGAATCTGCTAGTATTAATTAATGTAAAAGGATGAATAATTATTTAAACAAGAGTGGAAGTGTTGAGACTCAATTTGTTTAGATATTTATTCATTCATACTTTGCAATAAAACACTTTTCATGTCTCTGTTTTTATAGATACGTATTCATTGATTTGCATTTAAGTTTTAAATCAAATAGAGAAAATAAAATTTTATTCACAATTTATTTATACCATAGAAAACAAGTCTTTTTCTCTGCTTACACTTTATTGGAACCAAAATTTTATATTACTCAAAAATATTGTTCGTCAAAATCAACTGCATCAATATTAAACCAATTTTGAATTGACTGTCTACTTAATTCTACTGCTACCTAAAAATATTATTAGCCAAAATCTTTGGCATAATTATTTTAAAAAAAAAATAATGGAATGCAGTAACCTAAAAGCTGCATAGAACTGTTTGTTATATTTTTCTTTCATATTTTGTATTCAAGTCATTAATATTTTTGATTTTGCTTTCTACGATATAATATAATATTAAATAGCCAGTGTAGCATAATTAAATATGATGCTTTTGTTTTATTAAAAATAGATACCAAATAAAAGACCCAACTGAATAATATTTGCAACAGAGATTAAAAAATACAGATAATAAGTTCACCGTACACATGACTGCTCTCTGTGAAGACCAGAAATTATGATAATATACCTAATGATATCACTCTGATTATGAATATGAATGAAATTGAAAAAGAAGAAGAAAAATAACAAAAGGGAGGAAATTGTTCAAGAACAGAAATTGGTACATCGTAGAGCAACTTAAATTTTAAATAAAATCTGATAATGCTTAAAGTTCGTTTGAAATGTTTCAATTAAAATTTAAATAATGTTAGGTCTTCAGCTAAGGACTTATTCCAAATTATACATTTTAATTAATATTACTGATGGTTTTCCTAAACAAATACTTAATTTCATTTATAAACCCTTTGTGTATAAAACAATATTTATTTATTTTTGTTTTTAACACCCAAAAGTATAATTAATTTTTTTGTGTATTTTGCTCGTTATCGCAACTCAATAACTCTCTGCCAAACAAATGTAGCACGTTTCAACAAAACAACTATTTTCTTTTCATAACCAATAAATGAGTTTGTGTTTCAAAAAGCCTCAATTTCCTTTTGAAAATATTGCTTAAAGAAAAAAAGCCATGAATAACATGTTAGGGCTAAGGCTCGTTAAGAGCACTTCACAAATTCAAACAAAAATATTTGGCCAGAGGGCGAAAATGCTAATGAGGAAAAAGTGTGAAAGGGATAAAGAAAATTTCTTAGCTGTTTGGAAACAAAAAGTAAAAACTGTACAAATTGATTGGTGATCAATAAAGAGGAGAATAAGAAGTTTTTTAAATTAACTGAAAATAAATTGTGAATTATATCGTATACCCGCTATGTGGACCTACAGGGTATAATTAAGCCAAAAATATTTGACTTAGATCCATTTTTTAGTATACCGATCAAGTCAGAAATACTTTCTGGGCCTACTTATCGATGTCTGTCTCTTCGTCTCCGTCCGTCTGTGATTGACTTAAATTGCCATAATAAACAAATTTGGCTTGTGTATCTTTATTACATGCACTTATGAGTAGTCCACAAATAAGCCCTATATAAGTGTTCTTAGTCATATGAATCTGATGCCCGATCTTCACTTCAATCTATCAAAAAACAAAAATATTGCACAGATTTTTCTCCAATTTGGTTTGCATATGTTTCTGCAAAAAAATAGATGACTTTACCCCTTCATGTTCTAAGCATCAAATCTCATTAAATATAGGATCGATCTCACCCTCGGACAAATCCACGCTCAAGTATGTTTTATACATTTCCTTTAACAGCATCATCTCAAATGATATTTCATTAACAGCGTTATAAATCATTTTTAACTTACGCTTTCCATTATTTCCTCAATGGCTCTTAGTGCTAAAATCTAAATATTTGGTAGCGTATCGGAATCTTCGTTAACCAACTTATACATCTTATTATATAATTTTGTTCCCTTTATCCAAAAAGTTTAAATTCAGAGGGAAGTTATTCAAATATATTGTTTTTAACATGAATTGTTGTATTTAAAAGGAGGTAGAGCTTTGAAAAAGAAAAACCGAAAGCGATAATCTAGTAAAAAGGCGCTAAATCTTGCGCGATAAGCGTGAAGTTGGCATTGCTGTTGATACATGTCCACATAAAATTTCAAGTCCTTGTAAGCACCACATTATTTATGATAGCTGTAATATATATTTTGTTAAAAATAAATAATTCTCAAAACAATAAGTTTTTTTTTTAAATTATTTTAAAATATTGCATTAATGTAACTGCAAATATGCAAAAAAGTCATGGAAAATATTACGTGCGAAATAAAAATTTTTAAAAATTAAAATTTTGTAAAGGGAGGACCTTCTTCAAATATGCCTATTTTAAATATTTTTTTTTGTATTGCTTGAGTAATTTTGACTTTTCTGTAATCAAAAAAAAAAAATGTAAAAGAATGTTTGAAAATCCTTAACATTTAAAAATTTTATAAATATTTTGTGCGCTGCTTGTCATAAGTGTGTAAGAAAATATTGAATACGGGAATGTATATATTCCCTTCACCACAATGTGGTCAGGGTATAATAAGTTTTTGCTGATGTTTGTAACTACCAAAAATATTTGACCTAGGTCCATCTTTTATTATACCGATCGACACAGAATCAGTTTCAGGGTCGATTTAGCGACGTCTGTCCGTTTGTCTGTCCATCTGTGTGTCCATGTAAACCTTTTAATCAAACTATAGATCACAAATATGAATATATTTTGATCAAATTTAGTATGTATGCTTCCATTAGCCATAATGTGAACCGTATTGAAATTGCTGCAAATCGGTTCATGTTCAGACCTAGTCCCACTACAAATGATCCTTATGAGTTCGACTTAAATTGCCGTAAGACCCAAATTTCCATGTAGATCTCGTTCGAATTCGTTATGTATGTGCTTATTATACCCATTAATTAGTAGTCCAAAAATACACCTTATAGGACAATCCTTAGTCATAGCCCCTATATAAAGCTGCTTCCTTATCTTCACCTAAACTTATCACAAACAAAAAATGCTTAACATATTTTGAAAAATATGGTCAGGATCGGTCCAGGGTTCGACCTAGTCGGCAAATAGATCTAACATCCGGTGTGAACTCTTTCAAATCTACAGGCAAAAAAATTAATAAAAATTCTACTCAGATTTAGTTAATAGTTATTTTCTATACCCATGTAGTTGGACTCAATACCAATTCTCTAATCGCATGGTATCACATAGTCGGTCAAGGCCGACTATAATTTTCTTACTCGTTCTTTTAAGTTAAAAATGATAAAAAAAAATCTTTAGAATTTGTTTAGTCTCTTAACGTGTATATTTAAATCATTTGTGTGCAAATTCTGTACATTCTTGTAGAGGGTCCATGTAAAGCTCAAGAATATATAATAAAAAACGAATTTTTTCGATAATTTTTGTAAGGGACTATGTCTCAAATGTCCTAATTTAAAATATTTCTGTTAACATTAGCTATGTACTCAAAAAAAAAAAAACAAGTTACTGATATACATGTTATCTATATTTTATGCACAGGGTTGCCACCATCGACCATAAGAAAACTTTGACTAAAAAAGTACTAAAGTACTTCCTCACTAAAACAGAACTGCGAGTAATACTTTCATGTAAGATTGATTTGAAATTCATAAGTACCATCATATAAAACCCCCTATAATTTTAAGGTTTTATTCGAAAATACAAGCATTTAACCATGTTCGTACATGTCTTATATTTTATTGGATAACCCCTGCGAATACCTTTCGTGTGGCGGCCGATTTTTATATGGTTTATTTTGATCAAATATAACAAATATGCACACGACTTTTTTTTTGGTACTTTTTCTACCCCCTAACTATGAGATGGGACACCTTTAAAAAAAATACAGCTCACTGTTTGTTCACGTTATATAACATAGTCAAGTTTCATCGCGATCTGCGGTATGAACTTTAAAATACTTTCTAGCAATTCTCCCACATAATAATATCACTCAAATTTATTGCGTGGTTATTTTTCTATGCTCCTTAATGACCTCGTGATATATGCTTGTACATAGTACCCGATTCTGAAAGTTTACTATTGTTTATGGTTGGTCTAGAACGATTATATATTTATACCCTATACCACTATGTGGTTTGGGTATAATGACTTTGTGCTGCTGTTTGTAACAACCAAAAATATTTGACCTAGACCCATCTTTAATTATACCGATCGAATCAGAATCACTTTCTGAGTTGATTTAACAATGTCCGTCCGTCCGTCCGTCCGTCCGTCCGTCCGTCTGTGTGTCCATGTAAACCTTGTAATCAAACTGCAGGTCGCAAATATGAATATATTTTGGTGAAATTTGGTATATAAGCTTCTATTGGCCATGGGATGAACGCTGTTGAAATTGGTGAGAATCGGTCCATGTTCAGACCTAGCCCCCATACAAATGACCCCTATGAAATCGATTTAAATTGCCATAAGATCCAAATTATCATATAGATCGCGGTCAAATTGGGTTTGTGTGTGTTTATTACATCCATTTATGTTCCATGTTCAGACCTAGTCCCTATACAAATGACCACTATGAAATCGACATAAATTGTCATAAGATCCAAATTGTCATATAGATCTTACTCAAATTGGGTTTGTATGCATTGATTACATCCATTAATGAGTAGTCCAAAAATTATCCCTGTGGCCCCATATAGAGCTGCTTCCCGATTTTCACTTAAATCTATTAAAAAACAAAAATATTGCACTGATTCTTCTCAAATTTTGTTTGTATATATTTTTGCAAAATACAAGAGACTTTACCAAACATGATCAGGATCGGTCCATTTTTGGACCTAGTCTCCAAATAGATATAGCATCCGATATGAACTTTTTCATATCTGAAGCCAAAAAAATTAATAAAAATCCCACTCAAATTTGGTTTTTGCTTATTTTCTATGTCCAGTTAGTTGGGCCTAAGAGATAGGGTTTCTAAACGCATGGTATAGGGTATCGTATAGTCGGTCTAGACCGACTATAATTTTCTTACTTGTTTTTACTTGCTTTCTTTGGTAAAAGTTAACATACTATTAAAAAAACACAGAACTTTTTAATTTGCATTACTACGAAGAAAGTTGGCATCTGCCTTCTATGCCATTGGAAAATGGCAAAAGGTCTCCATAAAATAAGCATCTGTTATCATGCAACCGTCATTGGTCTATTAAAATCTGTGTGCCTATGGTAATAGTGTTTATTTTATAAGAAGGTTGGTAAGTTTCTAGTTTTTGTACGCTTGGTTGTAATAGACAGTATGGAAATAAAAATAGGCCACTAAAAACTAGATATTCAAATAGACTAAATTGGTCCAGAGGTTCAAAAGTTGTAAGTAGATATGTAGAAGGGCCTATAAAAGTAATTTAAATTCCTGTATTTTCATGGACTTGATTTTAATATACATATAGTTACTCTCATCACTGAGTCGCTGATTCGATGAGAGCACAATTTAAGCATGAACAAAAATTATTTTTAAATGTTCGGAAATTCTGCAAAGTCACAAGAACGTAAAGAGGCAAAATCATAAAAAAACGCAAAAACGCGAAATAGCAAAAACTAAAAATCGTAAATATGCAAAATATTCAAAATATATTTTAATACAAACATAAAATCACAAAATTGCGCGCGGAAAAATGCAATGTCGGAAAAGCGCATAGTACCAGAAATGCAAAATCGAATAAAAGAAAAGGCACAAAAGCACAAAATGAGACAAACGGAAAATTGCAAAAACGCAAAAATGCATAAACGTAAAATCACCAAAAAAATTTTCAAAAATTCAAATTCGCATCAACCTGAAATATCAAATATGTAGAACAGCAAAATAGAAAATATGTAAAGCTCAAAAAATATGTAAATCTCAAAAACGTAAAATAATAAAAATTCAAAATAGAGTAATCGCAAATAGTAAACCTGTAAAATCATATATAACAAAAATGCTAAATAGCAAAATAATAAAACCGCAATATCATAAAAACATAAATCGCAAAATATTAAAAACGCAAAATCGATGAAAACGTAAATTTGCAAGAGAGTAAAGTATCAAAAATTTATAAATAGCACAAGCACAAAATCGGGAAATAAGAGAAATGCAAAGTTGCAAAATAACAAAATATTTAAAATGCAAAATCGCTAAAAACGTAAACTATCAAAAATGTAAAATGGTAAAAACGTAAAATCGCAAAATGGTAAATTATATCACAAAATTCCAAAAACGAAAAATCGCAAAGTCGTAAAAATTTGAAATTGCAAAATCAGCAAAAAAAAAAACATAAAACCGCAAAATAGCAAAAAGCTATACTTTAAGATCACAAAAGTGAAAATTGCAAAAATGTAGAATATCAAAAATGCAAAAACGCAAAATCTCAAAATGGCAAAATCGCAAGATTGCATAAAGGTAGAATCACAAAAACGTAAAATAACGAAAAAGCGTAAACTAACAAAAATGGAAAATAACAAAAGCAAAAAGTCGCCAAATAGCAAAAATATAAAATTACAAAAACGTAAAACAGCACAAAGTCACAAAAATGCAAAATTAAAAACCACAAAATCACATAAACGAAATATCTCAAAAACGCGTAAACGTAAATTCATAGAAACGAAAAATCACAAAAGCGCAAAAATAGTAATACGATAGTAATAAAATTGTAAAAATATAAAATCGCAATAACGGGGAAAAGCCCAAAAACGGCAAATCGCAAAAAATGAAAATCACAGAGAAAGAAATATCTCAAAAACGCGTAAAACTAAATTCACAAAGCGCAAAAACGTAAAATATGAAAAATGTAAAGTAGCAAAAACACAAAATCACAATTAAGGAACATATAAAATCACAAAAACACAAAGTCAAAAAAATCGCAAAGTTGCGAAAAATGCAAAATTACAAAAACGCAAAATCGCAAACACTTGATAAAAGTGTAAAATACCAAAAATTTAAATTCGTAAAATAGTAGAAATGTAAAATGCAATATTGCAAGATAGTAAAAAATTTAAAATGACAAAATGCACAATAGTAAAATCGTAATATCACAAAAATGTTAAATCGCAAAATATTCAAAAAGCAAATTCGCAAAAATGTTAAGTCATACACATGTAAATTAAAAAAAAAAAAATAATAAAAATTTTTTTGGGCTAAAGTTTCTTGGCTTCAGAGTTTGTATAAGTATTTTGTCGATGATAATTTCCTTATTTTCTTGCTTAAAATTTTTACATATTTTTTCTCATTATCAAGTTCAAATGTGATATTTTCTACTCCTAAACCAAGTTTTTCTCTGGGGAGATATCGTAGTGTTTTTACTCAATTTTATTCAACTTTGTATCTAAAACTATAAAATACTTATTATTTTGGTGGTTGCTCCGGGGACCGCAACTACAATAATAATGTTTTTTTGATTTTATTAAAAGTTAAAAAAAGTCGTATTTTCATAATTTTTTTTTTGAAGATAAGAATAATGCTGGATTATTTATTTCATATACACATTATAGCATAGCATTTGAAAAATCTTTTAGAAAATTTTCAACTAAAAATTTGAATAAATAAGTCCGTGACAGAGAATCTCTGGAGGCGTTGTTGTTTTGCGGTGAACATCATAACTCGTTACCGGATCATGGTAAATAACTAAATCGAAATGCGTTTAAAAGGTGATATATTTCCCGACGGGTTTTTTAAATTTTTTTATTTATTTATTTTTTTTTTTTTTTTTTGCAGCATTTTGAAGTGAGAAACACGATTTTTGCTATAAAGTTTCGGGAATTTATTGTAAAAAAATGGGGAAGAGAAAGGAAAAAAACTCTTCGTGGTTACCTGGTGATATATGTGTAAAAGTTGGGTGTAAAATTTCAAAAGAATCGGTCAAGTAGCTTTTGAGTTGTGATGTTCACGGACTTCGAACATTTACTTGCGAGAAAATAGATTTAAAGTTTTTTAATATACGATATACCTATGAGGCCGGTCGCTGGAAACGCTATATCTTCTTAAGTTGTGCTCCGATTTACTTATAATTTTGATACAACACTCTCGACATGTTGAACATTCAGAAAGAAAAATGCAAAAAAAAAGTTTTAAAACTTTACCCGCCTTAAGACTATGGCTACTCTAAATATGTACAAACGCGCGCACATTCATTCACATACATACTTTATCTTAAACTAAACTAGTCGTGGAAATTGCTTACATTGCATTTTCTCAAGATTAGAGAGATGCAGTGTGAGGAAATGCATTGGAATACATAGGTATACTATTGCATGTCTACCACATGGCAATAGTAGTTTATCACCCGCACTAAAATATATGCCTTTGTTAACATTACTAAAATATGGCAGATATTAAAATGTAAACGTGCCGCCAATTCGAACTTCGTTTTGTTCGACCATTTGAACTGTCATTTGATAACAATCAAATAAACATGTTTTTGGCATATTTCATAATGTTCATGGTAAACATTATATAAACTAGCAGATTCCAGCACGCCAAATTCGACTGCAAATTTTAGGAAATTTTATTTTTTCATTTAAAAAAGACCTTAAAGTTACGCTTCACAATTCAACTTATTTTAAATGAAGAAAACAAACTCACCACAATAACAGAAACACATTAACAAATTTTATAAACACAAACATAGCATTGTATAAATTTATGTATGTGTTAGTAGCAACTTTAAACGATCATAACTCTAAAAAAATTTTCCAGACGATGAAAAACTGTAAATCGGGGTAACGGCTAAAAAGAAATACCTTTCAAATAATAATTTTTTTTTGTTAAAATCGGGGTAGAACTGTGAAACTTACATCGGTCACAGGAAATCGCCTTGCCTATTAATATTGTAGATATGAACACAACTTTATTTATTCAATCAGAAAGTTTATTTGTTTGACGTCATAATCGTGATGGACAAAAGCCTTCATCGGCCAAACTTAATCCTCTAACTGGGTTTCGAACATAGTTCATTATGGTATCCAATTTTGGATCATTCACTTTGTAAAGATTCACCATAATTTTCCTACAAAAATGTTTAAATCTCAATATTCTTTCATGCATAATTTTTTATTAAAAAATACTTTTTCATTCACAGATTACAGATTTTCAAATCCTGAATGTATTCTACAAAATACAGGCCGATAATAAATTTTGCGAAAATAATTGCTACAAGTAGATGAAAAAAACCATCACAATTTGAAACTGATATAAGAAGAAAATTATTCATGTCTCCCTTAAGAATTCATTAAATTCATACGCCTTTTGCATTTGATCAAGACAAAACACAAACTCTAAAGAACATTCAATGTTCATTTTCCATGCTTAACTCCTTAGAGAACGTAAAAGAAAGATTTCCGATTGAAAACCAACATAAAACCCCAGCAAAACAAAGTACAATTTTAATTGGTTGAACTTAATATACAGAGAAAACCTACAAAATCTACAAAACAATAAAGGAATCACCATAAAATGTTGAGCAAAGAGAAAAAAATACAATTTCAATTGGGTAAAAACAAAATAAAATAAAAAACTGTTAACGAAGAATTACACAAGGATATGCTGCTGGACATGTCTCTCTATATCATTGAATGAAGGAATGAATGAAGGTATTGTATAGCAAAATATACACATGTATGACTGGTAAACCAAAGAAGAACTCGAATAGGTCAGTGTTTGTAAAAACTCATACAAGTACAAAAACAACTACAAGTACATAAACTGAAACAACTTGTTTGAGAAAGATACTCGTACTAACTATGAAGGCTGTGCTATATAAACATTGTAGGCTTGTCCGCAAATAGAGTGGAATATTGCGAACAGAATACAATATGCAGAGAACTATTATCTGGTTCATGTTCCCAAAAGGGATGGCTCATATAAGTGTCTGTAATTGTTAGGGCTTGAATTGTCAGGCAGTCGTACGAGTAGTTTATGCATTCAATTGAATCTACTTACAAGTACGAACAATTTTCTAAAAACCATAAAATGAAATTAATATCAAATCGAAATGATACGAGGGTTTTTCTAAAACTTCAAGACTTTTTTTGGAAACATACTGTAGGGAAAAATGACAACCTTAACTGTCACCATTCAATAAGATAATGCTCTCACTGGATTTGTGATAAAAATTTATATATCAAACGTCTCAGAGCAAAAAAAAAAATGGTTAATATAGTTCAAGCTACAGGCAAAATTGTAACGTCAGTTAAGTTGCGATGTATGTGTGATAAGTTTCACTGATTATCTTCGAAGAGTAATGAAACCAAGAAAATAGCCAAATTGTGTGAAAAAGAAAGTGTGATGTCATCATTTAAGAAAATTAACTTTTTAAACAAAGAACTTTTTAAAATATGTACTTTTTTCAGAAAATGTACTTTTTTAAGAAAGAATACATTTTTAAGAGAAACTGTTTTTAAATAAATACTGCTTTTTTAAGAAAATGTAACTATTACGAAAATCTACTTTTTCCAAAAAAAGATATCTTTTCAAAAAAGTAAATTTTTTAAGAAATAGTACTTTTTTAAGAGACATAGATATTTTTAAGAGAAGCTACTGTTAAGGAAATACTGTTTTTTTAAGAAAATGTACTTTTTTACGAAAAGTTTATTTTTTAAGAAAACGCACTCTTTTTAGAAATGGTGCTTTTTGGGAAAAAGTACCTTTTTAAAAAGGGTTGCTACTTGAAGAAAAGGAATTTGAAAAAAAATATATACTTTTTGAAGAAAAGGTACGTTTTTAGGAAAATTTAATTTTTAAGAAAATGTACTTCTTAAGAAATGGTATTTTTTCATAAATGCCCTTTTTCAAAAATGGTACTTGTTTGAGAAAAGTTACACTTAAAGAAAAAATAGTTTGTAAAGAAAAGTTGAGAAAAGTTGCACTTAAAGACAAAATAGTTTTTAAAGAAAGGTCAAGTTTAGGAAAAGCTACTTTTTTTAAGAAAATTTACTTTTTAAGAAATGGTACTTTTTGAGAAACGGAAATTTTTAAAAATAGGCACTTTTTTAAGAAAAGTTGATTATTTATAAAGGTACTTTTTAAGCAAAGTTACTTTTTAAAAAATTTTTTTTGAGGAAATATACTTTTTTAAGAAACGGTAGGTACTAATAAAAAATACGTTTTGAGGTAATGTAATTTTTTAAGAAAACTGACTTTTAACGAAAGGTTCTCTTTTAAGAAAATATTTTTTTAAATACATACTTTTTTTAAATGTTACTTTTGCAAGAAAATGCACTTTTTTTAAAAAAAATATACTTTTTTAAGGAAAGGTGATTTTTTTTTTTAAATATTATTCATGAATAGGTACTTTTTTGGAATAAGGTAATTTTTTAAGAAAAGGTACTAAAAAATTCTTTTTAAGGGTATTTTTTTAAGAGAATATGCTTTTTCAAGAAAATGTACCTTTTAAAAAGAGTGCTATTTTAATAGATG
The DNA here is from genome assembly GCA_963682025.1 of Cordilura impudica. Taxonomy (NCBI): domain Eukaryota; kingdom Metazoa; phylum Arthropoda; class Insecta; order Diptera; family Scathophagidae; genus Cordilura; species Cordilura impudica. Next base: position 231,730,972 of record OY821520.1, on the reverse strand, counting down.
GTAGTTTTTAAGAATTGGTCCCTTTTCTAAGAAAAGGTACATTTTGAAGAAAAGTATTTTTTTAAAGTACGTTTTTAAGATATGGTAGTTTTTTAAAAAAGGCAACTCTTTAGGAAAAATTCCCTTTAAAAATAGATATTTTTTTAAGAAAAGCAACTTTATTTAAGAAGGAGTAAATTTGTTCTTTTTAATTAAAAAGTTTCTTTTTAAGAAAAGATTCTTCTTTTAAAAAAATATACTTTTCTAAGAAAAGGAATTTGTTTAGCCAAAATATACTTTCTTTAAATGGTACTTTTTTAAGAAAATGTAAATTTTTAAGAAATGTTAGTTTTATAAGAAAAGGTAATGTTAAGGCTTAGGCTCGTATTCCTCGCTCAAGGTGAAACGTAAGGTATCTTGGTGGTACACCAGGATAGCGGAAGTTGCCCTTTCTTTGGTTATCCAAGTGCTGCACAAGGATAATACGATTAGATAAGAGTACCAGGAGAATAAATATGATTAACGCATTCAATTATGGAAACGAAAAGAATGACGACTTTTATTAAACTTTGGTTCTTTATATGCTACACTTAATACAATTAAAAAAATAATATACAAAAACAAAAAAAAAAACAATTAAAATTATTAAATTATTAAATTATTTTCTCCTCGTTAGCCAACACATACATTCAGTTATTTTCTCAACGTTCGCCAATGCAAGCATAGAATTTCATACTGTTGGCTGGTAATTTGAATAGAACGAGCAATAAAATATTTAGTATAAATATTTTGCTCGTGTCATCAGTTATGCTGACGTATGAATTCTCAAACTTTGCTTGACAAAACGGTGGGAAAACAACAGCATTGAACAAAACCAAAACATTAAGAAATTTATTTAATTCTATTGAAGATTAATTTATTTCAAATGAATCATAAGGAATTAACAGGTAATTTTAAGAAAAGAGCCCCGATAGGTGAGTAGGTAGCGTGCTCGCCTATCATGCGGGGGTCGTGGGTTCGATTCCCACCAGACTCTTTGGTCTCTGGCTGCAAAAACCAGCCAAATGGTCTCTGTCATCCAGCTTATCCCTGGACCCAAATTAGAATACAAATTTACTTTGTATTGTAATTAATATAAATAAATAAATAAATAAATGAATAAATTTTTAGAAATTATGGTGTTTTAAGGAAAGATTATTTTTAAGGAAGAGGTACTTTTTTAAGTAAACTTAGTTTAAAAAAAATTTTTTTTCTTTACGAAATGTACCATTCGGTTGTTGTTAAAAATTTTACTTTTTTCTAATTCTGAAATTTAAATTATTTACCTTGTGTCATCTACATAAACGATGGTCAGAAACTGATTTTTAACCAAAGTTTAATAATCTTTTCGACACTATGTATATTCAAAACTTTTTATCAGTATTTTGTAAAAATTTAATTTAGTAGAATAAAATTACTCATAAAATTCATATAAGATGAATTAAGTTAATGAAAAAAATTTTTTAAGAAAAAACTATTTAATTTTTTTTTGAGAAAAAAAGTATTCAAATTTCGTTTAAATCGTACTTAAATTGAAAACTCAAATTGTAACCAAAGATTTATTCTTTATAAAGAATAACGATGATTATCAACTGAATTACTACTTTTTTATTAAAAAACTTTGTAGCATTTTTTAAGATTTCATACATATTCAAGCAAGTATCGACAACACTGACTATTTTATGTTACTAGCTTAACTTTTCTGCCCACCAAGGAGCTCTTTTAAAGTTTTCTGAAAATAGAAAACCATAGAGAAAAAACCGTGAAATGTTGCTTTGAATGAAAAATACAAACTTGGCCGTCGAGCCTATTTGTTCGACTGGCACACTTAAAAAGAAAAATTCTCAATGTGAAACCTCATTCAAAAATAAAAATCGTAAAAAAACTACATCCTAAATAACTTCAAAAAACAAAAATAATTTGTTACTTTAGCATTTAAATTTTAGCGTTTCGAAATATATTTTTGTGGGTTTTTACGCCCAATAGACACTAAAAAGAAACATGACTTATGTAATGTATATCTTCTATATAAAAATGGAATTGTGTATGTTTGTGTGTTTGTTTGTTTGTTTGTTTGTGGTTTATAAGAGACTACACTACTGGTCCGATCGTCTTGAAATTTTTACAGTAGGTAACTGCCTATCCAGAAGGAAAATAGGCTATATTTTTTTGGTTTTTCAAGTGGGCGTGGCACCTCCCATACAAAGTGAATTTTTAACATCTAATTTTAATTTTTTTTGGAGTACTACTACAGCCAGAGCCAGAGAAACTATACATGTATACATATTTAAATAATTCGAAAACTTTCAGAAATAATGGGCGGGATCGGACCGATGTGCGTGGTACCCACCATATAAAGTAAATATTTAATTTCATATATCTAGAGTACTGTAATAGATAAAGTCTTGAGACTTTGTGTGAGTTCATAAGTTATCAACGTTAGTACTCGAAAAAAATGGGCGGAATCCGATCAGTGGGCGCGGTACCTCAAATACAAAGTAAAAATATGATGTCATATATACGAAGTACTGTAACAGTGAAAGCCTTGGAACTTTGTCTGAGTTCATGAGTTATTAATGTGAATAGCGTCATAAAAAATGGGGGGATCGGACCAGTGGGCATGTCACCTCCCATACAAAGTTGATTTTTAACATCTAATTTCAACATATAATATCTAGAGTACTACGACAACAAGAGTTCTGAAACAATATATATGTACATAGTAAAATAATTCGAGGAGTTGCAAGAAAATGGGCGGGATTCAACCAGTGGGCGTGGTACCCCCATACAAAGTAAGTATTTATTTATTTATTTAGTCTATGGAATCATCCTTATAGACAACTTAAACTATACATTTATATTATAATTTATATATATAATTAAACATTTAACAAAATTGATATATAACATTTATTTAATTCAGTTGATTTAATGCATTTAAGTGTAATATAATATCTCTTCTCACAATATCCAAACTTTTATTAAAGTCAATAAACTGATACTCATCACAAATTCTGCGAATTGGATTAAAATTAGCATAGTTTGTACAATAATATTTGATAGCACTAGTCAACAGTCAAAATGTACTCGGGATGCGATAATTTTTTCTGTGTAGATAACCTTGACATGAGCTCGAAAAACGCAATAAAAAATTTTTTTTTCGTTTGGTTTTTTTTTTTTTTTTTTTTTTTTAAATTTTAAAAATTTTTTTTTGGTTAATTTGTTTCGTCCGGCATAACTCGGGAACCACTAGCCCGATTTAATTGAATTAAATTGTAAAAAATTTAAAATTACAATTCCCTTAATCTGTTTATATATTGTTTTCCTATACAAGCAACAGTTTCCAAGTTAAAAATGAATATATAAAGGAAAAAACTTATTTTTGCCTAAAAATTTAAATTTTTTTTTTTTTAAAAATCCATAAAAAATCCCAAATGAAAAAAAATTTCAAATCTTATTACTTTTACGTAAAGATACATAACCTATGAGCAAAATAAGAGAAAGATCATGAAAATCGATGCACGCGTTTCCCTTTTATTCGCAATTGAGTAAAGGTATGAATTTAAAAAATTTGCTCGACATATGCACAACTTTGTCTATGGTAAGGTTTTTTCTTTTTTTTTATGATTCTCAGAATTAACAAAACGGAATAAACAAAGGGTTATTTAATTTTTATGATTGCGTAAGCAAAGTAATAAACGGTAATAAATGTGCGTGAACAATTAAAAGGAAAAAAGGAAAGGGGACTTTTTTACTTATTTGGGTTTTCCGGTGACTACCTGTATGATTTTTTTACATAAATGCAACCCACATTTATTCGGAAAATTTAAGACTCACACATGGTGAAACAGGTATGTAGCCACCGTAAAAAAATATACACCCATTTATAAGTACCTGTCAGTAAAATACTAAACAATACACAGTACAAATAGGTCTTCATTGATCGATTTTACTCATTCAACAAGTGTCGACGAACGCGATAGTTAAAATGAGCAAACGTTCGCGAGTATTTGAATGCAATACCAATCCAAGTAATTTTTGTTACATGTGCGGAGAATACGTTTGTGGAAAAAACAAGCGTTATTTTTCACCTAAATTGAGAGATTCATTTGAAGAGAGCTTCAATTTAAAGGTCTCAAACATAGATGAGCGGTGGACACCAAGTGCTCTATGTCCAAGGTGCTACGTACAGCTAAGTGACTCAAGGTAAGTGTAGATTACGAAATTCAAGAACATATATAACTTATTATTGCAATTCTTTCAGACGACAGCCGAGAATCATCATGCCAATGCTTTGGAGAGCTCCGCTTTGCCATGCAACAGATTGCTACTTCTGTCTTAGCAAAAAAACAGGCGTGGGAAAAAATATACGATGGACTTACGCTGCTGTTTCAACAGTGAATTTTCCAGTGCCATTTTCCAAAGAACCAGTGGACCCGCAACCGCCCGTTTCAAGATGGGCATCTAATAATGAGGCGATACATCCATCATCAGATCCGGAGACAGTAGGAACCACATCAGAATGCGAGTCAACATATACATTGCATGGAGGTCAACGCTTATGTTCCCAAGCAGAACTGAACGATTGGGTTAGAGAATTGAAACTCTCCAAGGAAGATGCAGAGTTGCATGCATCGCGCATGAAACAGTTCGGTTTCTTGGCTCCTGGTGTGGTGACAACAATCTACAGGAAGCGTCATGAACCATACGCAAGGTACTACACAAAAAAAGACAACATCTGTTTTTGTAAGGACATTCCCGGATTATTTGGTGAACTCGGGTACTCTTACGATCCAGGAGAGTGGCGTCTTTTCATCGACAGCAACAAGCAGAGCCTTAAAACAATTTTACTGCACAACGGCAACAAGAAACCTTCGATTCCAATTGCTCATGCCGTTGACACCAAGGAAACATACGAAGTCATGGACAATCTACTAAAGTGCCTTAACTATGAGAAACACGATTGGAAAGTTTGTGCCGACCTTAAGGTTATCGGTATCCTTTGTGGATTACAAGGTGGATTCACAAAGTACTGTTGTTTTCTCTGCCTTTGGGACAGCCGCGATCGTCAACATCATTACACCAGGAGGAGTTGGACAGAAAGAGTTAACTTCATCCCCGGCAGCGACAACGTGAAATATACACCACTCATAAAAAAGGAAAATGTTTTTCTCCCACCTCTTCACATAAAGCTCGGACTCATAAAAAACTTCGTGAAAGCTATCAACAAAGATGGCGAAGCGTTCGCCTATTTAAAAACCATTTTTCCTCACCTTTCATCGGCAAAGATTAAGGAAGGCGTTTTCGACGGTCCGCAAATTAAAAAGTTGTTGCAAGACCAACAGTTTGAACACATTTTATCACCAAATGAAGCTGCAGCTTGGAACTCATTTCGGCAAATTGTTTCCGGATTTCTTGGAAACAACAAAAGCTCAAATTACAGAGAGATCGTCGAACAACTACTCCAAAATTATAAAAAAATTGGAGCAAATATGTCGCTTAAGATACATTTTCTACACTCGCACTTGGACTTCTTTCCGGACAACCTGGGCGATGTGAGTGACGAGCATGGTGAGCGTTTTCATCAGCAAATGAAAGAAATTGAGCACCGATACCAAGGATTTTGGAACGAAGCTATGATGGGGGACTATATCTGGTTCCTAATAAGAGAAACAGACCCACAACAATATAAAAGAAAGACAAAAGCACATAATTATTTTTAATTTGAAGGTTTTTATTTTTGTGTTTAGATATTTTTTTTTAAAACTTTTTTATAATTAATTAATGTTGATATCCTTAGGATAATTTCTTGTACATATATCGAATTGTTTTTTAATTTAAAGTCATATATTTTTGTCACCCAACAAATTTTAATTTTTTTTGTAATAAAAAAGAAAAAACCTTACCATAGACAAAGTTGTGCATATGTCGAGCAAATTTTTTAAATTCATACCTTTACTCAATTGCGAATAAAAGCGAAACGCGTGCATCGATTTTCATGATCTTTCTCTTATTTTGCTCATAGGTTATGTATCTTTACGTAAAAGTAATAAGATTTGACATTTTTTTTCATTTGGGATTTTTTATGGATTTTTAAAAAAAAAAAAATTTAAATCTTTAGGCAAAAATAAGTTTTTTCCTTTATATATTCATTTTTAACTTGGAAACTGTTGCTTGTATAGGAAAACAATATATAAACAGATTAAGGGAATTGTAATTTGAAATTTTTTACAATTTAATTCAATTAAAGCGGGCTAGTGGTTCCCGAGTTATGCTGGACGAAACAAATTAACCAAAAAAAAATTTTTAAAATTTAAAAAAAAAAAAAAAAAAAAAAAACCAAACGAAAAAAAATTTTTTTATTGCGTTTTTCGAGCTCATGTCAAGGTTATCTACACAGAAAAAATTATCGCATCCGGAGTACATGAAATTTTTTTCATTTTGTTGAGTAGTGTAGTTAGAAAGTTATAATTCCTTGATGATCGAAAAGGAATATTTATATTTATTTTGTTGATAAGAAATTCAGATTTAAGACTACCATTTAACAGTTTTAGCAGGAAAGTAACATTTAGCATATGTCTGCGACTTTTCAATGTAGGAAGCTTAATTAGAGCCAGACGATTTTCATAAGATGGCAACCTCATATTAGGATCCCAGCCCAAACCACGAAGACAAAATAACAAAAATTGTTTTTGAACTGATTCAATTTTGTTCGAATATATATGATATTGCGGATCCCAGACTACAGACCCATATCCGAGTATTGGTCTAACCAAGGTAGTAAACTATTGTTTTGTTGTATACGGATCCGAAAACTCTTTAGCCCACTATTTAATGAACCCAAGTACACCAGTAGCTTTATTTATTGTTAGCGAAATATGACTTCTAAAATCTAATTTTTTATCCAGAAGTACGCCAAGGTCATTGAATGAATTCACTAAATCAAGCACAGCATTATTCATGATATACCGACCACTAATTGGAATTGATCTTGTAAAAATCATATATCTGCATTTTTTGACATTTAGGTTCATTAGATTAATATTACACCAAGTAGTTAAACGATCAATATCATTCTGTAAAAGTGATTGTTGATCAAGATTGTTGAGGGTAAAAATAAACTTTACATCGTCTGCATACATTAATGTAGTTGAGTGTTTAATTACAGAAGGAAGATCATTTATAAATAGCGTAAATAAAAGAGGTCCCAAGTGACTACCTTGAGGTACACCAGATAATACTTTTATGTTGTTGGAATACGAGTTACGAAACTTAGTACATTGTGTTCTGTCTTTTAAATATGATCCAATCCATTTTATCAGCAATATACCAAAGCCCATACGGTCAAGCTTAAACAACAATAGATCATGATTTACTTTATCGAATGCCTTGCCGAAATCATTATAAATAACATCTGTTTGTTTCATATTAATAAAACCATCATTTACCAAAGTTGTAAGCTCCAAAAATTTGTTATTGTAGAGCGTGATTTGCAGAATCCATGTTGCGTTGGAGATATGATAGAGGACACATGATGTGACAACGTATCATATATAAGTTTTTCAAATAGTTTTGGAATAGCAGTTAATTTAGCAATACCTCTATAGTTCGAAATAACAGCTTTAGATCCCGACTTAAAGAAGGGAATAATAAATGATTCATTCCAAATGGGAGGAAAGTAACCCAATTTAAAGGATATGTTAAAGATATAAGTCAAAGGAATATACAATAAATGTACGCAGCGCTTTAAAATGCAACTAGGAACACCGTCAGGACGAGCAGCATACGACAATTTCAATTTTATCAGGGCATTCAGAACTGTATGTTGATTGATTGATGGTACATATATTACTAATTGAAGATTCCGATATTATGTATGGATACAAATTATTGTTATTAAATACTGTCGAAGAATAAGTTGATGCAAAAAAGTCTGCAAACATATTACTTATGGAGTTATCATCAGAAGATTCTAAATCACCGTACTCCATAACCGAAGGAAAGTCCGCAGTACGTCTTTTAGAATTAATAAATTTATAAAATGATTTTGGATTATTTTTTAGATTATTCCTTACTTTAATTAAATAGTTATTATAGGCCAATTGATTAGCAATAATAAATTCCGATCTTGATAACGAGTATTTCATATAGTCTATCAATGTTCCATATCTTCTAGTTATAATTTTTGTACATTTTGTTTTTCTTATTTTTAAGATAAGATGTTATGATAGAGGTGATGATAAAATGTATGCAAACACAAGTCCAAGTTATCAATGCAACGAGATAACACATTTATACAGTCAATTTGGAATAGATGGAGTTGTAACTCTTGGTAATTAGTTTTATTAAAGCAAAAGATTTTATCGCTGTGAGTTAACTTTTTTTTATGAAGAGGATAGGAACAAAAGCAAGATATCTCAAGTGTTGGATGGTATATATCTTCCGGTTTAGATATAGGGCTATGCCGCAATATTGAAAAGTCATTAGGTTCATTAACGAAAATAAGGTCCAACAGTCTACCAAATGCATTTGTGACGGAGTTGACTTAAACCATGAATACATGCAGCTGAAGAATCGGAATAATGAGATGGAACTAAATAATTGGTATCAATTAACATTAATAAATCTTATGATTTTATATAATTTTTGTTTAAATCAACAGCTTTCAGATGATCCTCATAAACAGAAAGCGGAGATTTAGGCGGAATGTATGAGCAAATAATGTATATGGGCCTGTTATTAATTTTAGCTAAAACACATATAATCTCAATATGTAAAAAATCGTTTAGGATAATTTCTTCAGACGAAAATTCGTTTAGTATAGCAACCAACACGCCGCCACCAGACTTTTTTTTATCAGATTCAATTCTTTCACAACTTTCTCTATCTTTTCTGAAAATTTGATATTTAGGGCAAAAAATCTCAGAGTTATTAACTTTTTTACTGAGCCAGGTCTCCGTAAATATAATAACGTGATTATTGAAGCCAAAGCTATTACAATAAATTGACGAAAGTTTTGAATTCATACCTCTAACATTTTGATACAAGATGTATATTAGTTTTTTGGATTTTGATCAGCGGATTTGGGAAGCCGAGCATTATCTTCTTCTCTATATATAAATTCACGTATCAATGCGTTTTTAGGCCAAAAACTGGCATCTACGATTTGTTCAAATAGGTATTCAGGAACAATTATTTTAAATGATGCTCTATTTCCAGAATTCATTTTGTAAACACTAATATCCTCAGGAATGTAATTTTTAATTTTAGAGATCACATAAAATTTCTTCAGAGGAATTGTTCTCAACCCTCTTGGAGTGGGTATTGATTCAATACCAGTTGTAAGCACTATATTTGAAGTACCAGACGTTGAAGCAGATGGGATTGGTGATGCAGCATCAAAATTAATCAATCCACCAGCGTTTTCAGGATAATAAAGTAAATTATTAGCCGTAGCAGTTCTAGGCATTAAAGAAATATTTGGAGCAATAATGTTCAGAGCATGCTGCGTACTATGGTTATTAGAATTTGATGCAATCGGAAATGCTGCAGTTTCATTTAATATTGGAGTAGGTTTATTAAATAAAACTTGAACGTTGTTTGAATGAGAAACGGCAGGATCAATACCAGTAATATTTTGAAAAGGATTTGGTAAATATAAAGCAGATGCAGTAGCAGTAGTACCATTCTGATGTGCGCCAGGATTCTGACTAGGATTTTCTTTATTCAAGAACCTTGGAGATTTACGACGAGTTGGGGATGGTGACAGCAATCCCTCTATGGATTTGAAATCATCAAAAAGCTTTCCTTAAGCATAAATTTACCCAGATAAATTATTAAGGTTTTGTTGAATTTGCAAAAAATTATCTCTCGTACTTTGAAAGAAACGATAAAAATCAGCACAAATTTTTTGACATCCATTACAGCGCCAGTGCAAGTTTTTATATTTAGATATTGACTCAGCAACCAAACCAGACAGGCCACTACATTTAAAATGAAATAAACCATGACAAAGCCAACAGGTAAGCATTCTTTCTTCATAATCAACCAAAGAGCAGCCTTTTTTCAACAATGCCATTATTAAGCTCTACAGGTCAAAAACAGCACAACTTTAAATAAGGTAACAGAATTGTTAACTATGGTCACACAAAAACGTTTAATCACAATAGAGTTTAAGATAAAACCCCAAAAAACGGCAACGGTAACGATTACAGTAAAGCTTCGATCTGGTGTTTAATAACCCATAACTGGAGTACTATAATAATGAAAGTCTAGCGACTTTGTTTGAGCTCATAAGTTATTAATGTGAGTAGTTGCCCAAAAATGGACGGAATCAGACTAATGGGCGTCGCACTTCCTATATACAAAACAATAGTATTCTACAAAACGTATTGGCTGCTTTTTATTTCGTTACGAGGGGTGTAGCGAAGCGCATCGGGTTACTACTAGTATTCCGTATAAAATATGTTTAAATTAATCTAGTTTTTGTTTACCACCATTTTTGCCACATGCTCGTATGATTGTGTTATTTGCCTGTGTTATTTGTCTCATTTGCTTCAGATGCCCTGTAGAGAAATTAATTGGTTTTGCTTCTTAAAGAAACATATTGCTTTAATTTGTAACATTTGTTTTATGTTTCCAATGTTTTATTTCCTTTTCCCGACATGATTAAAACTGCGTGTAGATTTAGAAAGACATCCAGCAGCAAATATTAAACGTTGCGGTAAAAAGCATCTAAAATCCTACAACACATGTGTATGCTATAAATATTATTATGGCAACCGTTAAACAGGGGCATTACCAGAGAAATGTTGAGTATTTTCTTAACGCACACAAAAATTTTTTTTACCTTCAGATTTTTTATTATCTAAAGTTTTAAATATATAATTGTGTAATGGTGGAATATGGAAGAGAAGTTTAAATGTTGTAATTAATTTAAATTTTATTAGTTTTATTTAAATTTATAAGATTTTCAAGTTACTTTCTTTTCGTATCTATCACCTTTTGTAAGCAAAGCAAAGTTTTGTTTAACTACTTTATAATATCTGTAAGGATATTGTTTATCAAAATTCTTTAATTCAAATAAATTTAATAAATCTGATTAAAAAAATTACTAGTTTAAGGATTTAAACTATTTGTATAAAGCAATTTAAGGAAATATTAATTGTTAATAGTATATATTATAAAAAAAACACAAGTACGAAAATTTTAAACGTTCTAGACCGACTATACGATACCCTATACCATGGTTTAGAGACCCTATCTCTTCGGTCCAACTTATTGGATATAGAAAGTAAGCATAAACCAAATTTGAGTGGCATTGTTATTAATTTTTTTGGCTGCAGATATGAAAAAGTTCATATCGGTTGCTATATTTATATGGGGACTAGGTCGAAAAATGGACCGATCCTGACAATATTTTGTAAAGTCAGTTACATTTTGAAAAACTATACACAAAACAATTTTGAGGAAAATCTGTTCAATATTTTTGTTTTTTGATAGTTTTAAGTTAAGATCGGGAAGCAGCTCTATATGGGGCCTATGATCCCATAGGGATCATATTTTGGACTACTAATTAATGGTTGTAATAAACGCATACAAACCCAATTTGAGTAAGATCTATATGACAATTTGGATCTTATGGCAATTTATGTCGACTTCATAGGGGTAATTTGTATGGGGGCTAGGTTTGAACATGGAGCGATTCTCACCTATGTCAACAGTGTTCATCATATGGCCGATAAAAGCTTATATACCAAATTTCAGCTAAATATATTCATAGCTGCGACCTGTAGTTTGATTACAATGTTTACATGGACACACAGACGGACGGCCGGACGGCCGGACGGACGGACATTGGTAAATCGACTCAGAAAGTGATTCTGAGTCGATCGGTGTAATAAAAGAATATTTTTGGTAGTTACAAACAGCAGCACAAAGTCATTATACCCAAACCACATAGTGGTAAAGGGTATAAATAGAGTAGAAAAGCAATATAATCCTTAAATGGCTAATAAGACAATTGAAGGGAGGAAATAAGGGCTCTCAATAGAAGTATTTATTTAGTAATCAATCCATCATCAATTATCAATGCCATTCAATTTAGACAGAAAGAAATCTGCTCTCATATAGCGATATCGAAACCAGTAACTGTAACTCTTGACCAGCCTAAATTTCGAAGAAGTATGGTTCACTGATTTCTCCAGCCGAAAATCCACACCAAGCAATGACACGTTGGAATAAATTGATTTTTTGACAAAAATGTATATGGGGGTTCTCTGAAACCCAACTCAAGTCTAAACAGTTCATACTATAGCTAATATTAGTCGTCTCTTTTTCAGAACTTAAAGAAAATTTAATGGAATCTGCTTCTGAATTTCGTTTTTGATTTAACCACAGATTTTCAAAATTGTTTAAAATTTTAGTTAATAAGTTCTTAGAAAACTAACCTCTCTCTTGCATTTACGAAATTTATAGTTTTATATTTTGCACTTTTGTTTAAGTTTAATTGCAATGTCTTTTGTTATTCGTCTTGCAGAAATATGATTAATGTTTTCATAACAATAGACTTTTAAGTTTCTTGTTTAAAATAATTTTTTTTCTTTCTGGAAAGTTGTAAAATATTATGACAAAGTGTTCAGTTGACTGGCAGATTTTAATTTACTGACTTTTTGATGGACAGATAGATATGAATAGTTAAAGATTTTTCCTCGTTTAAAAAGATTAAAGAAAGATAAAAAAGGTCTGGGTTGCAATGGAATGGAAAGGGTTTGAAGAAAAAAATAATATAATTAAGTAGAGCGCAATAAAATCTCAAAGTTAAAGAAGGATATTTAGAATTTAACTTATACGTATTGTTAATATTATATTCATTATTTAATATTAATCATACGCTTTAATTGAGTTACCTAAATATGTTCTAAACTTCTTTTATGTAGTGATTTCATAGCTTTAAAAATTTTCAATCGAAATTTTTTGTAACAGAAAAGATTAAAGAAGTATTTCTAGTTTCAAGAATAGACAGAATTAGTTAAAAGAAATTTTTGTATAATTGAAAAATTGGCTGTACAATATATTTATCCAAGAAAATCGAAATATGGAATAAAAGTCAATATAAAAATTCTTTTTTTAAAGATTTAATTCGCAATTGTTAATTTAAAGAAAATCTTTTTACAATATGATATTTAAATTATTCAATATGTTTTTTTTCCAGAACCAAACAAATGAACTAACTGTCACACAAGTTATAAAATAAAACAAGTTTTCATTTGAGAAATATTTTTTCATATATTTAAGAAATAAATCCAAAAAAAGCATTTCAATGTCTAAAAATGCTGCATAAGTTCTCTTTACATTACGTGCTATTTGAATTGAAAATACTTCGATTTCCATATAAAATTTAATAATTTGTATTTTTTGTCACTATATTGGAATATTTATTTTCAATTATGGTGAAAATAATTTATTTATGAGATTACTTTATTTAATTACTTTAATTGCGAAAATATGTAAAAATTTTTAGGAAAAACACAAAATGAATGTAAAAAGTTGACTTATTTCTCGGTATATTTATAACACAAGGGACTTCATTCAAAAAGTACTAATTTTAGACGAATTTCTATATTATGTAAGCAATTAATATCCACGAAAAACAAATTTAGAAGACAATTTCAAAGATGTCCCAATCCAAGCGTTACAATTATATAATTGGCTCGATAATTAGGAAGTTGAACAAACTTATATCATTTTATATTAGTAACGGTAGAAATGAACAATGGGTGGCTAATATGATTTCAAAGTTACCTGTAGGAAACAAAACATTTTGGAAGTTATAATAATACATAAAAGGTAAGAATAAGTCCTTTGGAGCTCTATAAGTTAATAATTGTCTGATTACAAATAATACAGCAAAATCAAATTCTATTGCTCATCATTTTTCTAAGAAAGTAAACTCTTTCCTTAAAACACTGGAACAAAACACAATTGAATTTGTTGATATGTTAACAAATATAAGTGAGTTGAAGTTATACATTAAAGGACTTAAAAATAATAAGGCCCCCGGGATTCACGGAATTCATAATATAGTGCTAAAAACTTCCAAATTCAGCACTAAACCTTTTAGTAAAAATCTTTAATTTTTATATCCAAATATTTTATTTTCCACAATATTTTAAATGGCCAAAATTATCCCCATTATTAAAACTGGATGCATAATAATGTGAATACCCTTAATTTGTATTATCCGTTATGTATTATTATCTAAATTTAATTATTCTCAAATACCAGTTTTATTTCTATAATTTGCTTTCATACTCCTTTCTTTATTTCATTACACTTTTTTATTGTAATAGACTATTGAGAGTCATAATCATAACTGCACATAACTTCAATTTTGTGAACAACTATAAATACTGTATTTATTTAAGTGAACGAGTCAGTCGTATTTTGTGAATAAATAATTGAACACAAAAATTGCAACCGGTATTTTATTAAAATATACAGTCCACGAGGTTAAGTAAAATTCACTGGAAATAATTCAAAATATCCCAGTAGTTACCGTCCCATTAGTTTGTTGAGTTGCCCAGATAAAACATTAAAAAAACAAGTAAGAAAATTATAGTCGGTCTAGACCGACTATACGATACCCTATACCATGCGTTTAGAAAACCTATCTCTTAGGCCCAACTAACTGGACATAGAAAATAAGCAAAAACCAAATTTGAGTGGGATTTTTATTAATTTTTTTGGCTGCAGATATTAAAAAGTTCATATCGGATGCTATATCTATATAGGGACTAGGTCCAAAAATGGACCGATCCTGATCATGTTTGGTAAAGTCTCTTGTATTTTGCAAAAATATATACAAACAAAATTTGAGAAGAATCAGTGCAATATTTTTGTTTTTTAATAGATTTAAGTGAAGATCGGGAAGCAGCTCTGTATGGGGTCAAAGGGATCATTTTTGGACTACTCATTAATGGATGTAATGAACGCATACAAACCCAATTTGAGTAAGATCTATATGACAATTTGGATCTTATGGCAATTTATGTCGATTTCATATGGGTAATTTGTATGGGGGCTAGGTCTGAACATGGACCGATTCTCACCAATTTCAATAGCGTTCATCCCATGGCAGATAGAAGCTTATGTACCAAATTTCAACAAAATACGTTCATATTTGCGACCTGCAGTTTGATTACAAGCTTTACATGGACACACAAACGGACGGACGGACGGACGGACATTGTTAAATCAACTCAGAAAGTGATTCTGATTCGATCGGTATAATTAAAGATGGGTCTAGGTCAAATATTTTTGGTTGTTACAAACAGCAGCACAAAGTCATTATACCCAAACCACATAGTGGTATAGGGTATAAATAGTTCTTGAGCGAATAAAAACTATGGCCGACGAAAAACAACTTATTCATAAATGTCAATATGGTTTTGGAGCACAACATTCTACAACGCATCAGGTCTAAAGAGTAGCGAACATGACTAAACATAATAAAAGTAATAGATATTCAACAGGGGTACCATTCTTGGACGTTGAAAAGGCTTTCGACTCGATGTGGCATGCAGGTCTTATTAGTAAACTCCTCCAAATGCAACTACCTTTGTATCTAGTCAAACTTATTAAAAATTTTCTTAAAGACAGAATCTTTGTAGTGGAAATTGAAGGATGTCAGTCCAGCCGATCCCTGCTGGTTTACCATAGGGAACTCCTATATGCATTATATATTTCTGATTTCAAACCTCTCAAGGCTAACGACGTAGCTTCCTATACAGATGACAGCGCATTTGTTAGCCACGGAAAAGTTTCTAACGCTATTGTTAAACGTATGCAAGGATGTCTGAATTCAGCGAGCAAATGCTTCACTTAATGCAAAATTATGATAAATGAGATAAATTTCAGGACATAATTTTTTCTTTTAATATGTCTCCTAAGAGACTTCCATCTCGACCATTCTCAGTCCAAGGCAAACTGATTCCTTTTTCAGATTCTATAATATATCTAGGGGTCACACTTGATCGTAAACTATCATATAATGAACATTTAGAAATTAGCTGTTCGAAGGCACTCAAATATGGTAGATAACTCTTTCCGCTTCTAAATAAAAACAGTAAACTAAATATATAAAATAAACTTCCTTTATATAAAGTATGGAAAAATTGTGTAAAAACTCATAAAAGAAGATTACAAATTATCCAGAATAAAAACCTAAAAATCATTTACAATCGATATAAGTTTTATCTCTGGTTCGACTTATCTTTCTTAAATATATTTACGCTGATCCCTGACTCACTGACTGACTGACTGATTCTGTAACGCTGAAATAATGCACACACATAGCACTCCCTACAAAGTTATGTGAAATATACAAACAAAATTTAATCTTTCTCATTTTATACAAGCCCACACACAATTTTCTCTCTTCTTTGTTACCTACCAGTGCTACAAATAAAATCTTCTGAAAATCGACAATTTTTGAAATTAAATCGCCAAAATCGTCATTTTTAAAACAAGAAGCAGTCAAGAAAATTTTACCGCTTATAAAACTCGAAAAAGTATTACGAAAGGAAACAATAAAATTTATTTATATCACTCATATTATGAATATTATTTCAGCATTGGTTATTTCTATATATAAAAATGTATGTATGTATGTATGATGAAATTTCAATGAACAAAATTTAACACAGCAATCACTAAATAATTATATTGATCTGTATCTATAGCTGAAACATATAATATAGGTTTAAAGTATCGCCGTAATTAAAACTTAAATCTTAAATGGAGATGCTATTCAAGGTACTTATATGAGTTTTGAAACGACTTGACCCAGAATTAAATCTATATATATTTTGCAATATATATTTACACTGAACAAAAACTATCAATTCTCGATAAATAACCCATTAATTGTTAACCCTTGAAATCGTAATTTTTTACTACTGAAAAGTTTAAATCTTCAATCATCATTTTAACAAATTTAACAAATCATTTTACCAAATTGAAAAATCGTCGAAATTACAATAAGTTGTCAAAATTGGCAGCACTGCTAATGACAATAGCACTGCATATGCAGATTTCGTGTTACATATGGAATAAGATGAACGCAAAAAATGCATCAAAAAAACTAATATCTATTCAAATTCTTCTTCGAATTCCCATTGTTGGTCAATGAAAAAATTCTGCAAAAAAAAGTAATGAATGAAATTTTAAACATTTTTGCTTCATTTATCAAACTAAACTTTTCCGTTTGCTCGTTTTGTTTTTTATCTCAAAATTGTTTTGTATTGTTAGGAGTGCTTACGCTCAGGTTCTCTGATGGCCAGCACTTACCAAAGAGTATGCTTTTTTTGATAAATATTTGAGAAAAGAGATCTTCAATGTGGATTTTGTTGTTGTCCATGATTCGTTTAAAGCTCTGTATTGAAAAGCACTTGAAAAAATAGTGCAATATGAAGTTTAAAATATAAATTAATTAGTTTGCATAATTAAATTACATTGTAATTTCAGAAGAGAGGTGGGAAAATAATTTTTTTCCATTCATAATATTAATACATAAATTACGTAAATATATTTAAGATTTTAGTTTGAATAATTTATTGAAATTATCATGGAAGAATTAAAGGCGATTTGGAATAATAAGTTTTATTTTAAGTAAAACTAATAGGCTCTTATTTTTTATTTTTTTGGATTAATAGATAACTTTTCAAAAAATGTAGTTCTCTTTATTCAGTTTACATGTATGATGAAATATGAAATATTTTTTTCTCTTTGTGTAGGTGTATTGGTGTTTGCACTTCCTTAAGGGGTGGTAGGTTTTAAAACCTTTTTTTTTGCATTTCTCTTTTTGGCCTCATTAAAAAACTTTAAACCGATTTTCTCGCAAATAAATGTTCGAAGTTCGTGAACATCATAACTCAAAATCTACTTGATCGATCCTTTTGAAATTTTAGACACTATATCTGCATATAAATCATTAGGTAACCACGAAGAGTTTTTTTAATACCATTTTCTTCCCCTTTTTTTAACAGCAAATTCCCGAAATTGTATAGCAAAAATCGTCTTTCGCTTCAAAATGCTGCCAAAAAAAAATTTAGAAAACTCTTCGTCATTACCTCAGGAAACATGTCACGTTTTAAACGCATTTCGATTCTTTTATTTCACATGATCCCGGTAACGAGTTATGTGTTCACCGCAAAACAACAACGCCTCCGGAGATCCGCTGTCACGGACTTACTTATTAAAATTTTGAATTGAAAATTTTTTGAAAGATTCCCCAAATGTTATGCTATAACATGTATATGAAATAAATAATCCAACATTATTTATGTCTTCAAAAAAGAATTATGAAAATATGACTTTTTTTTAACTTTTAAAACCCCCCCCTTAGAAACCTTGCTTTAAAACGTTTTTTTTTTTCTATGCTATTCCATTTTTTCTACAATAAAATGGAGTTCGGTTATAACGAACTCGGTGGGACCGATCAAATTAGTTCGTTATAGACTAAGTTCGTTATAACCGTTGTATATTTTTGTTTTGTTCGAAAGGTTTAAAAACTTTTTTTAGTTGAATAAGTTTATTTATTTTGATGCATTTAAAAAAGTTATAAAATATAAATTAAATTATTACAAAGATACATATTTATAGTTTGTCTTAATAAGACTAAAATTACCGAGCTTCCATCAAAATAAAATATTTTTTAAAATCATATAATATGAAAAACTCCTTATGTATAGAAGCGGAAAGTATAAAGCAAAGGTTGGCTACTGGCAAACTTTTGCGAAAACATACATAAAAGGACCTTTCACAAAACTTCAGTTTTTGCTTTGTATTTTTTACAACTGTTTTTCGATTTTTTTTTTTTTAAATAATTTTAAAAACATTAAAATTAATTTTTTAAAGTATATAAAATATAGGAAAATTTTGAAATGGAAAAAAAAATTTGTTTGTTAAAGTCAAAATGAACGGGCGCTTAGGCGCCACACATTCAACTAGTTTAATCTATAATAACAAAGACCAATGTTTTTGCTTGTGTTGCTCTTGCGACCGTTTAGTTTTGTTACTCTTTATTGAATGAATTTACATTAATATTATAAATCTTTTTTTACTCTACAGAAATACATTATTGCGAATAAAATGCTAACAATTCCCACACAGGTAGACATAGGTGTAACTTATCAAACACACTACACAATCTCCCCTGGGAATTCCCGAGCAAAGACTTATGCCTGGTTTTCACTACGTCATATAAGCTGACAACAAACAATTGCCTTAACTGACATCTCGTAATTTTCTATTCATTACATTATAAATGAACAAAAAATCCGGCTGTCCAACACAAACCATTTGTCAACATGCTGGCAATTTCATTTCAGATATCAAATGTTGCCAGGGGTTGTTAATGACAAGAAATTAAAACCCGTTTTCATACAACGGACAATATTTGACAAAAATTGCCATTGAAAATGATATAATGAAAACCCGGCATTACATATAATTTATAAACAGAAAACTATTAATTCCGTAATTGAAGAAATGACTCTTACATTTAAGCAAAAATGTAGAAGCTCAAATCGCGAACATCTGAGGAGTTTAATCTGATGACTACTAACAAATCTATTAAATGTAGATGACTTTATTGGTTGTGTTATAACCTCCTTCTCCCATTTTTTCATTTTTAATTTCCTCTCTTTTTTTTCTCTTTTCTTTCTTTTTGTGATCTAGGATTTACGTTTTTTACTATCTTTTTCTGTTGAGTTAATGTGTGATAAATTAATCTTTTCAACTTTTGTAAATAATTGTTGTAATATATTTAGACAAAATCTCACAATTAGTTAAGGTCTTTTAAAAATATTTGTAAAATAATGATAGACAATAAATATATAATAATAATAATAAAAAAAAATTAGAAATAAATGGAAAATTTTTAGAAAGACACAAAATAAATGTAAAAAAAGTTTGTCATTTCTCGGTACATTCATTAGATAAGGGACTTCTTTAAAATGTACTTTTTGAAAAGGTAACTTTTTAAAAAGCTATTATTTTGAGGGCATTTTTTTTTAAAAGTTACTCTAATTGTTAATTATAAAACATGTATTTTTTTTAATATATTATTTCAAAAATAACTTTTTAAAAACTAATTTATTTTCGATTTAAGGTATTTTAAAAATTGATTTAGATACGATAGACCGTATGAGAAACGGTCGTTTGAAACGTTGTATCTTTGTAAGTTTTGTTCCGATTTAACTGAAATTTGACACAACACCCTCGACGTGTTTCTGTTAAGAAAAAAAAATGCAAAAACTATCTTTTTTAATAGATAATTTTTTGACAGGGAACTTGTGTGAAAAGTTTTTGAAAGGTCCCTTTTCTAAAATATTTTTTTTGTACAAGGTCCTCTATCTAAAAGGTACACTTGTGCCTTTTTACGTGGTACTTTCTTTAAAAGATACTTTTTTTTAAATGATCTTTTTTAAAAAGTATTTTATATAAAGGTACTTTTTTAACTGATACTATTTCCAAAGGTATTTCTTGGAAGTCAATTTTTTGAACGGAACTTTTTTAATAGGCACTTCTTAAAAGCTACGTTTTATATGTACTTTTTTAAAAGATATTTTTTCAAAGGTATTTTCTCGAAATAAACATTTTTTAAAAGGTACTTTTTTAAAATTTATTTTTTGAAAGTTTTTGTATCGAGTACTTTCTTTAAAAGTCACTTTTTTAAAAAGGTTCATTTCCAATAAGGTACTTATTTAAGAGGTACTGTTTTTAAAAGCAACTTTCGGAAAGGTGTTTCTCTAAAAGTACTTTTTTCAAAAACTACTTTTTAAAAATACTTTTTTTAATATTTATATACTTTTTGAATAGGTAATTTTTTTAAAAGATACTTTTTTACTTTTAAAGAAATACTTTTCAGAAATACTTTTTTAAAAGTACTTTTTTGAACAGCTGCTTTTTTGAAGAGGTACATATTTTTGATTACTTATTAAAAAAACATCTTCTTAAAAGTTAATTTTTAAAAAGGCGTTTTTTAAAGGCACTTCCATTTAAAGGTACTTTTCTAAAAGGTACTGTTTAAAAGGGTGCTTTCGGAAAAGTTACTTTTGATAAAATGTACTTTTTAGAAGCTATATTTTTTAAAAATCACTTTTTTAAAACTTGCTTCTTTTAAAAAGTTCTTTTTTTGAAATTTAATATTATTTAAAGGTACTTTTAAAAGATCACTTTTTGAATGTTTTTTTTAAAGGAAATTTTGTGAAAGATACTTTTTTATAAGGCATATTTAAAAAATTTTACTTTTAAAAGGATTTTTTTATAAATGGTGCTTTCTTTAAGGAGCTTTTTTAAAAACTACACTTTTTTTAATATATATTTTTTTTAATCCGTGTTTTAGAAGTGAGAAAGTAACAGTACTATTTTAAATATATATATATTTTTTTTAAGCTACATCGCTAAACTATTTCGCGGCATAAATACTTTTGAATAAAGCAATTTTCTATGTGATTTCTTAATAAAATATTTCTTATATGTAAATTATATGACCACATCAGCGTTGCCATAATTTGAAATTATAAAGATGCTAAATTGCAAACAAAAAGATGATAAAACGTACTGGAGTAAAAAAAAAAGATGCAAAAATTTTTTTTTTTTTAATTTCATTACCTTTATAGTGAAAAACTCAATACTTATTAACAAATTCTTTGGTATTTAAATCGAAAAATTAATATAAAACATAAGTTCCAATTTATATTATTTAAATTTTAATTAAAATTATTTTGGATTTTATCTGTATTTTTTTTTAATTATCAAATTGAATTTTTTTAATTTTAAATTGAATGTTTTTAATTTTAGAGGGATTTTTTTTAGTTTCAAATATAACAGAATTTACATTATCAAAAGATACGATTACAATAATTGGTTTATGGAATATAATATTTCTGTGATGTCTTCATCTTCAAGTTCTTCTTGGCTCTGATATTTTTATGTCGATCGACTTTTATCAACGACATCGCTCGGTATATTGTAAGTGTAACAGCACCGATTTTTCAATTTCAATCTTTCTTTTATACGTATTACAGAACATAACAACTCGGATTTTATTCTGTTCGAAGTTTGCTTTTAACTAAAGCCATTAAACTTTTGAGAATGACAAAACTAATGAAGATAAATGGATTTTCGCCAATAGAATTTTTGTTAACTTCAATCCATAAAGAGGTTGTATTCAGTGTTGTATCCCAATACTGTAGTGATAAAACTCCATTGGATTTGAATTTTTTCTGTTTCAGATAATCTAAATTTAAACTCTTCTAATATATTGGTTATCGGTTCTTTTACCCGGTTTAATGTGTTTTGTATTGAAAATTTTAGCATTTTTTAATGCTATAATATTTTTAATTCATTAAAAACTGTTGTTGGTGTTTACATTCTTCTATTTCAAAATGTTTTGTTATATTTGTTGAAAGAAACGAGCAGAGTGGTAAAAAGAATAGTACACAAAACTCTCGCATTACACTTTGCGACATTAAAATATATCAATACCATTAAAATTAAAATTGTATATTAAAAAATAATGAAAAAATCATAAAAAAGATGCTAAAAGCAACTTTTTATTAATAAAAGGTGCTAAGTTAGCATCTACCATCTTTTCATAAATTTTGGATGCCAAACGACAAAAATAGTTGCTAAATCTAGCAACTAAAATGGTAAAATGGCAACACTGGACCACATTTATACCCTATCCAACTATGTGGTTTGGGTGTAACGAATTTGTGCTGGTGTTTGTAACAACCAAAAATATCTGACCTAGACCCATCTTTTATTATACCGATCAACTCAGAATCACTTTCTGAGTCGATTTGGCAATGTCCGTCCGTCCGTCCGTCCGTCTGTGTGTCCATGTAAAGCTTGTAATCAAACTGCAGGTCGCAAATATGAATATATTTTGATGAAATTTGGTATATAAGCTTTTATCGGCCATGGGATGAACGCTATTGAAATTGGTGAGAATCGGTCCATGTTCAGACCTAGCCCCCATACAAATTACCCATATGAAATCGACATAAATTGTCATAAGATCCAAATTGTCATATAGATCTTACTCAAATTGGGTTTGTATGCGTTCATTACATCCACTAATGAGTAGTCCAAAAATGATCCCTTTGACCCCATATAGAGCTGCTTCCCGATCTTCACTTAAATCTATTAAAAAACAAAAATATTGCACTGATTCTTCTCAAATTTTGTTTGTACATATTTTTCAAAATACGAGAGACTTTACCAAACATGATCAGGATCGGTCCATTTTTGGACCTAGTCCCCATATAGATATAGCATCCGATATGAACTTTTTCATATCTGCAGCCAAAAAAATTAATAAAAATCCCACTCAAATTTGGTTTTTGCTTATTTTCTATGTCCAGTTAGTTGGGCCTAAGAGATAGGGTTTCTAAACGCATGGTATAGGGTATCGTATAGTTGGTCTAGACCGACTATAATTTTCTTACTTGTTGGTATTGGTATAATTTTGGCATGTTTCCACTCCATTGGAAAGATGCTAGTAGTGATTATGGAGTTAAATAAGTACATTATGAAACGGACAATCCATGGTAAAATCATTTTTATAAATCTGGGGTGTATATTATCAAGGCCCACTGCATTCGATTTAATAGCATTGAAACTTTCAACTACCTCTGTTAGTGTTACACACTGAAACTTGAATTTGGGAATGTTTAAATTATTACAGGGAAAATCATCATAAAATTCGTTATTTTTCTAAAAGATTCTTTTTCTACAAGGTCCACTATCTAGCAGGTACACTTGTGCCTATTTACGTGGCAGTTTCTTAAAAAGATAATTTTTAAAAAAAAAAAGTATATTTTAAAAGTATTTTAAAAAGTATTTTATTTAAAGTTACCTTTTTTAACTTATACTGTTTCCAAAGGTATTTCTTGAAAGGCAATTTTTTGAACGGGACTTTTTTAAATATGCAATTCTTAAAAGCTACGTTTTATATGTACTTTTTTAAAAGATAATTTTTCTCAAGGAATTTTCTCGAAATTAACATTTTTTAAAAGGTATGTTTTAAAATTTATTTTTTTAAAGTCTTTGCGTACTTTCTTTAAAAGTCACTTTTTTAAAAAGGTCCATTTCCAATAAGGTACTTATTTAAGATGTACTGTTTTAAAAGCTACTTTCGGAAAGGTATTTCTCTAAAAGTACTTTTTTTAAAAACTACTTTTTAAAAATACTTTTTTTAATATTTATATACTTTTTGAATAGGTAATTTTTTAAAAGATACTTTTTTTTACATTTTAAAGAAGGTACTTATTTAAGCAGAATAGTTATGTTTTAATAAGGCTCTTTTTTGAAAAAAGTCCATTGGCTAGAAGATACTTTTTTCAAAGGTACTTTATTAAAATGTCTTTTTCTAAAAAGGTACTTTATGGAAAGTTATTTTTTTTTAAGGTACTTTTTTTTGAAGTGTACTTTTTTAAATAGAAACTTTAAGAAACTTTTTTAAAAAGTACTTTTTTGAAGTGTTCCTTTTTCATAACGTACTTTCTTTAGAAAGCACATTTTCAGAAATACTTTTTTAAAAGTACTTTTTTGAAAAGCTGCTTTTTTGAAAAGGCACATATTTTTGATTACTTATTAAAAAAACATCTTCTTAAAAGTTAATTTTTAAAAAGGCGTTTTAAAAGGCACTTCCATTTAAAGATACTTTTCTAAAAGGTACTGTTTAAAAGGGTGCTTTTGGAAAAGTTACTTTTGTTAAAATGCACTTTTTGGAAGCTATATTTTTTAAAAATCACTTTTTTAAAACTTAATCCTTTTAAAAATTTTTTTTTTAAATTTATTTTTTTAAAAGGTATTTTTAAAAGATCACTTTTTGAATGTTTTTTTTTAAAGGAAATTTTGTGAGAGATACTTTTTTTATAAGGCACATTTAAAAAAATTTACTTTTTTTAAAAGGATTTTTTATAAATGATGCTTTCTTTTGAGGAGCTTTTTTAAAAACTACACTTTTTTTAATATATATTTTTTTAAATCCATGTTTTAAAAGTGAGAACGTAACAATACTATTTTAAATATATAATTTTTTAAGCTACATCGCTAAACTATTTCGCGACATAAGTACTTTTGAATAAAGCAATTTTCTATGTGATTTCTTAATAAAATATTTCTTATATGTAAATTATATGACCACATTTATACCCTATACCGCTATGTGGTTTGGGTGTAACGACTTTGTGCTGGTGTTTGTAACTACGAAAAATATCTGACCTAGACCCATATTTTATTATACCGATCAACTAAGAATCACTTTCTGAGTCGATTTGGCGATGTCCGTCCGTCCGGCCGCAGTCTGTCTTTCCGTCTGTGTGTCCATGTAAACATTCTAATCAAACTACAGGTCGCAAATATGACTATATTTTGAATAAATTTGGTATATAAACTTCCATCGACCATGGGGTGAAAGCTGTTAAAATTGGTGAAATTCGGTCAATGTTCAGACATAGTTCCCATACAAATGACCCCTATAAAATCGACATAAATTGCCATAAGATCCAATTTATCTTATAGATCTCAGTCAAATGGGGTTTGTATGTGTTTATTAAATCCATAATCAATGGTCCAAAAATAATCCCTATAGGACATTTCTTAGTAAAAGGAACCATATAGAGCTGCTTCCCGATCTTCCCTTAAATCTATCAAAAACAAAAATATTGCACAGATTTTTCTCAAATTTGGTTCGTATAAATTTTTTCTAAATATAAGTAACTTTACCAAAAATGGTCAGAATTGGTCCATTTTTGGACCTAGTCCCCGTATAGATATAGCAACCGATATAAACTTTTTCATATCTGCAGCCAAAAAAATTTATAACAATGCCACTCAAATTTGGTTTATGCATATTTTCTATATCGAATTGGTTGGCCCGAAAGATAGGGTCTCTAGACCATGGCATAGGGTATCGTATGGTCAGTCTAGACCAACTATAATTTTCTTTTCTGTATCGATTATTCTTTAATCTTTATTTTACATTTCCTTGTTTCGTTTCGGCAGAGTATTATTTTTATTATTCGATATCATTTGCCTGGGTATGCAGAAATCTACAGCGGTGTGGTATGGAAAATATGAAAATTGTAGCCATAAAACCTTGTCCAATAAGATATTTTATTATTTTTTTCAACACAAATCATGTGTTTGCAACTTGAGTTATAGTCAATTTAAACAACACTCTTCTTTCTGCAAAACGAATATACCCAAACATACTTTCAGATACTTGCACATTCAGAAAGATGCATGATTGAAGATCCATATGGAAAGGAAGGACAAAAACAAATTATGAGCATCTTATAAACACTTTGCATTAAATAAGACTATTGTATCTTTCTCACAAAATAAAAAATGTCATCTTTTAAACTTAAATTCAGTTTGAGGTAAAATTTCTTACATTTTATGTGCAAAGTGTTGACACATGTTACACAAAAAATATATAAATAAATTTTTCTTTGGCCTATCAGAATTTTAATATCCAATAATGCGAGTTTTTAAATTGTTAATTAGAAGCAAAGACCAAAAAAAAACTATGTTAAAAATTTTAAAAACTCAAAATTCAGTTACACCGTTGCATAAATTAAATAAAATAGAGTACAAACAATTTCAAAAAATTATATTGTGAAAATGTTTAGTATACGTTTTAAAAACTAATTGTTATCTTTATTATTTTATAACCGGCTGAGTTAAAAAAGAATAAGCAGAAGCATTTTTTAAAAAGTAAATTTTATTAAACACCTTTTTTTTGAAGAATATACTTTCTTTAGAAACCAACTTTTCTTAAAAAAGAAGCTTTTGCTAAAGACGTACCTTTCTTTAAAATAGTATATTTTGTTCAAAAATAATCTTTTGTGCAAAACGTTTGTTCAAAATGTAGCTTTTCCGAAAACAGAAACTTTTTGAAAAATGTAACATTTCTTAAGAAAGAACTTTTTCTTTAAAAAGTATATTTTCTTAAAAAAGTACCCTTGCTTAAAAAAAATAAGTATTCTTAAATAGTATCTAGTCTTAGAAAAGTAATTTTTTTTAAAAAAGTACCTTTTCTTAATAAAGGATAAAGTAACTTTTTTAAAAAAGTAGATTTTCTTGAAAAAAGTACCTTGTGATACTAAAATGTATATTCATAAATAAGTACCTTTTGTTAATAAAGTACATTTTTTTAAAAAATACCTTTTCTTAAAAAAGTGTAATTTCTTAAAAACTAAATTTCTTAAATAAGTAGCTTTTCTTTGAAAAGTGCCTTTTCTTTAAAAAGTACCTTTTCTTAGAAAAGCACCGTTTCTTAGAAGAGCACCCTTTTTTATGAAAATCCACTTTCTTTAATAAGTACCTTTCCTTAACAATAAAGTGAGTTTTCCTAAAGAAGTACCATATCGTAAAAAAATAACTTTTTTTTAATGTCAGGGACAAGGACTTCAAATAATACATTTTCTTAAAAAAGTAAATATTCTAAAAAATGTATCTTAACAAAAACCTTTTTCTGTACAAAAAAACCTTTTCTAAAGAAAGTTCCCAATTCTAAAAAAACAAAAAAGTATTTAAAAAAAAGTAAATTTATTAAGAAACTACCTTTTCATAAAAAAGCACCTCCTAGTTTACCCTTTCTTAAAAAGTTTCTTTTCCTGAAAAGGTACATTTTCTTAAAATTGCAACGCTTCTTCAAAAGCTAAATTCTTCAAAAATAAAAGTTATTTTTCTTATATAGGTGCCATTTTCTTAAAAAAGTAAATTCTCTTTATAGTACTTTGTCTTAAAAAAGTACTTTTTCTCCAAAAAAAAGTACATTTCCTTAAAAGGGCACCTTTTGTTTAAGAATATCTTTTCTTAAAATGTACCTTCTTTTTAAGAGTAAATTTAAGAAAATTAGGTTTTCTTGATAAAGTGCATATTCTTACATAATTGCAGTTTATTAAAAAAACCATAAAACCATAAAAAGGTTTCTATTCCTAAAAAATCACCTTTTCCTAAAAATTATCTTTTCTTTAAAAAGTACCTTACAAAGTTAGTTTTCAAAGTACCTTATCGTAAAAAAAAAACTTTTCTAAAAACTAAGTTTTCTTAAAAAACGACCTCTTCTTAAAATATTATTAGTACATTTTCTTCAAACAGTACCCTTTCTTAAAAAGTGAATTTTCTTAAAAAAATATCTTTTCTTAAAAAATATCTTTTAATGTAAAAAGAACACATTTCTAACGAAACTTCCTTTTTCTCAAATAGTATCTTTTTTTTTGTAAAAAAAATATATAATCTTAAAACGTAATTTTATCCGAAAATTAACTTTTCTTAAGAAAGTACCTTTTAAGTACTTCATAAAAGTAAGTTTTCGTAAGAACTACCATTCTAAAAATTTATCTCTTCTTAAATCTTCAATTTTAAATTTAATAAAAAGCTAATTTCTTTAAAAAATACCGTTTCTTAAAAAAATTGTTTTTCTTAAAAAAGTTCCTTTTCTTAAAGTAAACATTTTCTCAATAAAATTCCTTTTCTAAAAAAATTTTTTCCTTAAAAACTTATCTTACTAAAAAAAGTAAATTTTTTTAAAATAGTAACTTTTTTTAAAAATCATCTTTTTTTAAAAAGGAAATTTTTTTTTCAAAGTACATTTTCTTATAAACTATGTTTGCTTCAAACATAACTTTTATTCAAAAAGTAGCAAAAATACCTTTTGTTAAACCTATTTTTTCTTTAAAAAAATTCTTTTCATAAAAAAGTAAATTTTCTTAAAAATCATATTTTTTTAGTAAAGTACTTTAATCATTTTTAAATGGGCTACTATTGGCCTTAGCCAGTATGTTTGAAATGTGAATTTTTTAAATTAAATATCCTTTTGCAAAACTCATGGCTCATGATTGTCATATACACACATTTGTACTCTAATCTTCTTATAGGTTTCATTTTCTAAGGTACTTATTTAAATTTCTTCTTTATTAAAAAATTTTTTTTTATAATTAATTTTATCAAAATCATATTTTGAAAGTTATTTCTAGAATGAAACTTTATGGAAATATATTTATTTCAAAGGTCCTTTTTAATATAAGCTAAAAATACACCAAAATATATTATAAATCATTTTTTGATGGCGTGGCAGACATATATTTCTATAAGTTTTTAAGAGTAACAACCTTTTATGGTGCGGAGCATGCTAGTAATATGTGTGTCGATTTAGAAACTTAAATTAAGTTTGCTGAGCAGTCAAGAAATTGCATAAAATGTGGTAAATATCGTAGTTTAAACTATTTTTGCATGTAGCAATATGAACTTCCACACGGTGACTACTTTCAGAAATTTCCATTTAAACTTGATAATACTTTTGGCAGGTAATCTATTTGCTGTAAAATGCTTCGCAATCGAAGAATAGTATATAAGTGGCTCACTTTTCGTACACTAGACGTACAACTGTGTTTAATTTAATTTAAAATTGTTAATAGGTTATGTAGGTAAATTAGATATATGTATGACGAAAATTATCGGGAGCTTAATACAGAGGCAAATCGCCGCTAGGCCCACCACTATAGTTAGTTTAGAAAGTCCTAAAGCAAACAAATAATAAAGCATCTTAAATTTTTAAAGACCTAATTTTAAACCCAAATATTTTACGATTGAGCATGAAACTTCTCTATTCATAACTCTGAAACTGACCCTTCAAAGTACACGGGTTAGAAAAAACAAGTAAGAGTGTTAAATTCGGATGTGCCGAATCTTTGATACCCTCCATCTCGGTTTGAGTATTGATAATAAATGTAAACGAAATATTGGAAAAATATGCATGCGTTTCCTATAAGCATGCGTTTCCGGTTATATGACATAACTTCTCGTTTAATTTAGTTTTTGTTAATTAAATAGCTCGCCCTAACCTCCATTGCAAAGGTAATTGTTATGTAGGGTGGCTATATGCATTAAATCGTGCTGATTGGATATGGCTGTATAGTTTCTTTTAATTGGCCAAATATTTCGTCATTGCGGATGGAGTAACAAAATAATAACCAAAAAAAAAGCTCTCTCAACATTTTTATTAAAATATTGCCATATTTGGAAAACAAAGAGAATAAATTTATAATAATAAATATTCAAATTAGGGATGCCAAACGCAAAAAACCAAATGTCCCAAACATTTTAAATAAAATAGATTGTTCTCTTTATTTTCTGAAAAACTTCAAATTTTCATCCAAAAAAAATTGTGAAAATTTATATATAAAAAAATAACATTCTGATCAAATTGCGTTTATTTATGTAACAGTTTTTATGTTCGCAATTCTTAAATATCCTTTGACGTTTTCTAAAATTCATTGAATTTAAATCAATGTTTTCTGTAGTCCGATTCTGTAAATTTGAACGATCCGACAATCGCAAAATATATCGACAGCTATTGTTGTTTGCACTAAGGATTAAGTGATTCACTAAGTACATACATCTTAACGACAGTCGACAAATCTATTTTTCTATTTATTTAAATTGTAGATGAGTGGCATCTCTGTCAAAATAAGCGAAAAACACAAAGAAGAATAGAAAAAAACAAATTACTTCGTGTCTGACAGGACGATTTTATGTTTATGTTCAATGTCTCTATTTTGTTTACTAATATTTCTGTTTATTTATTTGAAAATGAAATAATGAATTGAATATGCTATTTAATTTTTTTATTTATATAAAAAAGTTTTTTAATCAAAGCAAAATATTTTCACTATTTTATGATTTTTATTTATGTATGACGACATTTCAACTTAAAAATTTAAGTTTTTATCGATTGAATAAGCAATACAAAAATGGTTGTCGTTTAGATAACAACAACAGCTGACTTTAACAATAGCGAATATCGTTTAAAAATTTTACTGATAATTTTGCTATTTTCTTTTTTTTAACGATTCGACTATCGTTAAAAGAAGTTACTGAATCGCGGTACTGAAAAGCTATTAATTTCTCCTGAATGTCAATATTTTTTTTATATGTAAAAATTTTTTAAATGTAAACATAGGTATTTGGTGTTTTTTTTTTTTTTTTTTGGAATTTCAATTTGTGTTTAACGAATAATATTTATATAATAAAGATGCAATTGATGTCTTCGAAATTTAAAATTATAATTTCCGACGTTTTGAATGATTTTTTGAAATTCAATTAATTGCAATTTATAATTGGAAATTTTTAATTCCAGTTTTTAGAATTGATATTTTCTTAAATATGAATGGAAAATTTAAAAAGTGCAATTTTGTATTTATGTGAATAATAATGCTTTAGTAATTATAAACAATTTTTAAAAATTAGATGTAATCGCAATCAGATATTTTGTAGGTAAAGCAGAATAATAGTTCTATATAACTATGTAGAACTGTTTTGAAAGCAAAAAACTCATTGATGAACTCGGTAACTCTGTTTTGTAAAGACAACAAAAAGTTAATATGCCAAACTTATGTTCATATTTGTAAAAGAATAATGAAAAAACGTATGAAATAAAAGACCAGCCCGTGTATACTATTAACATTGTTCTGTGTGATATCTAACTGAAAATATTAACATTCATGTTAAAATAGAAATAACTATTGCAAAGCTAATTAGAACAAACAAAAATTGTGGCGCCTTCTATTGTGGCATAGTCACGCTGAGCAAAATGAAGTGACACTCTGTTAATGCAAAATAAATGTATTTTCCCCACAACAAAATATTGCAGAATTTTATGTAAATAAAATAATATACCGATTTATTTCTAACATGCAGTTGTTATAGATATACATATGTTATGGATATACATATATATTATATATGTATATTATTTGTATTATTTAATATGTTTATGTATGTATATGTAAATATTAGACACAAAAAATACAACATCAAACGATATTTTTGTGTTTTCTCTTTAAATAAATTAATATATAAAAATTTTTTTTGCTAAATTTACATAGTTTTTTTTACTACAAACTAGTTACATAATTTAACATTATTTGCTTTAGATGCTGGTGAATTTTTACTCCCTTTATATTAACTCGTAGTGTCTGCTTGTCGAAAAAATTTTGGATCGATTTTGACGCCTTTCCCGTGACCCATTCGATCTGAAATTTTCCAGGCAGACTCACGGTAATAACAGATATGATCTAACAAATTTTTTTAGTGATGCCAAAACAATGGAAACTTTTAAATTTTTCTACCAGAGTTAATACAAAAAATGTACAAGGGGTTAGTTTTTATTATATTATTGCCACAACGACCACAAAAACAACAAGTCCAGCTATGACAACAATATAAGATTTAGAATAACAACAAGCACACTATAGAAACATCATATTTTTCATATTTTTTTTTTACTTTTTCAGAGATTTCCCTGGACCTGTTCCACCGATTTTAATTATTTTTGAAATAGAAATAAATAAATTTGGTGAATCATTTTCACTAAAAATGATCACTGTAGCTGCACTATTGAGTGCATGATCGTGACAAGAACAACATAGGAAATTATATTTTTTCAAGACTTTTTTTTAGTTCTTCATTCAAATCTCGGGCCCCAATGGACCGATTTGGACGATTTTAAATAGCGAACTTTTCAGGATGTTAGTGAATCATTTTTTATGTCAACGAGCTGCCCGATTGATGCCGTCATCGGACATCGCTATATCAACTCCGGTTGTTATAAGGACTACAAATATATATAGTTTATGGGGTTCAAAATTTTTTTTTCTAATTATTACAAACGGAATGACAAACTTATATATACCCTCTGCACACTGGAGTGGAGGGTATAAAAATACAACCTATTGTATAGACTCACAATTGTTGACAAACATGAAAAGATTGTTTGTTGTATACTATTATTAACAAATATTTTAAAATTAATTATTATTTAATTATTTATTGGACTTATACACATGCTTAAAAACTTCTAACACAATTATTGCCCCAACATGTCATATGTTACTACTTTAGATTTTGGCACGCTTTACTGGACCATACTATACCTCAGGATAATTGTATTGGATTCGCATATGTAAATAAGAAAACATTTATTTTCGCCTTTGGCTTGGCTTTCATAGAAATATTAAAAATGTTTTTTTATTTTATTTTGTTATGGCAGTTGTAACTTCAGTGACAGAGACAACCTAATTCCACTTCAAATTTAAAATTTAAAATGAATGTAATTTTATATTTGAGTTTTTTAGGATATAATAACTTAGATTTGTAAGTGATAATTTTATGTTATTAAATAAATTAAATTTTTATTTTTTGTTTATTTTTTTTGTATGTTTTTTTTTAAAATGGCTCATAGGAAAAATTTTTTAAACGACAGATTAATTTAAAAAATCAATTTAAAATTTTACTTAAAAAATCAATTCGAAAATTCAAACAGTAGTACGAAGTGGGTTAAAAAAAGTTACTCTGTATTCATTGTCTTTATTCAAACAAAAAAACCGGCATTCGTTTTAAACAGCCATACATATCATGACTTTTTAATCTTTTAATAATCCTTTTACAAAAAACAAAACTTTTGTCTCTTTTTTATGGAATATGTCTCATTAACGTTATTTTTAATGGTAACTAGCAGAGCCCAGCCATCGAAATTCGAGTGCAAATTCTAGGAAATTTTATTTTATCATTCAATTTATTTCTTTCAATGTTTTTAATCTATTTAATTCATTAAGTTTATTTCATTATAAATATTTGTTGAATACACAGAAATAAAGGCCATCAATTTTTGGCAATTCCCAATTCAACACAGGGTATGTGTTATGCAATTACTGTAATGAAATCTGTACGTTAACTTTCGTGTTGCACAATGTAAAGTTGATTGTGCACGCATAACTTTCCTCAAAGTCAACGAATTTAAACAGTTAACAGCTCAAAAGAAAGAGCTTGATTCATTGAGTGTTCTGATCCATTCATTAGAGAAGGAATTATGAGAATTCGAATTGCTTGAGTTAATGTGTCCCATAAGAAATGTACAGGGAAGAATCGCGTTTGAGTATAACTTGAGTAAGGTGGGAGTTGAGTAAATTTCAATGATTAATGACATATCTGTGTCTAAATACTTTTCATTAAAAAAAAATGTAGGAAATCGGCCGGATAGAACGGCCAGTTGGACTGACTTTAGTTTTCATAAATTTTTTTAAATATATAAGATAATTGTCTTTTTTGGCACTTTGCATTTTTGTCTAAAAGCTGTTTGCTTCTCTCGTTGATTATTTAACAAAACCAAAACCACGAATAACATCAGTGTGTTTCATTTTATGTAGCCACAAAGGATAATGGAAATAATTCCATTAATAGCTTTCAAAATTAAAACAAAGTCTGATGATTTGCAATCAAATCCCACTTTAATAACATTCAACTAAAGAAATTAAAAAAAAGCAGCAAAAACAGATTATGGCGGTTTTAACAAATAATATCTATATCCCTAAAAATTTACCCAGAATTTAATAAAAATTTCCTGACCATCTTCTATCTACAAAATAATAAAAATATTCAATATTGCCTCACTCGTTAAATTCCTTGCATCAGTAAACGGTTGCAATATTTATTTATCTCAAACTGAAAATAAAGAAATAGCAATGTGAATGAAATGCTTAAACAACTTCTCTAAAAAAAAAAATGACTCATACTCGTGTTAACTACAAACGCGCTTCTATTGGAAATCGTATTTGAATATTATGCAGATGTTGTAAAAATATAAACACCGATGTTTACTAAACAGTGTTAGGGTATTATAAAGATGTGGGTGAATAAGACATTTGTATTTCTATAGCCGTATATGGACTTCTCGGAATAAAAGTGAATGCGATTACATGTAGTTTCTAAGAAATCAGTTACGAGTATATGTGCTTTA
The DNA here is from genome assembly GCA_963682025.1 of Cordilura impudica. Classification (NCBI taxonomy): domain Eukaryota; kingdom Metazoa; phylum Arthropoda; class Insecta; order Diptera; family Scathophagidae; genus Cordilura; species Cordilura impudica. The sequence goes on along the minus strand of OY821520.1, from coordinate 231,696,072 downwards.
TTCTGGTCCGATAAAATAACTATTTTCCAACATATATTTATTGTGGCTTACACGACTTTAAACTAATTAACGTATAATACTGTGTCCAAATTAGAAACTTCTCAATTTATACTTCGCGGTTTTCTCGATTTGAGCCAACAATTTCTTTTTCAGGTTGTTAGTATAGTTTCTGACATCTATGTCATTCCATGTCAACAACTACATTGAAAACAAGAAGGCAAATTTCTGGGCAGACATCTCTTGTTTTTCATACCAACAGAATGTACCGCCTCACACTCCATTAGTTTCTTGCCACCATTTAAATTAAAATTCGACTGATATTGCTCCACAACCACCTTATTCGCCTCAATGAAAATCTCCAAATTTTAACAATCAAACAACAACCTTATACAAAACAACATGATCATCAGTACGTTTAGCCGCAGTTCATCAAACAACATAAATAACCAAATAACAATAACGCATCAAGCAACATCCCCTTAAACAACAGTACCCTAAGCAACATCTATATAAACAACAACAATTTACCAAACAACAACTTATCAAACACCAACACTTACAGCAACATTGCCACTAATTTACGAATCATTAATATTAAAAGCATTTATTATAGAACTTTGATCAACGAATACTATAACGACCGCGATCGCTTGCTACAAGCTATCGACCACGAGCACAACATTAGGCTTCGCGCTGATAGAAGATATAAAGTAGAACGTCATCGTAACAATTATGGCAAAAATACCATCACCGTGTTACCTTACCTAACATTTTCAACAAATTGTTATTCTTAATCCATATTTGAATATTGTAGTCCTAAGATCAGCTAATGTTATGATTTTGTATAATTTAATATTCCGATTTATATGTTATTCAGGAGTATAGGGCTTAGATCAGCCCTCAAACCTTTCGTCATTTATTGTGATTTTATCGAATATTTCATTCGAGTATAAATCATGCTTTATCGTGATTTTATAAAGCAATTTATTTAAGCCTAAAACCTTTTTATCGGTCTTTTATAAAATATATTATTCAAGTCTGATTCCCATTTTATAGTATTTTAATAAATTATTTTACTAAAGTCTAAGCCCCATTTATTGCGGCTTAGAAAAGTATTTTATTGAAATCTCAATCCCCCTTTACTCTAGTTTTAATAATTAATCTTTAAAAATTTAAATCCGTTTTATCAGGGTTTTGTACCACAGTTTAATCAAGTGTATTTCCTCTTATATTAAAATTTTTAAATTCAAGCCTCAATGTCCATCTCCCTTTATCGTGGTTCCATAGATTCATATTTTTAAGTTTTAATTTTTTTTATCAAGTTTCTATATGACATGTTTTTTTATACCCTCCACACGTCAGTGGCAGAGGCTATATATAGGTTTGTCATTCCGTTGATCCTTATCACAGCTCGAGCCGATATAGCGATGTCCGTCTGTCCGTCTGTCCGTCTGTCTGTTGAAATCACGCTCATTCACAAAAAAAGTCATCTAACTGAATAAGGCTACAATAATGTCATTTGCCATAATTCCCAGCAGGTTGGTATTGAAAACGGGCTAAATCGGGCTTCATCGTGATTAGAAAGGAGCAAAAATATGTAGATACCTCTAAAAAAAAAACATAAAACCCAGTGTGTTTGTTGTAACAGTTTAGTGGTTGAACATAATAATTGTACAACAACATAAAAAAATGCCACAAAAAATTATGCATTTATATTAGCAATAAAGAACACAATAACATACCTATTGTTAGTACTATTGCCACATATATTTTTATCGTTATCCCGTTATAATAAAAAAAATCGCCAATATGAAAGAAAAAATGAAAACGAAAAATGGAAAATGGAAAATGAAAAATGGTAGATGAAAAATGAAAAATGAAACTGGAAAATGGAGAATGGAAAATGAAAAACAGAAAATGGAAAATGGAAAACAAAAACTGAAATATGAACAAGTAAGAAAATTATAGTCGGTCTAGACCGACTATACGATACCCTATACCATGCGTTTAGATACCCTATCTCTTAGGCCCAACTAACTGGACATTGTAAATAAGCAAAAACCAAATTTGAGTGGGATTTTTATTAATTTTTTTGGCTGCAGATATGAAAAAGTTCATATCGGATGCTATATCTATAAAGGGACTAGGTCCAAAAATGGACCGATCCTGATCATGTTTGGTAAAGTCTCTTGTATTTTGCAAAAATATGTACAAACAAAATATGAGAAGAATCAGTTCAATATTTTTGTTTTTTAATAGATTTAAGTGAAGATCGGGAAGCAGCTCTATACGGGGTCAAAGGGATCATTTTTGGACTACTCATTAGTGGATGTAATGAACGCTTACAAACCCAATTTGAGTAAGATCTATATGACAATTTGGATCTTATGGCAATTTATGTCAATTTCATATGGGTAATTTGTATGGGGGCTAGGTCTGAATATGGACCGATTCTCACCAATTTCAATAGCGTTCATCCCATGGCCGATAAAAGCTTATATACCAAATTTTATCAAAATATATTCATATTTGCGACCTGCAGTTTGATTACAAGCTTTACATGGACACACAGACGGACGGACGTACGGACGGACGGACATTGTTAAATCAACTCAGAAAGTGATTCTGATTCGATCGGTATAATTAAAGATGGGTCTAGGTCAAATATTTTTGGTTGTTACAAACAGCAGCACAAAGTCATTATACCCAAACCACATAGTGGTATAGGGTATAAAAATGGAAAATGGAAAGTGGAAAATGAAAAATGAAAAATGGAAAATGAAAATTGGAAATGAATAATGGAAAATGGAAAAAGAAAATTAAAAAATTAAAAATGGAAAATGGAAAATGAAATTCAAAAATGGAAAATGAAAATTAAAAAGGGAAAATGTAAAATGAAAATTAAAAAATGGAAAATGGAAAATGAAAAATGAAAAAGGGAAAATGAAAAACGGAAAGTGGAAAATGAAAAATGAAAAATGAAAAATGGAAAATGGAAAATAGAAAATGAAAAATGGAGATTGAAAAATGGAAAATGAAAAATGGAAAATGAAAATTGAAATATGGAAAATGGAAAATGGAAAGAGGAAAATGGAAAACGAAAACTGAAATATGAAAAATGGAAAATGGAAAATGAAAATTGCAAAATGAATAATGGAAATTGGAAAAAGAAAATTGAAAAATTAAAAATGCAAAATGGAAAATGGAAAATGAAATTCAAAAATGGAAAATGAAAATTGAAAATGGAAAATGAAAAATGAAAATTGAAAAATGGAAAATGAAAATGAAAATTGATAATTGAAAAATTAAAAATGGGAAATGAAAAATGGAAAATGAAAATTGAAAAATTAAAAATGGAAAATAGAAAATGGAAAACAGCAAATGGGAAATGAAAATTGAAAAATTAAAAATGGAAAATGAATAATGGAAAATGAAAATTGAAAAATGAAAAATGAGAAATGAAAAACGGAAAATGAAAATTGAAAATTAAAATTGAAAAATGAAAAATGAGAAATGGAAAATGAGAAATGGAAAATGGAAAACGCAAAATGGACAGATGGAAAATGGAAAATGGGAAATGGAAAATGAAAATTGAAAAATTGAAAATGAAAAATGGAAAATGAAAATTGAAAAATTAAAAATGGAAAATTAAAAATGAAAATTGCAAAATGGAAAATGTAAAATGGAAAATTGAAAATTGAAAATGAAAATTGAAAAAGGGGAAAATGAAAATTGAAAAATGAAAAATGGAAAATGGGAAATGAAAATTGAAAAATGTAAAATGTTAAATGGAAAATGAAAATTGAAAAATGGACAATGCAAAATTAAAATTAAAAAATGGAAAATGGCAAATGCAAAATGGAAATTGGAAAATGAGAATTGGAAAATTGAAAAAAGAAGAATGGAAAATGGAAAATGAAAATTGAAAAATTAAAAATGGAAACTGGAAAATGGAAAATGAAAATTGAAAAATTAAATTTGAAAAATGAAAAATGGAAAACGGAAAACGCAAAATGGAAAATGGAAAATGAAAATTGAAAAATGGAAAATTAAAAATGAAAATTGAAAAATTAAAAATGGAAATTGAAAATTGAAAAATGGAAAATGCAAAATGGAAAATCGAAAATGAAAATCGAAAAATGGAAAATCAAAATTGAAAAATTGAAAATTGAAAAATGGAAAATGAAAATTGAAAAATGAAAAATGGAAAATGAAAATTGAAAAATGGAAAATGTAAATTGAAAAATGAAAAACGGAAAATGGAAAATGGAAAATGGAAAATGAAAAATGGAAAATGAAATAAATAAATATGGTAAGTTTAAATTTCTATATTGAGTTTCTTACCTGTTATTATTATGTATTTTTTTTTGTATTGAATGTAATGTAGATAAAAAATTAAAAATAATTCATATAAAAATATTTTAGAATTAGCTTACTTTTAACAATAATAATTTCTAGCCAAGAATCATTTGAATTTTGTTATTCGGAATTAATGTTTCAGTATCGGCAAAAGTTTTAAAGTGTATTCGTACTCAACATTGGGTGTAATATAGAGTTTAAGACTCAGGTGGAGGGTATCAAAAAATTCGGCATAGCCGAATTTAACACTCTTACTTCTTAAATCTCAATTTTGTTTTTTCCTGGATTTATAGGATATTTCAGTTAAGTTTAAATCCTCTTTTTTATGTATTTTTTAAAATAATTTTAATAAATTATCAAACCAGTAGTATCGTGGTTCAAATAATAGTTTATTCAATTCTTAATTTATCGCGATTTTATAACATATCTTACTAAAGTCTCAATCCTCATTTATCATGGTTTTTAGGTATTTTATTCAGACCTCAATCCTGTTACGTCTTGGTTTTATAATGCAGTTTATTCAAGAGGCTTGAGCCTTTTTTATCGTAATTTTTGGGGTAGTTCATTCAAGCCACAATCCTCTTTTTCCATGCATTTAAAGAATATTTGATTCAAATCTCAATGCTCTATCAGCGTCGTCTTATAACACGATTTATTTCTGTTACATCATGTTCTTTTTAGGCATTTTCCAAGTCTCAATCCTTTTTTATCATGGTTTCATAGGTTAATTTAGTATAGTCTTAATCCATTTTGTCAAGGTTTTCTAAACTATTTTATCACGTCTCAATCCTATTTGGTCGTGTTTTTTTATAAATATTTCATTAAGTTTAAGTCTATTTGATCGTGCTTTTTAAACAATTTTGTACAACTCCTCCATACCTTTTTTCACTATTTTAATGATTAGTTTTTTCAAGTTGTTTAAGTACAATTTATTATTTTCTTTGTACTTTTCCGCCTTTGAGTCAATTAGCCATTTTTGGGTTAATTCTGGGTTAAAATCTATGAAACTCCTTTTTTTATACATCGTTGAAAGGAGTGTTTACATAGATTTTAACTAGTAAAACCGTTAACGGTACTTAGATATTGCTCGCCACCTTCTCTCTTTATTTTTTAACTTATAAAATCAATCGTTTTGGTACCTTCGTACACATAAACACCATCCGCTGTGCATATTTTTTTAAAATAGGTAACACATTTGTATATACAAATAAAATGGAGATTTTATTTTTTCTACTTATAAAACCTAAAATTAAATTGTGTTTTATTTCTATATATTTTTTGCTACATACGCAAACACAAGTTATAATCGATTTCATCATGTTTAAAATAAATCTATTTGATCGTGCTTTTTAAACAATTTTGTACAACTCCTCCATACCTTTTTTCATTATTTTAGTGATTAGTTTTTTTCAATTATAATCGATTTCATCATGTTTCTATAAAATATTTTATTCAAGCCTCCATCGCCCTTTGTCGTGGTTTTAAAAATAATTTGTTCAAGTCTCGACCATCTTTTGTTTTCGCTTTACAAAATATCTTATTCAAGTCTGAATCCCATTTCTATGGTGATTTAAAATATATTTTACTCAATTTTCAATCCCCTTAATCCATTTTATTATGACATTGAAAATTAGTTCATTCAAGTGGCAGCCTCATCTCTTCTTTTTTTGTGGCTTTATAAAAATGCAATTTAAGTTTGTCTTTTTTATCCTAATGTAGAAATATTATATACAATTTTTATTGTGTTTTATAAAATATACTATCCATCTTTTATTTATTCGGTTATTTTAATACCGTCAATTGTGGCTGATTAGTCCTGGTTTCAGAAGTTTTTATTACACCAGGCATTTGTTTGACCACCGAAATAAGTCACTGTTGTTCTTAGCTTATGTACTTACTTATCTACTTGTTTTCATTTAAGTGTTATATTTTTACACTTTTTGGTATTCTCATAGTTGTAAATTTAAAGTACGTGCCTGTAAGACCATTTGTTTTATATTTTTTCACCGATCCGAACTCAAACACAAGTCATTGCTTTTAATTGTATTTCCTTTCGTTCGTAGTTTTGCTATATAGAAAACCTCTATATTTTACAGATTATATGTGTGCTGGTATATATGTGTGTATTTAAAAATATATATAATTTTTATTTTATAGAGTTTTAACTCTTTTTCGTGCTTTTGCCACTATTATGGAATTAGTGTAGATTCCGGCATTTGTTTTCTATTTGTAAATTGTAATTCGTTCGTTGGTGCTACGTACATACAATTGTATTATATATTGTAATAAAACAAACGAGATTATAGTCTAAAAAAAACTCAAAGCATGGTTAGGTTTTTTATTACCTAGAGCAATAGAAATGGAGCATGTTTTGCTGGGCCATGCAATTGTAACATATTGAAAAAAATCAGTAGGGTTATGATAGTAAATATTCTCTGAAAATTCTGTTTTTTTTTTTTCAATGCCTTTAGAAAAAGTCAACGAAAAGCATACCAAGCATTAGAGAAAGCGACGGTTCAATTCTTAGATCAGAACTTTTCTACCAAAAATTTAAATTAAAGTCACAATTTAAAAATTTTTATAACTACTACTAAAGACTGCATGGGAATATCTTTTACGAATCTTAATGCTACAAAATTATTATACCCTTCACGTCACTGAGAAAAATGTAATAAAACTTCTAAAAATATTAATTTTCTATGTGGTTGTTGTAATACACATTTTTTAATTTTTAATATGGTTGCTAAAATTATTGTTGTTGTGGTCGTTGTGGTTGTATTTGTTCATGTTAAATGAACATAAATGTAGTTAAATTTGGTACAACGGTACATTTTGACTACCCTTTCTTAGAAAAATATATTTTTTAAAAACGTACCTTTTCTTAAAAAAACCATTTCCTTAAAAGGTACATTCCTAAAAAAAAGTTCTCTTTCTTAAAAAAGTACTTTTTCTTATTAAAGTACCTTTTTGAAAAAAAAACACCTCGTTTTTAAAATGCACATTTTCTTAAAAAATTGCCTTGTATAAAAAAATAAACCTTTTTCTTAAAAAAACCAATTTCCTTAAAAAAGTACAGTATCTTTGAACACTACATTTCCTTAAAAACGCTCGAATCTTTAAAGAATGAAATATTCTTAAATAAGTACATTTGTTTTAAAAAAGTAGCTTTTCTTAAAAAAAATACGTTTTACCAAAAAAAAAAAAAACATATTTTCTTCAAAAGAGGTATTTTTTCTTAAAAAGTACCTTATTTTAAAAAAGCAAATTGTCCTTAAAAAGTAGAATTCCTTAAGAGACCATTTCTTAAGAGATATTTTCGTTTTTTCTTTTTCAAGTATATTTTCTTAAAAAAAGTATATTTCCTTAAAAAATTACACTTTCTTAAATACGTAAATTTTCTTAAAAGGTGCCATTTTGAAAACTACTTTTTCGTAAAAAAGAAATTTTTTTTTTCTATAAGGAACAAAATACCTTTCCTTAAAAAACTAAATGTTCTTAAATAAGCACCTTTTCTTAAAAAGTAAATTTTTTAAAAAAATCAGCTTTTCTTCAAGAAGTAAATTTTTCTTTAAAATGTACCTCTTCTTAAAAAAAGAAAATTTTCTTAAAAAAAAAACACATTTTCATAAAAACAATTTTTTTTAAACAGTACTTATCCGCAAAACTGTATGTCTTCATAGAAACAATTAAAAAATTTTTTTTTAAATATCTTTTCATTAAAAGTAAATTTTCTTAAAAAATATCTTTTCTTAAAAAAATAAATTTTCTTAAAATAGTACTTTTTCTTAAAAGTACATTTTAATAATAGCCGTCACTACTTAAAAACGTACATTCTTTAAAAATTATATTTTCTCAAAAAAGTAAATTATCTTAAAGAAAGTAGCTTTTCTTAAAAGGTTTTCATACTTTTCTGAAAAAAGTTCCTTTTCTACAAAAGTACATTGTCTTTTTAAATAAGATACCCTTTTTAAAGGTAGATTTTCTTAAAAAGGTAAATTTTCTTAGAAAACGAACGATTTCTTAAAAAAGTACCTTTTCTGCAAAAATTAAGGTTTTCTTAAAAAAAGTAAATTTTTTAAAAAATGTAAATTTTCTTTTTAAAAAAGAAGCTTTTCTTAACAAAATGCCTTTTCTTATAGAAATAATTTTTTTATATAGAATTTCCTTTTTTTAAACAATTGATTTTCTTAAAAAAGAACCTTTTCTTAAAAAAGTACTTTTTGGAAAAAATAACGTTTTTAAAAAAGTACGTTATTCTAAGAAAGTACCTTTTCTAAAAAAAAGAAGCTTTCCTTAGAAAAGCAAATTTTATTAAAAAAAAAGTAGGTTTTCTTAAAAAACAGTACATTTTCTTAAAAATTACCTTTTTCTTAGAGGGACGTTTTTCTAGAATGTTATCTTTTCTTAAAAACTGATCTTTATTCAAAAAAAAAACCTTTTTCTAAAAGTTTCCTTTTGTTAAAAAAGACCGTTTGTTAAAAATATATTGGGTTTATAGTACAGGTGGAGGTTATCGAAGATGAGGCACAGCCGGATTTAATACTCATACTTGTTTTTGGGATCGTTAAGGAAGACAAATTTCCTCCAGGTTTATGAGAACTTAAAAACAAAATTCAACAATATTCAAAACTCGTGTACCATTTCTATATGTTCATTACCAGCGTGCATGTTCGCAAATAACAAATGCTATTGGTAATGGTGGGGGCATCACCTAAACACAACTCGATTTATTTAATTTTATAGTCTATACGAATAAATGAGATAGAAAAAATAGGAAACGTTTGACTACAACAAATACTTGTTGTGTAAGTCTAAGTTTGTTTTTTTTTTAACATTGTTCTAGTTTAATGTAGTAAATCGTACAGTGTAGACCACAAACTATTTTTCAAGTGAAATTTTATTTAACAAAAAAAGGAACTGTTTATTTTAATTTTATGTTTTAGGGTTTTTTGTTATTTTTATACCCTATACCACTATGTGGTTTGGGTATAATGAGTTTGTGCTGCTGTTTGTAACAACCAAAAATATTTGACCTAGACCTGTCTTTAATTATACCGATCGAATCAGAATCTCTTTTTGAGTTGATTTAACAATGTCCGTCCGTCCGTCTGTGTGTCCATGTAAACCTTCTAATCAAACTGCAGGTCGCAAATATGAATATATTTTGATGAAAATTGGTATATAAGCTTTTCCCGGCCATGGGATGAAATTGGTGAGAATCGGTCCATGTTCAGACCTAGCCCCCATACAAATTACCCCTATGAAATCGACATAAATTGCCATAAGATCCAAATTGTCATATAGATCTTACTCAAATTGCGTTTGTATGCGTTCATTACATCCATTAATGAGTAGCCCAAAAATGATCTCTTTGGCCCCATATAGAGCTGCTTCCCGATCTTAACTTAAATCTATTAAAAAACAAAAATATTGCACTGATGCTTCCCAAATTTTGTTTGTATATATTTTTGCAAAATACAAGAGACTTTACCAAACATGATCAGGATCGGTCCATTTTTGGACCTATTCCTCATATAGATATAGCATCCGATATGAACTTTTTCATATCTGCAGCCAAAAAAATTAATAAAAATCCCACTCAAATTTGGTTTTTGCTTATTTTCTATGTCCAGTTAGTTGGGCCTAAGAGATTGGGTTTCTAGTCGCATGGTATAGGGTGTCGTATAGTCGGTCTAGACCGACTATAATTTTCTTTCTTGTTTTATTTGGGAATTTTAAAAACTCATGTCCTTTGTTTAATTACATTAGTTTCACAATCATTCACTGAGGTTTTCAATTATTTGTGGTGGATTAAGTAGTGTTGGCAAAGTATTTTTTGGTTTTGTTTCTGAAATAAGCTAAAATTTCGAATTGATTAAGCTAATTAATCGGAGAAGAACGATAAATCCTTACAGACATTAACATCATAAAATATAATATAAAAATTTTGGCATATGAAATGACGAATTTGTAAATTTACGGTTTAAATACAGAATAGTGTTCTTCTTCTTTATTTGCCTATCCGTATTCGGATCCTAGCAATCATAAAATTACAATTTAATTGCGATGTAACATATCAATTTCAAAATATATTCAATATATTTACGCTGATCCCTGACTCACTGACTGACTGACTGACTGAGAGACTTACTGATTCTGTAACGCTGAAATAATACATATAGCACTCCCTACAAAGCTATGCGAAATACACAAACAAAATTTAATCTTTCTCATCTTATACAAACCCACACACAATTTTCTCCCTTCTTTGTTACCGACCAGTGCTGCTAATAAAATCTGAAAATCTACAATTTAGGAAACTAAATCGCCAAAATCGTCATTTTTAAAACAAGAAATTGTCAAGAAAATTATTTAAAAATTAACTTTACCGCCTATAAAACTCGAAAAAATATTACAAAAGGAAACAATAAAATTTATTTATATCATTCATATTACGAATATTATTACAGCATTGGTTATTTCAATATACAAAAATGTATTAATGATGAAATTTCAATGAACAAAATTTAACACAGCAATCACTAAATAATTTTATTGATATGTATCTATAGCTGAAACATATAATATAGGTTTAAAGTATCGCCGTAATTAAAACTTAAATCTTAAATGGAGATGCTATTCAAGGTACTTATTTCAGTTTTGAAACGGCTTGACCCAGAATTAAATCTATATATATTTTGTAATTTACATTTACACTGAACAAAAACTATAAATTCTCGATAAATAACCCATTAGTTGTGAACCCTTGAAATCGTAATTTTAATAAATGTTCGAAGCCCGTGAACATCATAACTGAAAATCTACTTGACCGATTCTTTTGAAATTTTAGACACAACACACATAAATAATCAGGTAACCACGAAGAGTTTTTTTAATCTTTTTTTATCTTCCCCATTTTTTAACAACAAATTACCGAAATTGTATAGCAAAAATCGTTTTTCACTTCAAAATGCTGCCAAAAAAAAAAAAAAAAAAAAATAGAAAAAACTCTTCGTCACTACCTCAGGAAACATGTCACCTTTTAAACGCATTTCGACTTTTTTATTTCGCATGATCCGGTAACGAGTTATGATGATCACCGCACAACAACAACGCCTCCGGAGATTCGCTGTCACGCTCTTATTTATTAAAATTTTTTTCAAAGATTCTTCCAATGTTATGCTATAATGTGTATATGAAATAAATAATCCAACATTATTCATATCTTCAAAAAAGAATTATGAAAATACGACTTTTTTGACTTTTAAAACCTTACGACCTCCCCCCCCCCTTAAGACACTTTTAGGAACCTTGCTAAAACGTATAAAATTAATTTTTTTTTAAATAAAGGGTCCGCCAAATCACTTTTTTTTTGAAAATTCTATAAAAAAAACTACTGAATATTATCTCAAATTTTTTTTTATTTGAAAGTACAATACTTCCGGTTAATAATGGAAAATAATTTCAATTAACTGGCTGCCTCGGCTGGCCATGCAGTAGCTTACACGATCCGTCCAATTTTTAAGCATATTATCGATTGTGTGCAGCTGTATTTCATTAATGGCTTCACGAATATTGTGCTTTAAAGCGTCAATTGTCTCTGGATTGTTGGCGTGACACTTATCTTTGAGGGCACCCCACAAATAATAGGCCAACGGTGTCAAGTCGCAGCTCCGAGGTGGCCAAACGACATCAGGTCTGCGGCTGATAATGCGATCTTCAAAAACAGGGCGCAAGACATCGAGTGTAGCTTCGGCTGTGTGGCACGTAGCGCCGTCCTTTTGAAACCAAATGTTGCCAATATTCTCCTCTTCAATTTTTGTGAACAAAACTTCGTTCCACATGGCCCGATAACGATAGCCATTGACTGTAACGGCCACTCTTTGCACATTTTCGAAGAAAAATGGCCCAATTATGCCTCTGGACCAAAATCCGCACCAAACAGTGACTCGTTTTGGGTGTATCGGCTTTTCAATGTATACGTGCGGGTTTTCTGTGCCCCAAATGCGACAATTTTGCTTGTGTACATACCCGCCAAGATCAAAATGAGCTTCATCTGAAAAGAAAATTTTTTTTGGCAAAATCGGCATCTTCTGTAAGTCGATCGCAGACCCACTTAGCGAAGCGAAAACGCATTGGATGGTCAGTTGGCTTCAACTCATGAACCAATTGGACTTTGTATGGCGTCATACCAAGGTCTTTATGCAAAATTCGTCTCAATGATGCTTCCGAAATGTTCAATTCTTGAGAACGACGGTGAATTGATGTTGATGGCGCTTCACGCACACTTTCTGCCACAGCAGCAATATTCTCGGGTGTACACACTGTTTTTGGCTTTTCGCCCTTCGGTTTATCGATGAGGATGCCAGTTTCTTTCACTTTTTTTTCACAAGATAACGAACATACGGAGCTGACGGTGCTTCTCTTCTTCCAAAATCCGTACGCAATTTTCGCACACATTCTGCAACATTACCATGATTTTCAAAGTAATGTCGCAATATTTCCCAGCATTGTTCAAGCGTATACACAACCATATTCGTTCAGCGGAAGGACAAAACTAATTATCTGTCAAATCAGACATGAGCTAAGTGTTTACCATTCACGAAATAAGCACTAATTGAAAAAAAAAAAACGTTAGATGGCGGACCCTTATATAAAATATAGGAAAATTTGTTTGTTAAAGTCAAAATCAACGGACAACTAGGCGCCACACAATCAACTAGTATTCAATATTTTATTCAGCAATGATGTGTTGTCTATTTTTGGCAGCATTTAGGAGACTTCGTTCATCTGAATAATCTGTTCAGTTTTGAATATTTCTTATCCAAGAAATCTCTCTTCTTTATCTTGAGCGTTTTCTTTCGATTTTGCTTTTGAGAGTTATCTGGGGAATCTTATACTTGTCGTTTATCATTATGTGTCCTAAATATGGATCTTTTCTTGTTTTGATATTTCTTATTAGCTGTCGATCAATATTCATTCTTCTCAATATTTCCTCGTTCGAAACTCGATCAGTCCATGGAATCCTTAGTATCCGTCGGTATATCCATATCTCAAACGCTTCTAATTTCCTTTCGTCCGCACCTTTTACTGTCCAAACATACACACAGAAAACAGATTCATTGTGGCTACCGAATTTATTACCAATCGGATTGCGATAATGCTAATAACGATTTTCGGGTTCACGATGACTACAATCCATTGCCTTAACAGTAAATAATTTATAATAATAGAAAATTTGCAGATGATATTAAATTTCTGCTGATACAATTGAAACTACGGTTGTTCCGCTTAAGACCAATTCGGTTGGCAAATATTTTTTCTGTCTGTAGCATTTAGTAAATCGGATTTTTGTCGCAAGACCTATGTCGTGATTAGTTAAAACCTTGTCATGTTTAAAAGAGGCATTTTTGGCCATATCTATGTGGCATTTTATCTCTTTTGATGCATCCCATTGATTGTTTATCAGGAGTCCAAGAGGTCAAGTTTCTGTATTTTTTACTCGTAGTGACGTTTTATTTTGGATAGAGTTTCCTCTACTGACAACCATACATTTCATATTTTTAGTGTTAATTTTAAGATCATATAATTCACTATTATAAATAAGTCTGTATGCTAGTTCTTGTAGGCCAGACATACTGGCTGTTAATAATGTAGTGTCGTTCGCATATCGTCTGTTATTTATAAATATACCATTTATACCATCTATCCTAATGCCAATTTTTTTTCTGCTTAATGATTCTCTAAATATTCTTTCTGAGTATATGTTGAACAACAATGGCGATAATATGCATCCCTGCCTGACTCCTTTTAATATGGGAAAATTATCAGTTAATTCTCCGTCCACCTGGATGTTTGCAGATTGTTGCCAATATAGATTTTTTATACATCTAATTTCCCTTCAATTTATTCCTATCGATATTAGAATCTCCTTTAGCTTGTCATGTTAAACCGTACCAAAAGCTTTCTCATAGTAAACAAAGCATAAAAATACGTCTTTCTGTACATCTCGGCTGTTTTGTATTAATACTTGGATACTTAATAGCGCTTCTCGAGTACCCACACTTCCTTGAAACCAAATTGTGTTTCTGCCATATATTTCTCGCATTTTGGATAGATCCGTCTATATATTATTCTGAAGAATACTTTTAAAATATGGCGTATCAGACTAGTTATCTATATTCATTGCAGTTTCGCCCATTATTCTTTTCTGGTATTGTAATAAATGTTGATTTAATCCAGTCGTGTGGATATTGTCCTGTGTCGAATCTTCCTCATTTCTAGATGTGCTGGTTCCCAAAATATTATTTGAGGTTGTGTTAATGATACATTTAACATAATTCCATAGATTCTCTACATCTTCTCCATCGACGTCATTAAGACTGTTGTTCAAACGTTCCTTAATGACTTGTTTAGTTAATGGATTCTTTAGTTTTCCAGTGTCAAGTTTTGGTTGTAGCTTTCTCCTCCGAGTTGTAAAAAGTTTAGTGCGGACATTACATAATAAAAGATTAAGAATCCCCGGAAGTAAAGCAAAGACAAAACTTAACATCGGAACTTGGAATGTTAGAAGTCTGTATGAGCCCGGAAAGTTAGACAACACCATAAGCGAAATGAACAGACTTAGATTAGACATATTGGGTATCAGCGAAACATGGTGGATGGAATGTGGCGAATTTAGATCTCAGAATCCGAAGATATACCATTCGGAAAACCGAGAGGGAATTCGCAGAAAAGGAGATGTAATTATTGTTGATAGAATAATGTTAAGTTTTACAATATTAATGATTAGAGAATAATCAACAAATTAATACAAATTATTAAAGTTAGTACAAAATCTTCTTAACGGCGTTGGCATAGTTGGTACGAAAAATTGGAATTGACAGTAGAAGAAAGTAACGCGTAGGTCGCTGATGAACATTAAATGAAATATTGCGTAACAAGAATTCTGACGATACATTATCATTAATCAGATTTAGCAAAAACGACACATTCAGCATGGTTCTACGGCTCTTATGTGTTGGAAATTTAATTAACGCTTATCTACTGGCATAAGATGGCAAATTTGTCGCCGGATTCCAGTAAAAACACGGCAAACAGAACAGAAGAAATTGTTTTTGAATGGATTCAATATGATCTATGTGGATGTTGTATAAAGAATCCCAGATAATTAAGCCATATTCAAATATAGATCTTACTAGGGATGTATATAACTATTTAGTGATATAGGGATCAGTAAATTCCTTGGCCCATCGCTTAATAAAAGCCAGAAAAGTATGAACTGCTACCAACGGTTGGCCACCCGAGAGTAGTTTACATTTATGTAGTTTCTTGTTGAAAATCGCATGTATTTACATTTTTTCATATTCACTTCCATTAAGTTTATTTTGCATCACCTATGGAAGTTATCAAGGTATATCTGTAGATATAAGTGATCACTCTTTTCATTGTAAGTGAGGAAAATGCTAAAATCATCAGTATACATTAATATATTGCAAAATTTTATAGTGTTCGGGTGATCGTTTATAAATAAGGAAAAAAAGAATTGGACCCAGATGGCTGCCCTGCGATGTTTTATTATACCCTATACCACTATGTGGTTTGGGTATAATGACTTTGTGCTGCTGTTTGTAACAACCAAAAATATTTGACCTAGACCCATCTTTAATTATACCGATCGAATCAGAATCACTTTCTGAGTTGATTTAACAATGTCCGTCCGTCCGTCCGTCCGTCCGTCCGTCCGTCCGTCTGTGTGTCCATGTAAAGCTTGTAATCAAACTGCAGGTCGCAAATATGAATATATTTTGATGAAATTTGGTATATAAGCTTTTATCGGCCATGGGATGAACGCTATTGAAATTGGTGAGAATCGGTCCATGTTGAGACCTAGCCCCCATACAAATTACCCTTATGAAATCGACATAAATTGACATAAGATCCAAATTGTCATATATATCTTACTCAAATTGGGTTTGTATGCGTTCATTACATCCACTAATGAGTAGTCCAAAAATGACCCTTTGACCCCATATAGAGCTGCTTCCCGATCTTCACTTAAATCTATTAAAAAACAAAAATATTGCACTGATTCTTCTCAAATTTTGTTTGTACATATTTTTGCAAAATACAAGAGACTTTACCAAACATGATCAGGATCGGTCCATTTTTGGACCTAGTCCCTTTATAGATATAGCATCCGATATGAACTTTTTCATATCTGCAGCCAAAAAAATTAATAAAAATCCCACTCAAATTCGGTTTATGCTTATTTTCTATATCGAAGTAGTTGGACCGAAAGATAGGGTCTCTAAACCATGGTATAGGGTATCATATGGTCGGTCTAGACCGACTATAATTTTCTTACTTGTTTTTGTACTTAACATTCTGCTGTCTATCACATAAGTAAGACTTGATCTGGGAGTAAACCCCAATAAAATTAATTTTTTTAAAAAGAAGATTATGGTTAACTTTATCAAACGCCTTGCTAAAGTCGGTGTATATAGAATCAATTTGTTTTTTATTTACAAATCCTCGGTTGACAAAAGTAGTTAATTGCAAAAGATTAGTTGTAGATGAGCAACCCTTCCAAAAACCATGCTGAAACGGTAATATTAAAGATGGTACCTTATGGCTCAAGCAGTCTGTGATGAATTTCTTGAAAAGTTTGGGAATTAAAGTTAGTTTGACAATTCCTCTATAGTTTTTTACATCAGATTTACAACCGAATAATATATGAATTTCTCCAGCATTTAGGAAAGTAACCATATTTGATGGATGTGTTAAACATGATGGTAAAAGGAACAATTAAACTTCCAGCACAATTGGATCACCATCAGCTCCATGGTTAAATTAAGTTTTTAATCTCTTTAATTCACGTGGAACTTCAGCAAGTTCAACAAATGGTAAACGAATTAATTGATTTGAAGCAAGATCAAAAGCATAACAACTAGGGTTATTATATTGGGCATCGGAATTAGTTGTAGCAAAAAGTCAGCAAACACGTTACTTATAGCAATATAATCACCATATTCGTAGTTTTGCAGTAGTAGTGAGATACGACAACGTATGTCATAAAGCGTCATAATTGTACCATGCGCACCACTAGGAAGAGGGCATATATCTGTTTGTCATTTTGTTTATAATGCACAAAGTATATATATATTCCTGACACTTATTACAACTAGAATCGATAAAGCAAAGTACGTCTGTCCGTCCGTTCGCCTTCTGTTGTTATCAGATTTTTCACTTTCTCAAACCTTTTTTAGATTTTTTATAAATAGTGCAATAAGCCAAGATATTAACGTAAAGGTAAAATCCAAGTAGAAGCTATTAAAGACTAGGCATGTCCGAATACAACACTTTTACTTATCTCGTTCTAATTTTTAATGTAGCAAATAATTATGACAGTTTAATAAACTTTAGCTGGAAAATAAACAATTATTTTAATCTATTCCAAAACAGACATACATCTATAATATTAATATGCTAGGCGATTTCTTGTGACTGGTGTTTAGTTCTACCGTTTTATCCCGATTTTGACCAAACGTATATTATTTGAAACGTATTTCTTTTAAGCCGTTTTGCAGATTTACAGATTTTTAAATTTTTTCCTTTATTTTGAGTAAATTGTATTTAAAGTTGCTACTAACACATACATAAAATTATACAATGCTATGTGTGTGTTTATTAAATTTGTTAACGTGTTTGTCTTTTGTGTTGATTTGGGAATTGGCTATAATTGATTAGCATACTTTTAGGGTCTTTATTTAATGAAACAATAAAATTTCCTAGAATTTGCGTTCGAATTTCGAGGGCTGGAATCTGCTGGTTCTTATAAATATGTCACATTAAATGGGCATTGCATTTTCATTGTCGCCTACCTTTTTTAGTTGTTTTTCCAATAGAATGGTCATCGTGAAGTGCTGATTTAACTTACAGCATTAGCAATTTTTTAAAAATGTGTTCATATGTAAAAGAGAAAAACAACGAAATTTCAAAGTTTAACTGATGTCAGAATTAATCATAATAATGTTTTACTAACAAAAAAAAATTTCTCACTTTTTTTTTTTTTTTTATAATTGTATATGTATTCAATTGGTTACATTACAAAATTACAAATTTATGCCCCAGCGCCAAAAATGGCTAGTAGGCAACTAAGAATAAAAAAATTATATATACATTATTTTACTATATAATAAAAAATACAAAATTATGTTACATTATAAGGATTTTGCTTCAATTTGTAAGAAGAATTTTAAAATTTTGCAAAAACAATTGTTTTAAGCTATTTTTAAAAGTAAACAAAACTGAAATGGTTTTCAAATTATCTGGTAGGTGATTGTACTCAACTGGGCCTACAAATCTTATACGTTGCTTGGTTAATTCAAGGCGATATCTTAATACATATAAATCCATCGCTGGCCTTGTATTTCTATGCGAAAGTATCATATTTGGAGTAAATCGTATGGTATTAGATCCAATACCATTAATAGACTTGAAGACATAATTCACAATTTTATCTGTTTGCTTACATTTTGGTATGGGTGTTATTTTGTGAACTTTTAATACATCAGGATATTCACCATTCTCAATGATTTTGTTAAATATTTCTGTTAATATCTCTGCATCATATGGTTTCCTTACCAACAACATTTTAGGTGTTATATTGTCGCAACCAGGGCTTGTCATTTTTAAGTTATTTAGAATATTATCAATTCAATTCAATTCTTTATTTACTATTTAATATAACATACATATATCATCTTAAACATAATTTATCTCAAGAGTTTAGGAATATTAAATCCTTTTCTGCTTTGTTCTAACTATACATAAACTATTTTTAATATGGACACAAGCTATTTATAATATCACTTGGTATGAAGGAAAAATTAGCAAAACAATAAAACCTTTCTGATTTTTTTTAGTAAAGATAAAAATAAAAGCTATATGATAAAAGGCTTAAAATTACGCTGAGATCAACTCATTAATATGTGCATATTCTGATGTGAGACATCGGGTGTTAAAACTTGAAGTCAATCTTTCAATTTTATCTCGAACTAGATCGATATTTGCGAGCGCATGGAGTCGATTTGTTGAGTAGTGCCATGGTAAATTGTAAATAATTTTTAATAACTTATTTTGAGCTATTTGCAATTTTTTGATGTGACACTGAGCAGATGATGACCATACTGGAGCAGCGTAGAACATAATTGCATGAAAAACTGATTTTAATATTAACTTTTTATTAAGAGAGTATAATATTCTTGTAAGCTTATTGATTTTGTCAATGATATATGGATGTGGTTTTTAAATTTAAGTTTCCGGTCAAGTATGACTCCTAAATATTTTGCACTACTTTCCCAAATTATTGTGTTGTTCTTGAAATTTATTGAATTTTGTGGTAAATAACATGATTTTCACCTTCTCGTAAAGTATGTTGCTTGTGTCTTTTGAGTATTGACCATTATTTTCCATTTCGTGAAAAAATCATAAGTTTCTTTTAATGCAGCTTCCAATTTTGAGATGACGTCAGTGGCAAGTACATCAGAGCACAGTAAAGCTGTATCATCAGCGAAGATTGAAGTTTTGCAATAATTTAATGCTGGAAAGTCCGCTGTATAAATATTATATAAAATTGGCGACAAGCAAGACCCCTGTCGGCATCCTGCTGGTTACTTTTTTGCTGAGAGTGGGTGGAGCTTATGTAAACATAGAATGATCTGTTTTTAAGAAAACTTTGGATAATTTTAATTATTTCTATTGGAAAGTTGAAGCTTGACATCTTAAAGATTAGTCCGTTATGCCACACTAAATCAAAAGCAGCCTTAATATCGAGTAGTACCATTCCCGTTGATTTTCCATGTTCAAAATTTGAATGCACCATGTTTCTGATCCTTAATAGAGGTTGAACCGTGTTATGTTCTTTTCTGAATCCGAATTGATATGATGGTAGAATATTATTAACGTTAATAAATTCGGTTAGTTTGTCTTTTATAACCTTTTCTAGGATTTTGCTTACAGATGAAAGTAAGCTTATCGATCTTTATGACATAGGACTGTCGGCTGGCTTACTCGGCTTTAATATTGGAATTAATTTGGACTCCTTCCATATTTGGGGAAAGTAACAAAGCCGAAGACATGCATTTACCAGTAATGTAATGAATTTTATACCTTTTTTAAGTAAAGCTTTAAGACATTTATTATTTATGCCATCAATACCTGGAGATTTTTTAGCTTTAAGTCTTTTTATATGGTTGTGTATATTATCTAAAGATACTAGCAGAATATCTCTCTGATTAGGATTTATTACATTGAGACGTGCTATTTCATTCTCTACAGCCGTAGCAGTAGCAGGATCACCGAGGTTTATGGAAAAAGTATGATTCAAGATAAATTGTTGAGTCAATATTTCGCTTTTTTGTTGTTTTGTGGTGTATACCGAAGTGTTATCTTTTAACATTGGTATGTTTTTCGACCTCTTCTTTAAAATTTTTGACACATTCCAAAAAGGAGAAGAGCCTTTTTCCAAAGTCGATAACATTGTATTCCATGATTTAGTTCTAAAAATTTGTATTTCTACTTTAATAGATTTATTAAGAAGTTTAAGCTGTATTTGGTCTGCATTGTCTCTGTAACGTACCCAATTTCGTCTAAAAAAATTTCACATTTGGATTAGGTGAGTAATTCTCGTGGGAAAATATTTTATTGTTGTTGTATACTCTATTTTAGGTACACATTCATTGAATGCTTCAACTAATGTATCAATTTGGTTAGTTTCTGTTATTGTGTCTAACTCTACTACATCAATACTTCTATTTATACAATGTTGAAACAGTGTCCAATTTGCTTTATTGAAATTAAAGATAAATTGTGAATTACGTTAAAATTAGCATTTACAACCGTTTTTATGGGCAAATGATCAGAGGAAAGGTCATTAATAACTTGAATTGGTGACATATTCTGGGTAATGTTTGTTAAGAACAAATCTAATGTTGAAGATTGCCTGCTCGGATTTGAAGGTATGTATGTGTGGTCATGTGGATACAAAATTTGTATAAAATCAGTTTCTAGTTGTTCATGCAGCAGGTTACCCCAACAGTTTGCCCTCTGGCAACCCCATAAATTATGACGACAATTAAAATCACCTCCGAGGATAAATTTATCATTGGAGCGAGCTAGTTTTCGAAGGTCTGAAACGAAATTTTGTTTCTTACGGTTATCTTGACCAGGATTACCTCCGGCAAAATAGCAAGAATAAATATAAATATTGTCGTTTTTGTTTAACGTTATTTTTATTCCAATGTTTTCTATTATTGTTGTGTTTAAAATAGGTAGCAGTGTGTGAGATAAATTCTTTCTGAACCATCTCCTTTCCTACCATCTCTATCACATCTGTAGCAGTAAAATTCTTGATATCGAATTGAAAAATTTTGATTGAGCCATGTCTCTGACAATAGGCAAACATGAATGTTATTAATTATTAAAAAAATGAAAAGTTCATCCTTTTTATGGCGTATGCCTCTGACGTTCCATGATACGATATTGATATTATCCATTAGTATAGAAATTTACAAGCGAGGTTAGTTATTACCTCAAATTGATCTGCACGAGATTTAAATTTTTTTAAATTTGAAATTAACTCCTTAGTGAGAGTTTTTATCTCCTGTATTGAAAACAGGTTATTATCAATATTATTGGTTTGTTGTTGAGTATTCCAATTGCTAACACCAGGCTGTGTATTTTGATTTAAAGTATTAGGGAAACTTACATTATATTGAGCATTGTTGCTTTGAAAGTTGTTTTTTTGCGCGTTATTTTTACGATGATTATGATTTCTTGGAAGAGAACGTTGCCTAATTTGCAAATAGCTGGCTCTGTTCGGACAATCGGGAGACATGGCTTTGTGGTTCCCCATGCACTTTGCATATTTTTCGACTGTTTCAGTACACTCAGTAGACTTGTGGTTTCCAGCGCAGTTGACACAGAAAGTTTTCACTTTGTAGCGACTGGAACCATGGCCAAACATTTGGCAGTTGTAACACTGCGATATTTTTATACCCTATACCACTATGTGGTTTGGGTATAATGACTTTGTGCTGCTGTTTGTAACAACCAAAAATATTTGACCTAGACCCATCTTTAATTATACCGATCGAATCAGAATCACTTTCTGAGTTGATTTAACAATGTCCGTCCGTCCGTCCGTCCGTCCGTCCGTCTGTGTGTCCATGTAAAGCTTGTAATCAAACTGCAGGTCGCAAATATCAATATATTTTGATGAAATTTGGTATATAAGCTTTTATCGGCCATGGGATGAACGCTATTGAAATTGGTGAGAATCGGTCCATGTTCAGACCTAGCCCCCATACAAATTACCCATATGAAATCGACATAAATTGCCATAAGATCCAAATTGTCATATAGATCTTACTCAAATTGGGTTTGTATGCGTTCATTACATCCACTAATGAGTAGTCCAAAAATGATCCCTTTGACTCCATATGGAGCTGCTTCCCGATCTTCACTTAAATCTATTAAAAAACAAAAATATTGCACTGATTCTTCTCAAATTTTGTTTCTACATATTTTTGCAAAATACAAGAGACTTTACCAAACATGATCAGGATCGGTCCATTTTTGGACCTAGTCCCTTTATAGATATAGCATCCGATATGAACTTTTTCATATCTGCAGCCAAAAAAAATTAATAAAAATCCCACTCAAATTTGGTTTTTGCTTATTTTCAATGTCCAGTTAGTTGGGCCTAAGAGATAGGGTTTCTAAACGCATGGTATAGGGTATCGTATAGTCGGTCTAGACCGACTATAATTTTCTTACTTGTTGATCTTGTCGGTTTACTTGTTGATCTTGTCGGTGGTTGAAATTGGCACTTAACTTTAACAAGATCGAAAACCGAAAAGTTTTTTCTCAATTCTTTGACAGTGATTGTTTTCCTTTGAAAATATTATCAATTTTATTTATCGCTATTGGTTCTAAAATAAATCGGCTAGTAACTGGACTTAATGTACCAAACATATTTATATTTTCATTCTGATCTTGGGAAAAACTAGATAGTAGATTCCTAACTGAATTGTAAAAGTAACTGGTAAATGCTGATGCCTTTTCTTCATTCCGCGTTAAACAAGTATTATCAATATCAAACAACTCCGTC
The DNA here is from genome assembly GCA_963682025.1 of Cordilura impudica. Classification (NCBI taxonomy): domain Eukaryota; kingdom Metazoa; phylum Arthropoda; class Insecta; order Diptera; family Scathophagidae; genus Cordilura; species Cordilura impudica. The sequence goes on along the minus strand of OY821520.1, from coordinate 231,672,539 downwards.
CGTCCGTCCGTCCGTCCGTCTGTGTGTCCATGTAAAGCTTGTAATCAAACTGCAGGTCGCAAATATGAATATATTTTGACGAAATTTGGTATATAAGCTTTTATCGGCCATGGGATGAACGCTATTGAAATTGGTGAGAATCGGTCCATGTTCAGACCTAGCCCCCATACAAATTACCCATATGAAATCGACATAAATTGCCATAAGATCCAAATTGTCATATAGATCTTACTCAAATTGGGTTTGTATGCGTTCATTACATCCACTAATGAGTAGTCCAAAAATGATCCCTTTGACCACATATAGAGCTGCTTCCCGATCTTCACTTAAATCTATTAAAAAACAAAAATATTGCACTGATTCTTCTCAAATTTTGTTTGTACATATTTTTGCAAAATACAAGAGACTTTACCAAACATGATCAGGATCGGTCCATTTTTGGATCTAGTCCCTTTATAGATATAGCATCCGATATGAACTTTTTCATATCTGCAGCCAAAAAAATTAACAAAAATCCCACTCAAATTTGGTTTTTGCTTATTTTCAATGTCCAGTTAGTTGGGCCTAAGAGATAGGGTTTCTAAACGCATGGTATAGGGTTTCGTATAGTCGGTCTAGACCGACTATAATTTTCTTACTTGTTTTAATCTCATTTAGATCATTTGAATAAGAAGATCCACTATTGGTTGGTGGACAAAAATGCCATTTATATTCAAGAGAGGTGTTGCTGACAAGTTTGTCGTATTGTTTTTGATGTGTAAACATCTATACGCGCAATCACAAAAACAGCGCAATATGTGAGGTAAGATCTTACGCTGTTTTATGCATTTTTGATGTGTAAACATCTATACGCGCAGGGGGCTAAATTTCTATTTCACAATACAATCACAAAAACAGCGTACATGTGAGAATCACATCTTACGCGTAAGATGTGACCATTAAGACAAATCGGTATGACTTATGATGGTTTGGTGAAAAAAATTATTATATGAAATATATTTTTTGTCACTGTTTTCTGAATTTTATTTATTACCAGATGTTTACACATCTCCCCTGTAATCGGACTCACATGATTTTTTTTTATTACCAGATGTTTACACATTTCCCCTGTGATCGGACCCACTTGATTTTTTTTTTATCTACTTTACTGCATAATGCGTGTAGAGTTTTCTCACAAACATCGCATTGTAAGGCTTCATCACTTTCTAGTACTGGAAGCTTACATTGTACACAAATTATTTTGTTTTTATTTATGCTTTTACGTGTTTTACAAGGCATTCTTTATAACTCACTTAAAGAGCGAAATTTCAGTAACACAAAGAGGGTAATCTCACTATTTATAATATAGATTATATATTAAAAATAAGTAAATGTTTATTTGCTTCGTACACTTTGCCACACTTTTTTCATAATTAGAAAAGTGTAACACCCTCCCCCTTTACTAAGTTTTCAATATTATGAAATTTTTTGTATAAATTATATAAATATATAAATATAAATATATACATATGAATATCACTTTAATATCTCTCCTGATTTTTTTATATAAGCTTACAATTAATTAAAGAAAAATATTACAATTTTATAGTGGAAGGGCACCCTTTTCTTATTTTTGTATAACAAATTTTTTGTTTGGTGTTTATAAATTGTTTAATGTCTCTTTGATATTTTTCCTGATTTTTATATAGATTAGTATTAACGTTTTTCAATTTAAGCTTAAAAGTTATAAAAGCAAATTATATGGTATACAAAAATTAGAAATTTCCGAATTTTTTTTTATTTTATTTTTTTGTTTTAAATTGTTTAATATCTGTTCCGATTTTTATATATATTTATAATAAATTGATCAATTTAAGCATAAAAACTACAAAAATTTTTTAATTTTATTTTTTTTAAATCTTCGGAATATAATATATTGATTATAAATTATTTGCTGTTTAAAAGGTATTGAAATTGTATTATTTTTTTTTTTTTCAAAACTGTAAGACGGAAAGCTTTTTTTTAAATCGGAATCATTATAAAACAAATTATAAAAATGTATGGCAATGCAATGTATAATTCGCATGTACCATAATCTATTGGATAGGCCTTGCAAATACCTTTTATCTGATGTCCAATTTATATATCGTTTCTATGGATGAAATGTGAAATCCCTGCAAAAAGCTAAAAACGGCCGCTGTTTGTTACCGGTTATTACCCCGTGAATATGATATAAGGTACTTAGAATTATACCGGTTACTTAGTTTTTCGTTTTCTATAACATATAAAATTATCATCGTGGTTTGCTTGTGAAACTATGAGAGCTTTCCTGTTAGTGGTTTCATTTTAGATTTGACCACCTGATACTACAGTTATACAGGGTGGCGCAGAACGAGCTATATGGTTTGAATCCTTTAAAACTTTTTTTAATTATTATTTTTATTTTGTTCTTTCTTCAGCATTTTGTAAAGAAGACTTGGGAAATTAATTATGAATAACTATACAATCGATCAAAAATAGTTGAATGTTATTTTTTATACCGAAAATCCATTGTGTTGACACAGCGTGAATATTGTCGTCATTTTAATGTGCGCATTGCGTCCTAAGCGATATACCAATTGATTGAAAATTTTCGTCAACATGTGTCTTTAAAAAGCCTTGCTGGTGCCGGAAGAGCACCCACCGTGAACACTGCTCAAAATATAGAACTTGTACGGGATTATGTACATCATAGTCCCTCATCATCAACACGGAGACGTTCGACACAACTTGGTCACGGCGGTCGCTGCAGAGAATTTTGAGTTCATTAATTAAAGTTCAACTTGTGCAGGAATTGAAGACGACGGACTACCAGCAACGGCTTAACTATGCCATTATTGCATTATTTCACGCACAAGCAATTTTAACTGGTCTCCACGTTCACCTGATTTAACAGCTCCTGACAGTTTTCTTTGGCGATATTTGAAAGAAAGAGTGTATGTTAACAACCCAATAACCATTCACCAACTAAAAACCAATATTCGATATGAAATCATGGCCATCACAAACGCAATTCTGCGAAAAGTTATGGAAAATATGTTAAAAAGAGCACGTTTGTGCGAAGCAGAAAATGGGCATCACTTACAAGATATCATTTTTCAGAGCTAATTGAAAAAAATTCCCCAATAACATACTGTATTAAAAAAAAAAATTATAATAATTGCGTAAATAAAAAAGTTATAAACCATTTAAACCATGTAGCTCATTCTGCGCCACCCTGTATTTTAGATGAAAAAAAGTTATTGTAACTCGGCTTTGATAATGATTAGTTTAAGATTTTAAAATAAAACAAATCTATCATATAACTAGTAATTTTTCTTATATTTTTACACATTTACTATTTTTTTATGGCTGCCGAATATATACTAAGGCGTGGCATATTCTCACCACAATTTTCGATGTTTTTTTTTTCAAAATTCCTGCATCTAAAAGTGAAGTGGTTCAGTTTTGGGGCCCACTCTCCTATGTTCTTTATTCATATTGCTCTTTTATTCTATTCGTATTGCCAATTGTGGTTTTGGTTTAAAATTTGGAGTAGTAAGTATTGAATGGATATTGTATCCTACCAAATAATTTTTAACTCTAAAGTCTATATTTTCAATTAGGTTCCTTAAAATATAGTTTTTGGAAACGTTAGTCGACAGAACAGCTCAAATTTCTGTTGAGGAAAATTATGCCTGAAACTTTTACTCTAAAAAGATTATCTGTATTATTCGGTTAACCTTTTGCAAAAATATTTTTTTACGAATGAGTAATATTTCGTACTGAATGAACCACCCATACCCGATATGTTCTAACTTCAATGCATGTACGTACTTATGTAATATATGTGGAGGACTTATAAACAATCGTTTTTTTTTTTTTTTTTTTTGTTGCTAATATTGGGTTTTCATACGTCAACAATATGCTGTTTTACCATACGTCAACAATTACTGGTTTGCTTTGTGTAAACATTTGTTTACCAATAGTAAACAGCGATTTGCAAATTGAAATATACTTTCAGTAAAATAAGTTTAGGTAATTAAATTTAACGTATTGTAATGCAAATGTTTGCTTTATTAGCAGTGTGACAACTAATAATGCAGCCGAAATGGCTACCAAATTGCTAATGTGTTCTATAATTCGTAATTAATGTAAGTTTTACCCGGATTAAATAAGACTTATATTTTTTGAAATTAAATAATTACATTTAAAAATAGATGCTCTTGCAATTATAGTTTAATAACATTTTATTAAAATTTTTGTTACGCGCTGCTGCTCTCCCAGCTAACTCTAAATAGTTGGGTAAGGTGTTCTAATCCCGGGGTGTGTAAGCATATAACTACATGGCAGGTAGTAATTAAAACTAGCAGATTCTAGTCCTCGAAATT
>OY821520.1:231533151-231663151 GCA_963682025.1 Cordilura impudica | reverse complement strand
GTTGCGCAGAACTTAAGGCGACATTGCCAAAACTGCTATCGACTGGAATCCTCTGGGCAATACTCGAAGAATAGGACGACTCTCGCACACTTGGCGGTGCCAACTCGACTCCGAAGTTAACTAAAGCAGCATGAGCTGGACATAATATATAATATATTCCCTATAGCATCCTCACATTAATTTCATTAGTAATGAACCATTTTCTAACACATCCATATTCTACTTCTTTGGATGCTATTATTATCTAAGATTATACACAATTCATTTATAATTAACATTTCGTAGTCTTTTCCAGATACATCATTAAGTTATTTCAAAAAATGCGAATCAATTTTACACCGCGGAATCTTTAGATTTCTCTATCATGCTTTAAGCTAGACTAAGTCAAAAACACAAAACATTGTTTGTATGCCTGTGCATTCGCAGACAACATGTTTGAAAATTGTTATTTCCTTGACAAACAACATTGACGTGGCAGAAAGATTAATGGGCTTTTCGTTGATGATAAAAAAAAAATTGTGTTATTGCCAAAAAAAATATAAAAAGCGATAATGTAAAAACAAAAATGTTTGCAGAAAGTTTGTATTAAATAACAAGTCAAAACTTTTTTACTCGTCTTGCATTGTTAAACAAATTGCTTGCAATTTATCTGAATGTTGCAAGTGAACATTTCTTCAGCTAAAGAGATACTCCACAGAATATTGAGAGATATTCTTCTTTAGGAATTTCAGTACGGTGTGATAAGGGCATATTTAAAATTAGTTTACAGTTTTAAACTGTAATATATAGTTGCGCATATAACTGACCCACTAGTCTGTAAAGCTGTATGATTTTTATCTTGTTTCAACATATTATCATTCAAACTTCTATATTTTAACATAATAACTAGCACTGCATAAATTTTACATCCATTCCTTTAGAAACAAGCTTTTAAAAAGTACCTTTTAAAAAAGTACCTTTAAATAAAAACTGTTAAACCAGCACCATTTAAAATAGCTTTTTTGAAAAAATATATATAAATAAAGTACCTTTGAAAAAAGTACCCTTTAAAACTTATTGAAAAATTACCTTCTAAAAAGAACCTTTTAAAAAATTACTTTACCTTGTTAAAAGTGACTTGTAAAAAAGTACTTTTAGCAAAGTACCTTTTAACAAAATTCCCTATAAAAAAGTTTTTTCAAACAAGCATCTTTAAAAAGTATCTTTTGTAAAAGTACTTTCTAAAGAAGTACTCTTTAAAAAAGTATCTTTAAAAAAAGCACATTAAAAAATAATTTTGTAAAAAGTTCCCTTTAAAAAGAACCTTTAAAAAAAATTTCCCAATAGAAATTGCCCATTCAACAAAATACCATTTTACAAAGTAACCTTTAAAACAGCACGCTTTTTAAGAATATATTTTTCTTTTAATTATTGACCAACACTGAGGGTGATCTCAGGAAAATTGGTTATGAGAAGGAGGAAAGAAGGGGTACTATTTGTGGATAATTGACTTAAATTTTATAAGATTATAACTGTCAGGAAAGACGTGTGCGGGGAGTTTATTTCACATACGGCTAGTTCGAGTAAAAAGTGCCCCAAAAAGTCTCTTGTTAAAAAATACTTTTTTCAAAAAGTAGCTTTTAAAATTCAACCTTTTAAAAAAGTATTAAAAAATTTCTTTTCAGGAAAGTATATTTTAAAATAGTACTTTTTAAAGAGTGAAAAAGTACCTTTTAAAAAATTATCTATTTGAAAAGTACTTTTTACAAAAGGTACCTTTTGAAAAAGTTCTTTCAAGAAAAGTAGGTGTATTTTATTGGTGTGGCCAATTCTCAGAAGGGGTTGTCGGGTTGTCGAGTTGGGAATGAGCTGCTCCAATAAAATATTATTCCTCTTCAATTATACAGAGCTAAGGGAAAAGGGGTTGAATGATTTATAATTTCTCATGGAAGGAGACATTATCAGTGGTTAGAGTATGGGATTGTGATGTTGGGAAGTGTAGGGTTTAGAGGTTATTGAGAATTAAAAAAACAGAATAATTTTAATTCAGTTTAGTTTAGGTTATCGTTTATTGTTGCTCACCATTCGAAAGTTAAATTCCAAGTGATTGGTGGCCATTATTTTTTCATATGACTATGCTTTATGACATTGTAAATTAAGCTTACGTTATTCAAATACGATAATTCACAATAGTTGAATTAATCGTTACAATTTAGGATAATCGTTAAGTTCGAAGTAAGTTACAATTATTATCCTTTTGCAAATTTAGTTAAATTCATTCATGTCGGATGCTAATATTAAAGTTTTTATTGTCTAAATTAAGGAATTTTGACAGCAGGTTTCAGAAAAATATTTGTAATTATTTCGGCCGCAGCTGCTTTACGAACTAACAACATCTTCGGTGCAATGTTGTAATATCCAGGACCTTTATTGTTTTTCAAATTATCCAAAATATGTGCAATTTTTAGCTTCTAAAACAAAACTTGTAGTAACACGATTAAGTGTACAAAACATACTTACATCATCACCAGAATTTTTAAGTATATTCGCTCGCATATTGAAAACCGAAACATAGAAAAAACTGTTAAATGTTGACGCTTTTTCACTACCTGGTGTTAAATCACTACTATCTGTTGTTATGAATACCAGTTGATGACCCTACATTTTGGCAATTATTTTCTTTAAAAATTTCCATGTTTTTCTTGGATCTCTCTCCCATTTTCTATATTATAAGAGTACTAATCATTAATATATTTTTTATTACAATGTTAAGATCCAAATTTTCTGTAATCTATTCCAAATTTCCTTTCAAGCGTAGTTTCACGGTACCGAAAATCCATTTTATAACGACGAAATATAAAGATGTGATCAGATAATGTACACTGAACTGATTTTACTGACATGAGCTTTAAAAAATTACTAAAGACACAATCAACACATGATTTACTTCCTGGCCTTGTTATAAGAGTATGACGTGAAGTAAAGTTATATTCAGAAAATGCATTCATCAAAGTTAAATTCCACAGCGAAAACGCGTGGAAAATTTTGAACTTGTAGTAGTAAATTTTCTAACATTTCCGAAAAAGATGATAATGAAAATTTTTGCGATTTATAAAGCGAACTAAGAAGGTTTATTATCTATTTTATTATCCGGCAACGACTTGCATATTAAATCAATCCTTACTCTGAGAAATACGTTCACTACATTTTATTTCCTTTTTAATATCGGGTGTTCAAATTTGAAGTATCATTTTGATTTCGCTGTCATTTTTTTCTACATGAAATTTTTATTCTAAATTTTTATTTTCGGATTCCAGATATATTCCGATTAGCTAATATGGTACGGCACACGAAGGAGCAGCGTGTTTTTATTATTAAAACATTTTTTGAAAATGGCAAATGTTTTCAAGATGTAATTAGGAAATTTATAATAAAATTCGGTACAGAAAATGCTCCAACAACTCGTGCCATCAAGCTGATGGTTGAGAAATTTGAAGAAACTGGGTCCGCCCATGATAACAGAAGCAGAATTTATCAACGTAGTGGTCGTTAAATCAATAATGTACCAGCTGTGATCAGAAGTGTTGAAGAAGATCCAAAAACTTCCATTCGTCATCGTTCGCAGCAATTTAACATCAAAGGATCCACATTATTCAATATTTTGCATCGTTATCTCCACTTAAAAGCTTATAGGATCCACCCGACCCAAGAATTATAACCAGCTGACCACGCATTACGTCGGCATTTCTTGGGCCATTGGAAAACAAGAAGAAACTGCAAATTTTTTTTTACAAAATAATCTTCAACAAGCAGAATTGCCAAGAGTTATCTAAGAGCAACCATTACATCCACAAAAAGTTACGGTTTGGTGTGGTTTGTGGTCAGGAGGAATCATAGGGCCATATTTTTTTTTTAAACGAAAAGGGAAATGTGATTACGGTCAATGGAAATCGCTACAGGGAGATGATCCGAAGCTTTTCGTGGCGGAAAATTGATGAGTTAGATGCAGACAATATATGGTTTCAACAGGATGGTGTCACATAAAAGAGAGATATTTTATATTATAAATAAAACAAATATTTTTGGTCTGTTCAGTTTCACGTCACAATTAACAATTGATTTATTTATTTTCTACAGTTTCTTTTTATACCCTCCACACGTCAGTGGCAGAGGGTACATATAGGTTTGTCATTCCGATTGTAACGCATCGAAAAACTAATTTCCGACCCCATAAAGTATATATATTCTTGATCCTTATCACAGCTCGAGTCGATATAGCGATGTCCGTCCGTCCGTCTCTCTGTTGAAATCACGCTCATTCACAAAAAAAGCCATTTGACTGAACCAGGCTACAATAATATCATTTGCCATAAGGTTGGTATTGAAAATGGGCTAAATCGGGCATCATCGTGATTAGAAACGAGCAAAAATATGTAGATACCTCTAAAAAAAAACATAAAACCCAGCGTGTTTGTTGTAACAGTTTAGTGGTTGAACATAATAATTGTACAACAACATAAAAAAATGCCACAAAATAATTATGCATTTATATTAGCAATAAAGAACACAATAACATACCTATTGTTACTACTATTGCCACATATATTTTTATCGTTATCCCGTTATAATAAAAAAAATCGCCAATATGAAAGAAAAATGAAAACGAAAAATGGAAAATGGAAAATGAAAAATGGAAAATGAAAAAAGAAAATTGAAAAATGAAAAATGGAAAACAAAAACTGAAATATGAAAAATGGAAAATGGAAAATGCAAAATGGAAAATGGAAAATGAAATTCAAAAATGGAAAATGAAAATTAAAAAAGAAAAATGAAAAATGAAAATTGAAAAATGGAAAATGGAAAATGGAAAATGAAAAATGAAAAAGGGAAAATGAAAAACGGAAACTGTAAAATGGAAAACAGAAAATGAAAAATGGAGAATGGAAAATGGAAAATCGAAAATGAAAAATGTAAAATGAAAAATGAAAATTGAAAATTGAAAAATTAAAAATGGAAAATGGAAAACGAAAACTGAAATATGAAAAATGGAAAATGATATATGGAAAATGGAAAATGAAAATTGCAAAATGAATAATGGAAAATGGAAAAAGATATTTGAAAAATTAGAAATGCAAAATGGAAAATAAAATTCAAAAATGGAAAATGAAAATTGAAAATGGAAAATGAAAAATTAAAATTCAAAAATGGAAAATGGAATATGAAAATTGAAAAATGAAAAATGGAAAATGAAAATTGAAAATTGAAAAATTAAAAATGGAAAATGAAAATTGAAAAATAAAAAATGGAAAATGGAAAACGCAAAATGGAAAATGGCAAATGGGAAATGAAAATTGAAAAATTAAAAATGGAAAATGAAAAATGGAAAATGAAAATTGAAAAATGAGAAATGGAAAATGGAAAATGAAAATTGAAAATGAAAATTGAAAAATGGAAAATGAAAATTGAAAAATTAAAAATGGAAAATTAAAAATGAAAATTGAAAAATGGAAAATTCAAAATGGAAAATTGAAAATGAAAATTGAAAAAGGGGAAATGAAAATTGAAAAATGGAAAATGGAAATTGAAAAATGAAAAATGTAAAATGTTAAATGGAAAATGAAAATTGAAAAATGGACAATGGAAAATGAAAATTCAAAAATGGAAAATGGCAAATGCAGAGTGGAAATGGAAAATGAGAATTGAAAAATGAAAAATGAAAAATTTAAAAATGAAGAATGGAAAATGAAAATTGAAAAATTAAAAATGGAAAATGAAAATTAAAAATTGAAATATGAAAAATGGAAAATGAAAATTGAAAAATGAGAAATGGAAAATGGAAAATGGAAAATGGAAAATGATAATTGAAAATTGAAAAATTAAATTTGAAAAATGAAAAATGGAAAATGGCAAACGCAAAATGGAAAATGGGAAATGGGAAATGAAAATTGAAAAATGGAAAATGGAAAATGAAAATTGAAAATTAAAAATGGAAAATGAAAGATGGGAAATGAAAATTGAAAAATGGAAAATGCAAAAAGGAAAATCGAAAATGAAAATCGAAAAATGGAAAATGAAAATTGAAAAATTGAAAAATTGAAAAATGGAAAATGAAAATTGAAAAATGTAAAATGAAAATTGAAAATTGAAAAATGGAAAATGAAAATTGAAACATGAAAAACGGAAAATGGAAAATGAAAAATGAAAAATGAAATAAATAAATATGATAAGTTTAAGTTTCTATATTGAGTTTCTTACCTGTTATTATTATGTATTTTTTTTTTTTGCATTGAATGCAATGCAGATAAAAATAAAAAACAATTCAGATAAAAATATTTTAAAATTAGCTTACTTTCAATAATAACAATTTTTACCCAAAATCATTTGAATTTTGTTATTCGGAATTAATGTTTCAGTATCGGCAAAAGTTTTAAAGTGTAGTCGTACTCAACATTCGGTGTAATATAGAATTTAAGACTCAGGTGGTGGGTATCAAAAAATTCGGCACAGCCGAATTTAACACTCTTACTTGTTATTTCTTATTTTTGCATATTTTATTAAGAATGCAAAAATACCTATGTTAACAGAAAATATACGTAAAAAATATACATACAAATATTCAACAAAATATTAATGGCATACATACAAATGGGGCATATCGTGATTTAGTATTGCACAATACATTTGCTGTATCGACAATTGATAAATCATAAACATTTCTGTATATAAAATACGGGCGTTGACTTTATTGTAAATTGTCGTATCAGCAAATGATTGTACTTAAATATATTTCGGACAATGAAGTTCAGTCGTAAACTAAAATATACTTATTAGTGATTAAATATATTCATCGTCCACCTTATGAATATAATCACGCTAGAGTCACTTGCCACACAGCAAGATAAACAACGGATCTTTTAAAGAAAAGTTCGAAAATCGCATTATTTCTCGTATAGGAGGAGCGAATTGGCCATCAAGATCGTGCGATTTGGCACCTTCAGATTATTTTTTGGGGTTTTTTGAAAGCAAAAGTATACAGCACAACAGCTTAAAAACAACATTATCGAGCAGATATCAACCATTGACGGCTGTTTACTGCAAAACGTGATTAGAATTTTGGTAAAAGATTAGGAGCCTGCCGAGCCAATAGGGGGGTCACTTGGCTGACATAATTTTTCATTTTTAACCGGAACCTACTTGTGAGAGACCGAAATAAAAATATTTTTAATATCCAAAAAAAAAAATCTTTTTTTTATTAAAATTATAATGATACCTAAATTTTGGACACCCTTTATACATTGATGTTCCTCCAAGACAGTCACCTCTGCAGCAATGAACCACATTATATCCATCAATAGAGCAATAATTTCAGGAATTATAGGCATTTTACATACATCCGTTTTGAACTTATTAAATTTACCAAGTGATGAAATACTTCGTACATTAACAGATAAGACATTAAAAGAGTTTGACTTAGATTCATTTTATTATATGTAAAGGGTGATTTTTTAGCTATTATCTTTTTGGCAACACTGGTTTAAACAGCTGATGCATGTTTCGTGTTTTGTTTCATTGTCAAGCATCTTCAGTTTGGTCTATAATTTAACGATGAATCGTCTTACAAACGAACAACGCTTGTAAGTTATTGAATTTTATTATCAAAATGCGTGCTCTGTTAAGAAAGTTCATCGCGCGCTTCTTCCATTTTATGGTCAGTTTAAATTTGGCTCAATGGGTACATAAATAAGCAGAATTGTCGATTTCGGAGTGAATATCAGCCAGAAGCATTGGAAGAGCTACCAATGCATCCAGAAAAAGTCACAGTTTGGTGCGGTTTATGGGCTGGTGGCATCCGAGAGATGATATCTTACTTTTTTTGCCCAAAATGCAAGAGCTTGACTTGCATGACATGTGGATTCAACAAGACGGAGCCACATGCCACACAGCCCGCGCAACAATGGACTTATTGAGAGGCGAGTTCGGTGAACATTTTATTTCACGTTCGGGACCGGTCAATTGGCCGCCTAGATCATGCGATTTAACGCCTTTAGACTATTTTTGTGGAGCTATGTTAAAGCTCATGTCTATACAGACAATCCCGCTTCAATTGACGCATTGGAAGTCAACATTGAAACATTTATTCGTGAGATACCGGCCGAAATGTTGGAAAGAGTATGCCAAAATTGGACTAAGCGGATGGACCATTTGAGGCGCAGTCACGGTCAACATTTGCATGAAATAATCTTCAAAAATTAAATTATATGGACCGTACTATCTACTCAAATAAAGATTTCAAGCATTTTTCTGAATTTTATGTGTTTTTTTTCCTATAGCTCTTAAAAAATCACCCTTTATTAAAAGAATTTAAATTTGAAAAGTATTTGGTATTCATTAAGAAAAATTATTAACAAAAAATTTAATTTCTTGTTGGTATAATGCCTAAATCATTTAATTCTGGGGATTCAAATTGATTTTCATCTTCATCACCTCCGTCATCTCCGTCATCTGCATCATCATCTTTATCATCTTCATCATCAATGTTATCGTTTTCAATCATAATGTTACATTTAGCTGCACCACCAGCTGATTAAGAAAGCAGATCATCAACATCATCCATCTTTTCTTGCAAATATATTTCCACCTTTCGCATACACGAATTTAAATCCTGCAGCTCTCAAGGACTTTACATAATACAACAGTTCCACTGAATCTTTGCAGAGAAAATCATTTATGAAAACGGTTTTTAATTCATCAATTTCTTTCAAGGTAAAAAGGTTAATTTTTTTTAATTTAATTAATTATTTATTTGAAGAATGCAGTACAACAAGAAATAGATCTTATTAATATTACAGTACTGGGGAGATAAAGTTAAGACAGAAGGTGTTATTTAATATAGCATAAAATATATGACATAATTAAAGAATAATTTTAATAATTTAAGTTTAAAAAAAAAATAATTTTGTTCAAAATTGATAGGTAGTTACACATAAATATTTATTTTAAATAAATGAAGAAAAAAAATTTTTTTTTCAAATGAGAAAGAAAAAAAATTTAAGTGCAACACAAAAAATTAAGTTAATCAAAGTGGCGAAATATTGCTGTTTTAAGAGCTTTGCATTGCTAATGGTTTGTATATTATGAGGTAGTTGGTTCCAAAGTTTTATAGTTTCCACAAAAAAATGTCTCTCAGATATTTGTTTTTGATACCGAATTGAGTTAATTTTATTCCCTCTAAAAAATCCCTCTTAAAAGTACTTTTTTGAAGAAGTACCTTTTAAAAAGGTTCCTTTTAAAAGATTACAAACACATTTCAATAATGTACTTGAAAACATTTACATTTCAATAATGTAATAATAGAAACTTCGTAATAAGATAAACTTCTAAAAAAAAGTGCCTTGCCTTTTCTTAAAACCGTAGCTTTTATTAATGACGTGCCTTGTTTGAAAGTGCTTTTACAATGAACGTTTTAACTACTTAAGAAGATTTTAATCAACTCTTTAAGAGCGACTTAGGAGAGCACTTATTAATTCAAGTAAACAAAAGTATTCAATAGATAAGAAATCTTCCGACGAGTCGTTTTTTAATATCTGCTAAATTAATTTAAATTACGAAAACTGTTCGCACATAAATATTCTTCAATATCACACCTGAAAGTACTGAAAGGTTATTATATAAAATGCTATGTTTAATAAAAGTTAAATGAAACATAAATATTAGAATGGTGCAATCTCTGCACAAAATATACATTAGCAAAGTATGATTTTTATTTTGAAAATGAAGCTTATAATTTTAACAAAACTTTTAGTGTTGAACAGTATAGATTCGCGTAACATTATAATTATAATATGTTTAATTATTTATTTTTTTTTTTTTGAAACCAAAACAGAAAAGTGTTTACAAAAAATAAAATATTTAAAATTTAAAAATAATGATGCGTCTTCAGGTTCCACTAATTTTGTATACAGAATATCAAAGCTTGAAAGGATTACATTATTCAAAAAAATGTTAAACTACTCTAATAAAATTTAATTTTGTCATTTTTAACGAAACAAATATTATTTTCGTTTGTGGAACAAACTTTAAAATTTAGTTAGTTACACTTAACTAATAAAGCTAGAAAAATGAAATTCTCTTGTATGTTTCAGCATATATAAGTCCTCAACATAATTTATTTTAGAAAGATTGTAATTATTTACATTGATATTGTAAAAAAACAGTTTTTAAAGAATTTACAATATTCCCTCTTTAGCTGGACACATTGCAGGATTCTTATAAGTATTGAAATATATTTTTTAAACATTTAATACTTTGGAACTTTTAAGTTAACTTACAAGGAACTCAAACTGTAAAACTGTAACAGCAATTTTACTCCACTGGGTCTGTAGTATTGTGTATACTGTTATGTCATCAATCATGTCATCAATTTGGTAAGTAATGTATTTTTGTCGTACATTAATCCTTTTCAACTTACAACACAGTAAATTAATCTCTCCTAAGTCTCATCTCATGTCTCATCTCATGTCTCATCTCATGTCTTTCAATAAAGTATTAACAGTAGCATATTTTTGGTTCAAAATTCGATGGAACCAGTGAACTTTATGCACTCAGACACTATTTATTTCCATTGTTGACTTTTGTTGGAAAATAAATCAAATATTTACACCGTCAATCCCGATGAAAAATTTAAATCTCTCACGCGTTTTTCAACCACATTGGACTATTTGCTTTTTTTTTGTTTTTTATATGCAATAAATTCGTACATTTCGCATAAGCTGAACTCTTTGCAGCAGAAACAATTTACACATAAAATTAAGAAACATAAATCAACATTCTATGTTTGTTTAGGGTTCTTAAAAAAGAAATGCTACAACAACCAACAACCCAACTAACTGAAATTCAGTGCAATGCAATTCAATTCAATTCAATTCAATTCACTTCAATTCAATTCAATTCAATTCAATTCAATTCAATTCAATTCAATTCAATTCAATTCAATTCAATTCAATTCAATTCAATTCAATTCAATTCAATTCAATTCAATTCAATTCAATTCAATTCAATTCAATTCAATTCAATTCAATTCAATTCAATTCAATTCAATTCAATTCAATTTAATTCAATTCAATTCAATTCAATTTAATTCAATTTAATTCAATTTAATTCAATTCAACTCAATTCAATTCAATTCAATTCAATTCAACTCAATTCAATTCAATTCAATTCAATTCAATTCAATTCAATTCAATTCAATTCAATTCAATTCAATTCAATTCAATTCAATTCAATTCAATTCAATTCAATTCAATTCAATTCAATTCAATTCAATTGAATTCAATTCAATTCAATTCAATTCAATTCAATTCAATTCAATTCAATTCAATTCAATTCAATTCAATTCAATTCAATTCAATTCAATTCAATTCAATTAAATTCAATTCAATTCAATTCAATTCAATTCAATACAATACAATACTATTCAATTCAGTTCAATTCAATTCAATTTAATTCATTTCTATTTAAGTTGAGTTATTTATTTGAATATTTATTTTTGGTGTCTCTCACGACATTTTTTCAACCTCCAAATGTTTATTGGGTTTGCGTTAAAAAATAGTTTTTTTTCTTTTTGCTTCAATTCTGGAGATTTACGCAACGATTTATGTTGAAAAATGTTATCATTTATGTGTGTGCTAACCACAAAAACGTAACAATTTTTAAAACAAAAACAGAAGGAAACGCCTTCATTAAGTCTAAACATATGAGCAACATTATAATACACTTTGATGCAAAATGAGGTTATCTGTAAATTTCCTTACTTGCACTTTTTAATAGATGCCACAGAGACCAACCAAATAAAAATATTCACGTACTTTAGTCATGGTTTATAAAATAAATATATTTGTAAGTATGTCTCACTTAGTAAGGACATGTTTTTTATTACAAAAACTTCAACGCCTTAATAATATTTCGTAAGTAGTCACACGAACTCGACTAACCTATTAAATTACTGATGAGTCTGTACATTTTTTTATACATTATGTTACAAATCTCTGTACAGTCGAAAGGAGCCAGTATGTCAGGTAGCACTTTCGTTTAATGTTGCACGCAGAAACAGTTAAGCTTGTTAGCCTCCTTCTACTTTTCAGGTTCTGGAAATTTAATGCCTAGATTAATAAAGGACTTTGAAAAAATTTACCACGAAAAGCAAATACAAATAATATTATGCTCAGAAATTCTCATATGTAAATTTTTGCATTTACGAAATTTATAATCCTGAAATCTACATTCAATTATGATATTGTTATAGTATACTATCTAAAGACTTCCTTATTAAATTTATGCAAAAATTCAATAATTGCTGTATATGCTTATCTCACATCAGCTTTAAATTTTAGTTTCGAGTTTTGTTATAAATTTCAAAAATGTTTAAGACATGGAAAATTGTTGTGATTATGAATATCTATAGTATGCTCCTAAATTGAAAATTTTAGCTACCTCATGTAATATCTCCTTTTTTCAAATTCTAGAAAAGATTAAACTAAAGTTTTTTAATTTACATTATTTACACATAATATTTTCTTTACAAATTTCACAGCAAACATGTTGAGAGCTATGACTACTTTTAAAGTGATTTAAAAATTTTAACTATTTAATCCATTTATATATTATTAATATTGTTTACAGGACGTAAAATATTATCTAGGTATTGAATGTGTAAATTATTTCGTACAATCCTCAATATTTCGAACATCCTGTCATATATCCTCTTTTAAAATTTAACAAGAACGAAGTGAATTCTTTTCTTTTTGTAAGGCATTCGAAACAAATGCTAATCTTTATATTACGTTTGCTAGTTTTGAAGAGAGTTACATAAAAGCTATATATTTAATTTAATTGAAAGAAATTTAGTTAGCAGAACGTATAAAATTATGCTGTTATTTGATTGTCAGTCCTTCATGCTTTCTGGCACATATAAAATTTTAAATTTTTGCAAAACCGCTAAAACTTCTTATATTTTTGTAACTTATCACATACGAACCCTACTCGCAGTATATACATTTATACTAATATATTTATAAAAAAATTAGTTTAGTTGACATGACGATGAATATTTATAATATATTCCCAAGTTGTCATTATTTATGATATGTATCTTTTTTTTAACTTTTACAATTATGCAATAATAATTTGTATTGTTTTTATTTGATATTGCAATCAAAATTGAATTGAAGTTTCCACAATTTAAAGTGTTCTATGATATAATTGATATAATTTGCCAAAAGTTTTTTTGATGTGTAAACATCTATACGCGCAGGGGGGTAAATTTCTATTTCACAATAGAATCACAAAAACAGCGTAACTTATATCGGTGTGAGCTGAAGGAGATAACGCTGTGTGACTTATGATTGTATTGGTGAAAAAATATTTTCAGGAGAAACTGTTCATGGGCAATTACCCAATGCATTCGAAATTGGAATTGTGGTAGGAGAGACAAACCTAAGTAACTCGTGTTTTTAACACTTTTTTTTATTGTTTGTAACATTCTATTTTAATAAATTTCACTTTTATTATTTTTATATTTAATTAATAAACACAATAACTATCGCTTGCTACCACTCAAAAAATCTCACAAATCTCACAAAATCATACAAATTTATACAAACATCTGATTTCGAGTTGCCAACTTCAAAAAATAAAACAGATGTTAACTTTGTAGCCAGATTGTTAAACCAGGGATACCAGAGCTTTCAAATGAAGTGAACTGCTGAAAATAGTATATAACAATTCGTAAATTTAAATTAAATTTTTTTTATAATATTTTAGATTCTGGTTAATGTTTGCAAAAATTAATTATGCCTATATGATTATATTGTGTTTTATTTAAAAACTATTTTTTCTTCATATAGAAAATTGAATAGTTTAGATTTCTTCTAATAATTTAAACAAGCAGATTCCAGCCCTCGGAATTCGAATGCAAATTCTAGGAAATTTTATTTTTTCATTAAATGAAGACCCTAAAGGTATGCTAATCAATTAAAGCCAATTCACAAATCAACACAAAAAAAAAACACTCATTTTTATTACAAACACATTAACAAATTTAATAAACACACACATAGCATTGTTTAATTTTATGTATGCGTTAATAGCAAATATAAATGCAATTTATTCAAAATAAAGGAAAAAATTTAAAAATCTGTAAATCTGCAAAACGGCTAAAAAGAAATACCTTTCAAATAATATAGTTTGATCAAAATCGGGCTAAAACGGTGGAAGAAAACATCGGTCACAAGAAATCGCCTAGCCTATTAATATTATAGATGAGTTCATCATTTAATAAGAATTCTAGCCTTTGAATATTTTTGATGTGTAAACATCTATACGCGCAGGGGGGTAAATTTGTATTTCACAATACAATCGCAAAAACAGCGTAACACATCGGTGTGAGCTGAAGTGTAAATCGGTGTGACTTTATCTGATTATATTTGTGAAAAAATTATGATATGTTCTTTTCTAAACATTTTCCAATTGTCTTTCAAAAAACAGCAATTGTATTTCAGAAAACATCAATTGTATTTCAGAAACCATCAATATAATTTCAGAAAACATCATTTGAATTTCAGAAAACATCAATAGAATTTCAGAAAACATCACTTGAATTTCAGAAAACATAAACAGAATTTCAGAAAACATCAATATAATTTCAGAAAACACCATTTGAGTTTCAGAAAACATCAATTGAATTTCAGAAAACATCAATAGAATTTCAGAAAACATCAATTGTATTTCAGAAACCATCAATATAATTTCAGAAAACATCATTTGAATTTCAAAAAACATAAATAGAATTTCAGAAAACATCAATATAATTTCAGAAAACATCATTCGAGTTTCAGAAAACATCAATTGAATTTCAGAAAGCATCAATAGAATTTCAGAAAACATCAATATAATTTCAGAAAACATCATTTGAATTTCAGAGAACATAAATTGAATTTCAGAAAACATCAATATAATTTCAGAAAACATCAATATAATTTCAGAAAACATCATTCGAGTTTCAGAAAACATCAATTGAATTTCAGAAAGCATCAATAGAATTTCAGAAACCATCAATATAATTTCAGAAAACATCATTTGAATTTCAGAAAACATAAATTGAATTTCAGAAAACATCAATATAATTTCAGAAAACATCATTCGATCAATTGTATTTCAGAAACCATCAATATGATTTCAGAAAACATCATTTGAATGAAGAAAACATAAATAGAATTTCAGAAAACATCTATAAAATTTCAGAAAACATCAATTGAATTTCAGAAAACATAAATAGAATTTCAGAAAACATCATTTCAGAAAACATAAATAGAATTTCAGAAAACATCACTATAATTTCAGAAAACATCATTCGAGTTTCAGAAAACATCAATTGAATTTCAGAAAACATCAATAGAATTTCAGAAAACATCAATATAATTTCAGAAAACATCATTCGAGTTTCAGAAAACATCATTTGAATTTCAGAAAACATAAATAGAATTTCAGAAAACATCAATATAATTTCAGAAAACATCATTCGAGTTTCAGAAAACGTCAATTGAATTTCAGAAAACATCAATAGAATTTCAGAAAACATCAATTGTATTTCTGAAAACATCAATTGTATTTCAGAAAACATCATTTGAATTTCAGAAAACATAAATAGAATTTCAGAAAACATCAATAGAATTTCAGAAAAAATCAATTGTATTTCAGAAAACATCAATTGTATTTCAGAAAACATCAATTGAATTTCAGAAAACATAAATAGAATTTCAGAAAACATCATTCGAGTTTCAGAAAACATAATTTGAATTTCAGAAAACATAAATAGAATTTCAGAAAACATCAATATAATTTCAAAAAACATCATTCGAGTTTCAGAAAACATCAATTAAATTTCAGAAAACATCAATAGAATTTCAGAAAACATCAATTGTATTTCAGAAAACAGCAATTGTATTTCAGAAAACATCATTCGAATTTCAGAAAACATAAATAGAATTTCAGAAAACATCAATTGAATTTCAAAAAGCATTATTTGAATTGCTGAGAACATTAATTGTATTTCAGAAAACGTCAATAGAATTTCAAAAAGCATCATTTGAATTGCTGAAAACATTAATTGTGTCTCAGAAAACATCAATTGAATTTCAGAAAACATCGATTGCATTTCAGAAAACATCAATTGAATTTCAGAAAACAGCATAATCGACTTATTTTTTATGCACTGGAAAATATGATGTTGATGTTTTCTTTAATTATTAGATGTTTACACATCTCCCTTGTGATCGGACTCACATGATTTTTTTTATTCATTTTTCCTTTAACTAATTTACTTACAACTAATTACGAATATTTCGTGTATCCAAATAAATATAATTTTTTAAAATTTTTAAAATATGCAATAATTTGTATGATTTTTGTTTGGCATTGTTTGGCATTTGTTTACTAAAAAAGTTCAAAATTTTCTTGCTTTGAAGAGTTCTGAAAATAATTTTATATAATTAATATATCTAAAATTAATTTGGTTTTCAGAACGTAGAAAACTCTGACGTTTGTGAATATGAAATTTGTTATGTATAATATATCAGGGATCCTCACATATATCCTTTTTCCAAATTTAGGAAAAATTTAATATGTTGTATGGACTATTGTATTGTATTTGAAGTAATTTAAAGTTTTCCAGGATTGAAGTGATTTGCAAAACTTTTTCTTATTATATTTCTTCTTTAAATAATTTATTCCAGAGGATATATGCAACTATTCTGTTTATGAATATACCAAACAATTTAATTAATTCTCAATATTTCATGGGTTCTTGCTTATATCCTTTTTTGAATTTTCGCAAACAATTTTATTTATTTATACGAAGTTACCAAGGTGTGCATAAATGATCTACGCGTAATTTATTCAGTTAAAAGGATTGTTCACGAATTTTAACTTATTAATTTTTTTATAATTAATTCAGTTTGCAGGATTTAAAATATTATGTTGATTTTGCCTATATAGTACATAGGTTGCTAAAATGGTTAATTTTACTTATTAGCTTTCGTATATCCCTTTTTTTAAATTATGCAACAACGCAAACATTTTTAAGTTTCTTGTAACTTCCATAATTATAAGTTTTCTAGTTTCGAAGGAATTTGTAACATTTTACGAATTTAATTTATCAATATTTAACTTAGATTACAGGATGTCGTAAACTTGCATATTTATAATTATCTGAAATATTTTTATTTAATCCGCAACAATTCATAAATTCTGGTTATATCGTTCATTTTTTTATTTAAAATCTACTTAATTAAAATCATTTTATTTTAAAATTTACTTGCAGTTTATTTCTTTCTGATTTGGCATTGAAATTTTGTCTAGTTATATTATTTTGAAGGGTCTTTCAACAATATAATATATATTTTATTTATTTATTTATTTACTTAATGAATACAGCATAACAACAAATAAGTCTTGGCTAGTAACATTCGAATATTAAAAGGTGTATAGTTCCGCGACATCCAAACATTTTCTTAACATTGCATAAGTTCTACAACACATATCATTTATGTGATTAGACCAGTCTAACTTCTAGCTAAAAATTACACCTAGATTTTTGTTAACAGAATTACCTTTTAGAATTGGTGGTAAAACCGTTGATAAAGACTCGGTTCTTCTAATTATCCTAGCTATCGACTTCTGTGCATTTATGGGGAGTCGGTTGGCCGATGCCCATTCTTTTCTACTATCTAGATCATAATTAATTTTTGTAATGCAATTATTGACATCAGATGGTTTACAACTTATACCAAGAATCATATATAGATGAGGATGTGCAAACCGCAATTGTATCATGAAAGCAAGAGTGGCAGATCTCAGAATATTCAAAAATAAAGAATTTTAAGATCCAAGTTTTTACTTTGCACAACACACACACATTGCTAATAAGCAAGATCATTCGAAAAAAAAAACATATTCTTCACTTGACAAAACGCACACATTGTTATGAAGCAGGAACATAAAAACCCGATCTTCAAATGAGATTGTTAAAACAAGATTTCAAATGCTGACTGGGTATACACACATTGGCACACAATAAGAAACAACAAACACACACACATAGTTAATATAAGAAAAAAAAACAAATTCTAAAGCGAAAAAGTTGAAAAGTTTCAATTTTTGAACAGTTTCAATTTTATCAAGTGAAGTTAATTTGAAAAATTTCATAAGACATTTGTTTTATGTGAAATGAAATTTGTCAAACATGGTTGAAAAAATTTTGAATCCAAATAAGGAAACAGAAATGTAATTTTGTTAAAAATTTTATTTTATAAAAAAAAAAAATTAAAGTAAATTTAAAATATAAACAAAAAAAATTCAAAAAACGAAAAAATAAAAAATTGGAAAATAAAAAGAAAACAATTCACAAACTTAATTAGAAATGTAAATAAAAAAATTAAAGAAAAAAGATTCAGATTGCTTGTATGAGCAGAAATCCGTTTTAAATCTCTCCGTGACTGTGCGTGACTAAGTCCAAGTTAATCTTTTTTTCACACCAAGTGTATGGACCAAGTTTCAGATCGATCGAATGAGGGGAAGTGACATTCAGATCACTCCGTGACTGTGCGTGACTATACGTGACTGTGAGTGACTACCCCAAAATTAATCTGTAGTCACAACAAGGTTAAGGGCCAAGTTTCAGATAATTTGGATAACTGGGAATGTGGTTGCCCCACGACAGACAGAGAGATTCAGTTAAAAGAAGGAGTTTAAAAAATTTTGTAAATAAGTAAAATTTTTTTTAACAAATAACCTTCTTTGTTAACAAATAACCTTTTCTTCAAAAAGTGCCTTTTCTTAAAAAAGTAACTTTTGTTAAAATGCAAAATGGAAAATGAAAAATAAACAAGTAAGAAAATTATAGTCGGTCTAGACCGACTATACGATACCCTATACCATGCGTTTAGAACCCCTATCTCTTAGGCCCAACTAACTGGACATAGAAAATAAGCAAAAACCAAATTTGAGTGGGATTTTTATTAATTTTTTTGGCTGCAGATATGAAAAAGTTCATATCGGATGCTATATCTATAAAGGGACTAGGTCCAAAAATGGACCGATCCTGATCATGTTTGGTAAAGTCTCTTGTATTTCGCAAAAATATGTACAAACAAAATTTGAAAAGAATCAGTGCAATATTTTTGTTTTTTAATAGATTTAAGTGAAAATCGGGAAGCAGCTCTATATGGGGCCAAAGGGATCATTTTTGGACTACTCATTAATGGATGTAATGAACGCATATAAACCCAGTTTGAGTAAGATCTATATGACAATTTGGATCTTATGACAATTTATGTCGATTTCATAGGGGTAATTTGTATGGGGGCTAGGTCTGAACATGGACCGATTCTCACCAATTTCAATAGCGTTCATCCTATGGCTGATTAAAGCTTATAGACCAATTTCATCAAAATATATTCATATTTGCGACCTGCAGTTTGATTACAAGGTTTACATGGACACACAGACGGACGGACGGACGGACGGACGGACGGACATTGTTAAATCAACTCAGAAAGTGATTCTGATTCGATCGGTATAATTAAAGATGGGTCTAGGTCAAATATTTTTGGTTGTTACAAACAGCAGCACAAAGTCATTATGCCCAAACCACATAGTGGTATAGGGTATAAAAATGAAAAATGACAAATGGAGAATGAAAAATGAGAAAATGAAAAATGAAAAATAAAAAATTAAAAATTAAAATTGAAAAATGAAAAATGAAAAATGAAAACTGGAAAATGAAAAACGGAAAACGGAAAACGGAAAACGAAAAATTAAATATGGAAAATGAAAACTCAAAATTGAAAATTGGAATGAAAAATGAAAAATTGAAAATCGAAAATGGAAAGGGAAAATGGAAAATGAGAAATGGAAAATGAAAATGAAAAATGGAAAATGACAAGTGGCAAATGGAAAATGGAAAATGAAAAATTAAAAATGGAAAATGAAAAATGGAAAATGGAAAATGGAAAATGGAACATGAAAAATGAAAAATGAGAAATGAGAAATGAAAAATGAAAATTGAAAATTGGAAAATGGAAAATTAAAAATGAAAAATGACAAATGACAAATGGAAATTTAAAAATGAAAAAATGGAAAATGGAATATGGAAAATAAAAAATGAAAAGTAAAAACAAAATGGAAAATTAAAATTGAAAAATTGAAAACGGAAAACGGAAAATTTTTCCGCAAAATTAGAAATGGAAAATGGAAAATTAAAAATGAAAAATGATTTTGGAAAATGGAAAATGAAAAATGAAAAATGAAAAATGAAAAATGAAAAATGAAAAATGAAAAATGAAAAATGGAAAATGAAAAATGAAAAATTGAAAATGAAAAATTTAAAATTCAAAATGGCAAATGGAAAATGAAAAATTAAAAATTAAAAATTAAAAATTAAAAATTAAAAATTAAATATTAAAAATTAAAAATTAAAAATTAAAACTTAAAAATTAAAAATTAAAAATTGAAAATTAAAAATTAATAATTAATAATTAAAAATTAAAAATTAAAAATTAAAAATTAAAAATTAAAAATTCAAAATTAAAAAATAAAAATTAAAAATTAAAAATTAAAAATTAAAAATTAAAAATTAAAAATTAAAAATTAAAAATTAAAAATTAAAAATTAAAAATTAAAAATTAAAAATTAAAAATTAAAAATTAAAAATTAAAAATTAAAAATTAAAAATTAAAAATTAAAAATTAAAAATTAAAAATTAAAAATTAAAAATTAAAAATTAAAAATTAAAAATTAAAAATTAAAAATTAAAAATTAAAAATTAAAAATTAAAAATTAAAAATTAAAAATTAAAAATTAAAAATTAAAAATTAAAAATTAAAAATTAAAAATTAAAAATTAAAAATTAAAAATTAAAAATTAAAAATTAAAAATTAAAAATTAAAAATTAAAAATTAAAAATTAAAAATTAAAAATTAAAAATTAAAAATTAAAAATTAAAAATTAAAAACTAAAAACGAAATATGAAAAATGGAAAGTGGAATATGAAATATGGAAAATGAGAATTGAAAATATAAAAATGAAAAGTGGAAAATGAAAAATGAGAAATGAAAAATGGAAAACGGAAAATGAAAAATTAAAAATGGAAAATGGAAAATGGAAAATGGAAAATGAAAAATGAAAATTGAAAAATGAAAAATGGAAAATCGAAAATGGAAAAGGGAAAATGAAAAATGAAAAGTGGAAAATGGGAAATGAAAAATGAGAAATTAAAAATGAAAAACTAAAATTGAAAAACGAAAGATGAAAATTGAAAAGTGAAAAATGGAATATGATAAAAGAAAAATGACAATTGAAAGTGAAAATGGTGGAGGTTATCAAGATTCGGCCCAGCCGAATTTAACACTCTTACTTGTTTATAAAGGTATATTTTCTGAAAAAAGCACCTTTTACTAAAAAAGAACCATTTCTTAAAGTAATAATTAAAAAATATATTTTCTTAAACTAAGTATATATTCTTAAAAAAATAGTCTTAAAAAATATATTTTCTTAAAATGTATTTTTTAAAGTTCCTTTTCTTAAAAAATTACCTTTTCTTAAAAAAAGTACCTTTTCTTAAAATGTGTACCTAAAGGTAGTCACTTGGGACCTCTTTTATTTACGCTATTTATAAATGATCTTCATTCTGTAATTAAACACTCAACTACATTAATGTATGCAGACGATGTAAAGTTAATTTTTACCGTCAACAATCTTGATCCAGTCACTTTTATAGAATGATATTTATCGTCTAACTACTTGGCGTAATATTAATCTAATGGACCTAAATGTCAAAAAATGCAAATATATGATTTTTACAAGATCAATTCCAATTAATGGTCAGTAAATCATGAATAATGCTGTGCTTGATTTAGTGGATTCATTCAACGACCTTGGCGTAATTCTGGATAAAAAATTAGACTTTAGAAGTCATATTTCGCGAACAATAAATAAAGCTATTGGTGTACTTGGATTCATTAAACGGTGGGCTAAAGAGTTTTCGGATCCGTATACGACAAAACAATTGTTTACTACCTTGGTAAGACCAATACTCGAATATGGGTCTGTAGTCTGGGATCCGCAATATCATATACATTCGAACAAAATTGAATTAGTTCAAAAACAATTTTTGTTATTTTGTCTTGGTGGTTTGGGCTGGGATACTAATATGAGGTTGCCATCTTATGAAAATCGTCTGGCTCTAATTAAGCTTCCTACATTGAAAAGTCGCACACATATGCTAAATGTTACTTTCGTGTTAAAACTGTTAAATGGCAGTCTTAATTCTGAATTTCTTATCAACAAAATAAATATACATATTCCTTTTCGATCATTAAGAAATTATAACTTTCTAACTATCAAATATTATTGTACAAACTATGCTAATTTTAATCCACTACGTAGAATTTGTGATGAGTTTAATATGCTGTATCAGTTTATTGATTTTAATAAAAGTTTGGATATTGTGAGAAGAGATATTATATTACACTTAAATGCATTAAATCAACAGAATTAAATAAATGTTATATATCAATTTTGTTAAATTTTTAATTATATATATAAATTATAATATAAATGTACATATACTTTAAGTAGTCTGTAAGGATGATTCCATAGACTGAATAAATAAAATAAATAAATAAATAAAAAAAAAAATACAATTTCTTAAAAAAGCATATTAAAAAGTAGCTTTTCTTAAAAAAGTATTTTTTCTTAAAAAAAGCATGTTTTCTTTAAAAAAAAAAAGCCTATTTTGTTAAACAAAAGTAGTTGTTCTTAAAAAAGTATATTTTATTAGAAAAGTACCTTTTGATAAGAAAGTACCCGTTTCTTAAAAAGTATATTATATAGTACTTTTTGTTAATAAGTAACTTATTTTAAAAAAGTTCCTTTTTAAAAACAAGGTACCTTTTCTTAAAAAGTATCTTTTCTTTAAAAAGGTGGTTTTCTTAAAAACACATTTTCTTAGAAAATATATCTTCTGAAAAAAATATTTTTTTTAAGTACCTTTTTTTAAAAAATTACTTTTGTTAAAAAGTAAATTTTCTTAGAATAGTACATTTTCTTTAAAAAAGTTAAAGTTCTTAAAAAATGTAGTTACCACAAAATTACAAATTGGTTTTGGAAAGAAAAAAAAGAAATACAGCGCGATTATAAATGATAACACATTTTGTAATCTTATTAATAAAATATTTAGTTTTCTTTTTTTCACAATTTAGCTATTTGTGATAACCATGCTATGACGGAAGGTACAAAAGCTCGCTGTTGCTGCTACGTTGCGAAATTCAACACATAAAAGGCTTTCTTCATAGCCAAAAAAATATAAAAATATAAAAAAGGGCCTTTTCAGGGCTACAAAATATAAAAAAGGCCCTTTTCAGGGCCACTACATAGATTTTTTTTGTTACTGCTTCTTTTTTTTAAAATAAAATAAAGGCAATGATTGTGATGATGTATTAATTTAAAACAAAAAGTTCCTAAATATAAATAAAAAAATTTGTGTACTCTTAAAAAAAATTTTATTTTTTTATTCCAAATTATTATATATAATATATTGCTTTTTTTGATCTATATTCTGCATGACAGTTTATACAGCTGTTTCGGTAAGAGTCACCAACCCTCATCAGTAACCAAAAGTAGATAGTTTGTTTGGTAAAAAGTTAAATTCATATATATTTGCTGAAAACCACCAAATGAGAATTCAATTTTTTGAAACAAATGTGCCAATGTTTTTGCTTTATTTAAAGTAAAAACATTTGATTTTGAGCCTGAATAATTTCAAACTCAATCATTAAAATGATAAAGATCGAAAATAACATTTTCGCTCGCCGTTAACGCTAAATGTAAATTTAGCAAAAAGAAATTGTTTTTCTTGTTTTTTCAATACAAAACAAGTGAGAAAATTATAGTCGGTATCGGACGATACCCTATACCATGAGTTTAGAGACCCTATCTCTCAGGCCCAACTAACTGGACATAGAAAATGAGATAAACCAAATTTGAGCGGGATTTTTATTAATTTTTTTGGCTGCAGATATGAAAAAGTTCATATCGGATGCTATATCTATATGGGGACTAGGCCCAAAAATGGACCGATCCTGACCATGTTTGGTAAAGTCTCTTGTATTTTGCAAAAATATATACACACAAAATTTGAGAAGAATCAGTGCAATATTTTTGTTTTAGATAGATTTAAGTGAAGATATGGAAGCAGCTCTATATGGGGCCAATGACTAAGAGTTGTCCAATAGGGGTCATTTTTGGACTACTGATTAATGGATGTAATATATACATACAAACCCAATTTGGCTAAGATTTGTATGATAATTTGGATCTTATGGCAATATATGTTGGTTTCATAGGGGTCATTTGTATGGGGGCTAGGTCTGAACATGGACCTATTCTCACAAATTTCAATAGCGTTCATCCCATGGCCGATAGAAGGTTATATACCAAATTTCATCAAAATATATTCATATTTGCGACCTGCATTTTGATTACAAGCTTTACATGGACACACAGACGGACGGACGGACGGACATTGTTAAATCGAATCAGATAGTGATTCTGATTCGATCGGTGTAATTAAAGATGGGTGTAGGTCAAATATTTTTAGTTGTTACAAACAGCAGCACAAAGTCATTATACCCAAACCACATAGTGGTATAGGGTATAAAAACAAACATGTATATTGTAATATACAATGTGTTCTCATAACAAACATATTTGTTTCAAAGTTGTTCTATATTTTAGTTTGTTATATTGGAAGAGGCTTAAGTAGTATAACTTTTGCTTGAATTCTCATTTGGTTGTTTTCAGCAAATATACATATATGAATTTGACTTTTTACTACACAAACTATCTACTGCTTTTGGTTTGATGATGGCTGGTGACTCTTCCCGAAACAGCTGTATAACCTGTCATGCAGAATATAAATCAATATTTTGAAACAAATGTGCCAATGTTTTTGCTTTATTTAAAGTAAAATCATTTGATATTGAGCGTGAATAATTTCAAACTCAATCATTAACATAATTAATTTTTCTGCAAATTAGTTAGTTTGCAGAAAGTATAATTCTATTTTATTTATTAATATATAAACTGCTTCGTTTATATAAAAATAACTCATGTATTCTGTCACATTTCCTTTTTTATATTTTTTTTTTTTTGCAAAATCGCATTAATTTTTAAAGTTTTTGTAAAGTATTGCATACATAATCATTTGGTAGTATATTCCCTTCAAATATCTTATCAAAATTAGTTGCTAGCTTTCCATTTTGAAGGCACCTTCAAAGTTTTAAGCAAATCAATTAATTTATTAATAATGAATTTACTTTTCAGAACGTAACATAGTATATTGTTGATGTACATATCAGGCATTTGATTTAGTTCTTAATATTTTTGCATTTTGTTATGTATTTAATTTTATCAATCTCTTTTATTATTCTATTTTTGTAAAGTTTTGCACAAAAATCCTACTCGTAATATATTCATTAGTTATTTCGCATCTAAATTAATTTTTAGCTTACTACTTGGCATCAAATAGATTTAATTTTTTTAAATTAATTAACTAAAATATACTAATACGTAAAGCTTTATGATGGTCATGCATGCATAAAATATATTATTAAATTTTCGGCCTGAAAAATATGTTTTTTTTAATATCGCAAAAGTCGTAATAATTGTTATATTTGCATTTTATGGTGGTTGTTGGTTATTGCTTCTGTTTGAATGATATACTCAAATTGTAACCAATTTCTTTATCATAACACTCTGCAACAGTGAACAAAATACATGGACTTGACAGTGTAGGTTCAATTCTACTACCAATGGGTTGTAAAACCCTTTGCGCAGTTTTTCACTTTTTTCAGCATAATTTACAGGATTCCTAGTTTTTCACTAACAATATTTAACAAAATTGTAGCCACAGTAAATCTGAACAAGTTCATTGAACATATCGATACAATCAGAATGTGTTTAGTCAGAGCAAAATGCTTTGTACTAGTCATGAAACTATGGCAGTTTTCAGCTGCGATAGCAAAAAAATTGAAAATCATTCTCAGTCTGATCCGGGATAGTACCGTTCCCCTATCTTGATCACGCAAGACCGGCTTGATTTCATTGTTTCCAATTTGGAGCTATCCCATCGTAAATCTGAAGAGCTTGCCAAATTTTTTAAAGAACAAAACATATTGGTGCCTGAATTGAAGATTACCAGATACAGAAAAACACAGTCAGATCTCCAAAGCTTTTTCGCTATTGACGACCCAAAAATGTTTCCAGAGTCTAAAAGCTGTGATTTTACATAAAACAAACGAGAAACCATGTGTTTCAATAGCCTATAGCACCAACTAAAAGGAAACATTTGAAAAATGGACCACATTTTGAAAGAATTATGACGACCATAAATGGCGTATTTGTTGCGGTCTTAAAGCAGTGGCAATGGCATACACAAAATATATGTGATTTTTATGCAATTCGAATTCTCGATATAAAGGAAACCACTACCAGAATCAAACATAATAATGACAAACCTGATCATGCGCTCGTAGTTTTAAACCTTTTGCTAGAACAAATCTTCAAACAGAAGATCTGTATTGACAAGTTGAAGGAAGGTAAATATATTAACATTTAATTAGTCATTCATAAATATATGGAATATTTGTATTCGATGATAAGTTATGCTGAAAAAAGTGACAAAAAAATAATTTTTTCCTACACTTTTCGAAAAAATGAGAAGTAAGATTTGTTAAACGGTTTCTTAGATACATTGTTGCCAAATATAGTTAAGCGGTATCACCAAGTCTGGATAAGCTGTTGAACAAAAACTGATAACGCCTTGTTTGAAGATCCCACTGATTTTCAGAATTTTTAAAGGTTCATAAAAAATGTTGATCATCAATCTCGGAAAACTGAGTATAGGGTGCTACTACTCTTTGGAAGTGGAATCGAACCTGTACTGTCAAGTCTGTGTATTCTTCAAAAAGATTTTATTTGTTGCACAGTGTAATGTAATATATATATATATATATATATATTATACTTTTTTTACGACCTGTAAACTGTATATATATATATATATAAATATTTTATAAAATATTTTATGAATTTGCTATTATCTTTCACTTTCTGCCATATATCATATTTGGAATTTTAGATAAAACCCTAAAAAATCTAATATTTTTAAAAAGTATTATATCCAAAAGCTGTTCCTTTATAATTTGACATAAAATTTATTTTCACCTTTATAGTTTTAAAGAATTTTTAACTAATCAAGTCCATGCATTTGTAATAAGTACAGTTTAGTGGACGTAAAAAATGATGGTATCTATGAACATATAGCTCTCAATATTTTTCGCGTCCTGTCATATATCCTTTTTTAGTTTTTTCAGAAACTCTATAATTTCATCGATTTTTGTAAAATGTACTTACATACCAATTTCTTGTTTAGCAAAAAAGGTTTTTTTTTGACATTATAGCCTTTAAAGGATTTTCAAAAAATATAACTTACTTTATCTATAAATTAGTTAGTCTACATGATACAAGAAACTATACTGTTTATGAATTTATAAACTATTTTACTGTAATCTCAATATTTCAAGCATCCTGGCATATGTCCTTTTTTAGTTTCTATAAAATCGTCTTAATTTCTATAATCTCTGCAAAATTTTACATATAAAAGCTAAAAATTTTATTCCGCTTTCTAGGCCTGAAGGGATTTTAAGGATTTTAAAAATATGTAGCCAATTAATTAATTGAGTTAGCAGGGCGTAAAATATTATGCTCAATATGAGTACATGAAATATTTTATAAATTTGTTAATATTTCTAACATCGTTTCATATATCCTTTTTTATTATTTTAGAACTTAAGTCACAGTTACTCTTTTCTATCTTTGGCGCTGCTACGGATAAACTATTTATTAATAGTAATTTTTTTAAATATTCGTGTACGATTTAGCGCAAACTTTTTCGAAGTCAATTATAATAATACATTGCTTCTTTCTTTGTAACGGGTGATTTTTTTGAGGTTAGGATTTTCATGCATTAGTATTTGACAGATCACGTGGGATTTCAGACATGGTGTCAAAGAGAAAGATGCTCAGTATGCTTTGACATTTCATCATGAATAGACTTACTAACGAGCAACGCTTGCAAATCATTGAATTTTATTACCAAAATCAGTGTTCGGTTCGAAATGTGTTTCGCGCTTTACGTCCGATTTATGGTCTACATAATCGACCAAGTGAGCAAACAATTAATGCGATTGTGACCAAGTTTCGCACTCAGTTTACTTTATTGGACATTAAACCAACCACACGAATGCGTACAGTGCGTACAGAAGAGAATATTGCGTCTGTTTCTGAGAGTGTTACTGAAGACCGTGAAATGTCGATTCGTCGCCGTTCGCAGCAATTGGGTTTGTGTTATTCGACCACATGGAAGATTTTACGCAAAGATCTTGGTGTAAAACCGTATAAAATACAGCTCGTGCAAGAACTGAAGCCGAACGATCTGCCACAACGTCTAATTTTCAGTGAATGGGCCCTAGAAAAGTTGGCAGAAAATCCGCTTTTTTATCGACAAATTTTGTTCAGCGATGAGGCTCATTTCTGGTTGAATGGCTTCGTAAATAAGCAAAATTGCCGTATTTGGAGTGAAGAGCAACCAGAAGCCGTTCAAGAACTGCCCATGCATCCCGAAAAATGCACTGTTTGGTGTGGTTTGTACGCTGGTGGAATCATTGGACCGTATTTTTTCAAAGATGCTGTTGGACGCAACGTTACGGTGAATGGCGATCGCTATCGTTCGATGCTAACAAACTTTTTGTTGCCAAAAATGGAAGAACTGAACTTGGTTGACATGTGGTTTCAACAAGATGGCGCTACATGCCACACAGCTCGCGATTCTATGGCCATTTTGAGGGAAAACTTCGGAGAACAATTCATCTCAAGGAATGGACCGGTAAGTTGGCCACCAAGATCATGCGATTTGACGCCTTTAGACTATTTTTTGTGGGGCTACGTCAAGTCTAAAGTCTACAGAAATAAGCCAGCAACTATTCCAGCTTTGGAAGACAACATTTCCGAAGAAATTCGGGCTATTCCGGCCGAAATGCTCGAAAAAGTTGCCCAAAATTGGACTTTCCGAATGGACCACCTAAGACGCAGCCGCGGTCAACATTTAAATGAAATTATCTTCAAAAAGTAAATGTCATGGACCAATCTAACGTTTCAAATAAAGAACCGATGAGATTTTGCAAATTTTATGCGTTTTTTTTTAAAAAAAAGTTATCAAGCTCTTAAAAAATCACCCGTTATATGGTTTTTATGGTGTGGTGTGGTTTCCTAAGTTTTCAAAACTAAGTAAAGTTTTTAAAATATAGTTTATATAATTTTTCTTGTTCATCGTACACAAAAACATAATACAAAAAGCATTTGTGCTTGGCAATTATGTCAAAGTTACTTTACAATTACAAGATATATGCCACTTTTGTTTACAATGTTTTTTGAGAAAAATTATATTTTTAAAAATATAAATTTATATTTTTTATTTTTTACTAGTTATAAGCTGGATAAATACAGTAAACGAAGATGAAAATAAAAAAATAAGTACTGAATGTCTAACAAAAAAATTTATATAAATTGCAGCCAACATTTGCAAATCAATATAGTCTTTAAGAAAAAGACAGACGGACAGATGGACTAAGAAAAATTTGTTTTAATATGTTATGGAATCAATTGTATAAATGCATATCTGAAGGGAGGTTAAAAAATTAATGGTCAATATTTTTTCATACTTTCATGACTTTTCATCAAATTTTCACATATTTTAAAATCCACCTACAAAATACTAAAATAAATAATTCTAAAACTCTGAGAAAAGACATTTGAAACACCTTTTTAATTGTCTATAATAAATGCTTTTGTTTATTTGTTTACTTACCGCATTATTTGTGGTTGTTTGTTAAGCCAAACTAGTCATTTTGATAAATACATGACAAAATGGGATTAATAACCACTTACAGTCTTTTGTAATCATTAATGCTTAAAGTGTTTGCATAAACAGTGTGGGGTCGCAAATTGGTGAAAGACGAGCGAATCGACATCATTTTGCTCGACGAAGAAAAAGTTACCTGGACCTCAATAAAAGAACTAATAAACGGTTTCTTGGAAAAACAACGCTCACAAAGTTAAGAGTAATCTGTAAAAACATGTTGACTGCATTAGAAAGAATTGGTGTGAATATGTCGTTAAAAATCCATTACTACACCATCATTTTAGCCGGCAACTTTCAACGGAATCGGCGTTTGCATAAACATTTAGCCACTAAAATTAAAAATATAATATCAACTACTTAAAATCTTTGAAATAGAATTATTTCATTATTAATATGTAGGGATTTGGACCGCAATTTTGTTTTTATTCAAACACGTATGAATTTTGACGAAAACGTTATTACTTTATTTTATTAATTCTAAACAAAAGTAATGAAACTTAAATTATATATTAATTATGAAGTTATAGGCAAAACTCCCAAAATATATTGGGGCTCGGCCGGAATGATCAAGAATATTAAAAGTGCATGGAAACTGAAGAGTGAAGAAAATTTTAAGAGGTGAGTATTTGTTCGGAAAAAATGTTAAAGACGATTATCTATACGAAAAAGTGACAATAAAACGGTAAATTTAAAGAAGAAAATATTTTACTGTTACTAAAACTTAAACTTAAATAATAATTAATTTTCCCATGACGTTTCTATTGTGAAATTAAAACATTTTTTCTCGATTCCGTCCATCTATTCTATGACTACTCACATTGGTAATTAACGTACATGTCAAAAGTTCTAGGGCTATCGCTTTCGAAGTGTTTCATATTTTTTTTGTATATGAGGTGCCACGCTCACTAATCTTATCCCGCTCATTTTTTAGTTAACTACTCATATTAATATCTGGTGGATTCCTACAAAGAATCCAGGCTCTACCTTTTATAGGACTCTAGTTATATGGTATAAACTATTAACTTTGTATGGGCGGTTCCACGCCCACTGCTCCGCTGACGCCCATTTTTTGTTCGATTGATCACATGAATAACTTATGGGCTCACGCAATGCCTCAACGATCGTACTATTACAGGACTCCAAATATATGACTTAAATATTTTCTTTTTAAGATAACTGCCACACCCATTAATCTGATCTCGCCCATTTTTGCTGGACTGCTCGCAGTTTATTTTCAGAAACACTTGGAATGCTGTCTTTACTACAGTATGCGAAATATATGATATTGAATAAATACTTTGTATGGGAGGGGCCAGGCCACTTTATGCGCTCTCCCTGTTATGGTA
This sequence comes from Cordilura impudica, assembly GCA_963682025.1. Taxonomy (NCBI): domain Eukaryota; kingdom Metazoa; phylum Arthropoda; class Insecta; order Diptera; family Scathophagidae; genus Cordilura; species Cordilura impudica. Next base: position 231,631,735 of record OY821520.1, on the reverse strand, counting down.
CTTAACACATATCGCACCTTCAATTCAAAACAGTCACAACTCAAAATTTTCAAATTTTCAGGAGAGGCAAAAAGCCGTTTATGTAAAAATGATTGTATTATTTAAAAAAATTTTGTTTCATTATGAAAACTATCCATTTTGAGGAAGTTTTGCCACATTGTTTTTTTAAATATATATTGTATTTGTGGAAATAAAATATAATTTTCAGTTATGACTCTCTGACTGAAATTTTTCATTTGACTAGTGATATTATCTCAAGTTGTGCCCCAGATATAACAGCATTTTTCCTGTTAAAGAAGATAGTTTTGAGAAATTAATTTTTGCAGTAGATAGAAATGTGTACTGTGAATTAATTTATGGAAAAAAGTCAATTTTGGAAATTTTTAGTTGTGACCCTTTTATTTTATGTTTAAGGTGCGATATGATATTAAAAGTTCACTTTGTATGGAAGGTGCCACGCCCACTAAAAATATCAAAAATATTTATACCAGTAAGGCTGCAAAAATTTTAGAAAGTTCGTTCCAATATTTTAGTATCCTATAAACTGCAAACAAACAACCATGCATACTTTCGCTTTTATACATAAAGATCTGAAACTTATTATCAGAAGATCTGCTATTTTTTTGATTTGCAAAAATTTAATACAATTAAAATTATATATTAACTAAATGGCCAAGTGAAAGAAGGACAAAACAAGGAGCAAAGAATAAAGTTTTTTCCTCGATTGTTGGTCAAATGACCAAATTAAAAATTAAAAATTAAAAATTAAAAATTTAAAATTAAAAATTAAAAATTCAAAATTCAAAATTAAAAATTAAAAATTAAAAATAAAAATTAAAAATTAAAAATTAAAAATTAAAAATTAAAAATTAAAAATTAAAAATTAAAAATTAAAAATTAAAAATTAAAAATTAAAAATTAAAAATTAAAAATTAAAAATTAAAAATTAAAAATTAAAAATTAAAAATTAAAAATTAAAAATTAAAAATTAAAAATTAAAAATTAAAAATTAAAAATTAAAAATTAAAAATTAAAAATTAAAAATTAAAAATTAAAAATTAAAAATTAAAAATTAAAAATTAAAAATTAAAAATTAAAAATTAAAAATTAAAAATTAAAAATTAAAAATTAAAAATTAAAAATTAAAAATTAAAAATTAAAAATTAAAAATTAAAAATTAAAAATTAAAAATTAAAAATTAAAAATTAAAAATTAAAAATTAAAAATTAAAAATTAAAAATTAAAAATTAAAAATTAAAAATTAAAAATTAAAAATTAAAAATTAAAAATTAAAAATTAAAAATTAAAAATTAAAAATTAAAAATTAAAAATTAAAAATTAAAAATTAAAAATTAAAAATTAAAAATTAAAAATTAAAAATTAAAAATTAAAAATTAAAAATTAAAAATTAAAAATTAAAAATTAAAAATTAAAAATTAAAAATTAAAAATTAAAAATTAAAAATTAAAAATTAAAAATTAAAAATTAAAAATTAAAAATTAAAAATTAAAAATTAAAAATTAAAAATTAAAAATTAAAAATTATTAAAAATTAAATATTAAAAATTAAAAATTAAAAATTAATTAAAAATTAAATATTAAATATTAAAAATTAAAAACTAAAAATTAAAAATCAGTTCATGCTGTGGTTTTGTGTGATAAAGACGTACTAGTGCGCTGACAAAATTTAAAAAAAAAAAAAACAAACAAACGGAAAATAATAATTAAAAAAAGACAAAAAAAGCAACAATTAAGCGTAGATCTGAAAATGGTACTATTATTTTCAATTTGCAAACTAAAATGAAAAAACAATATACAATAAAGCTAGCGGTAGCACCGCTACAAACAACTACTATCAGCTTCTTCAAACACAAGATGTTGATGAAGATGAAGTATTAGTTACAAAAACAACTAAAAAATGTATTCCTCCACTTACGATTCTTAAGTGTAAAATTGAAAAACTGCAGGAATTATTGAAAGAACGTAATATGCAATTAGAAAAACATCAATTGGCTTGAAACTTTTCTTTCAAACTTAAGAGGATTTTGATAAAATTCACAAGAAATTGCCTACAGATTATGAGTTTTTTACATATTTATCCAAAAACGATAGACCGTATAAAGCACTACTAACAAATATGGGTCTAGAATGCACTGATGTTAAAATGAGACAGAAGACAAACCAATCAAATGTTGAATATATATTTTATGTAGTATATTTCAAAAGACAATCGATAACTCTTAAAGAATTTAGACAAAATAACTCTTGCATCGAACATTTGAAAGTTAAATGGGAGTTCCATAGAAACAGAAGGAACAAAATAACACACTGCTATAATTTCCAGATGTTTGGGCATGGATCATCAGAGTGTTCTGTTAAAACATTCTGCTCTAAGTGCTCTGGAAATCATCAAACTGCGAATTGTAATGAAAGCACAATAAAATGTGCAAACTGTAGAGGTAATCACCAATCATCTTCACCTGATTGACCAAGCCAAAAAAAAGTTATATTGCAATGAAACAACGCTTCATTAATAAAAATTTTAAATCCCAGGCACGTGGGAATATTCAAATTATTACTAATCCTATTGGCTCCAATGCCCAGTTTCATGCTCTGCATTCTAAACCACCAGCCGTAAAAAGCTGGGCAAATTTAAATAATAATACAAATAATGATGTCCTATTTTCATTCGACGAAATAAAGAATATAACGTTTGAACTTATACATAAGTTAAGGGCATTCAAAACAAAACTTGACAAATTAGAAGTTGTGTCAAGTATTGCTACTAAATTTCTTTCATAATGGCACATTCAATAGAAATAAAAATAATAACGTGGAATGCAAGAGGCATCCGCCGTAAAAAGTATGAATTGTTTAATTTCCTAGCTAATAATGAAATCGAAATATGCCTATTAACAGAAACATGGCTATAATCAGATGTTTCAATTAAAAACAGCGCTTATTACTGTTACAGAAATGACAGACAACTATCAAGAGGTGTAGGTGTAGCCATCATCATTAAAAAAAGTATTCGTCACATACTAGCACCAATAATAAACATTATTTCAGTTGAAAATATCGGTATAAGGCTTGAAACATCGGATGTTCCAGTTTTAATATATTCGTGTTACTTTCCTGGAGGTGCCGCTGGAAATGATGGCGTTAAAAAGCACAATTTTAGGACGGATATTTTAAAGCTTACCGGGTGTAATAATAATTATATACTTGGGGGTGATCTCAACAGTAGCCATCGGGCATGGGGATGTTTGCGAGCCAATGCTTGGGGGAATATCCTCCACGAAGTATTAGATTTGAACAACTTTTGGATCAAATATCCTAGTGATCCTACCTACTTACCGACTGACGAGAATCACCAACCTTCAACATTAGATTTTTATTAAACCAATATACCGTCAAAAATTTCCGTACCTACTACACTGAACTACTTAAGCTCCGATCACATGCCGGTGCAAATCACTCTAAAAGGTTCCAGTTTCAACACCACAAGGTCTGTATACGATTTTAGTAGGGCTAATTGGAGACTATTTAAATAACACATTAATCACAACCTGTCCGATACCAGCGAAGAATGTACAAATGAGAATGACATCAATATTATGATTAATAATTTTAAAATCCTAATTGAAAATGCAGCTGAACTCAGCATCCCAACAAGAGAAATCTTATACAAAAATAAAGCTCTTCCAGCACACATTAAAATCATGATTGCAAATCGAAATTTCTTTAGAAGTTGCTGGATCATCAACAGGCATACTGATGACAAAAAATCGGTTAATTAAAAGAAAATGAAATGATTCGGTTAAGTAAAAGAATTAAGAAAGAGCTCATTATAGAAAGAAACAAACCTTGGAATTATGTTTTGGCATCTCTTGGCAAGGTTTCTTCGCCATTTTGGAATATTTCAAAAGTTTTACGTAAGAAGCACAGCATTATGCCAGTACTGAAACATAATGGTATCCATTATACACCTGCACAAGAAAAATATAATTTGCTAGCCAATTCATTCAACTTGAATCATGAGCTTTCAGCAAACCTAAGCGACTCTAACACTATTTCAACTGTTTCTTCCTTAGTGGACTCTTTTCAAAACAATGATGTCAACAACAACTTTTTAACATCAGTCGATAAAATAACTAATATTATAAAAAATTTTAAGGAAAAAAAGTCACCCGGTATATATGGGATAAACAATAAAATGTTAGAGGCCCTTCCAAAAAAAGGAATACAGCGTTTGACATGTATTATAAATAACTGCTTAAAATTATCATATTTTCCAAATTGCAATATGTAAGCCAAAAAAGATTCATCTTGTCCATCCTCATACGGGCCAATCAGCTTATTATCTTCACTGAATAAAATCTTAGAAAAAGTTATCAAAGAAAAAATTTTAAAATATTGTGATGAAAATCATATTCTTCCAACACATCAATTCGGGTTCAGAACTGGCCATAACACGTTTCACCCTTTAGTGAGAATAAAAGGAAAAATCAAAGAAAATTTTATTGCTGGAAAATCAACAGGTATGGTATTACTTGATATAAAATCAGCTTTTGACTCAGTAATTTAATAATTTAAAATGATCAACCTTAACTTCCCACCCGAAATTGTAAATATGATGCAAAGCTTCTACAAAAACAGAACATACAAAGTATTTATAGGCAAAAATTTCTCTTCAGAAACAACAATACCCGCTGGATGTCCTCAGGGATCTTGTCTATCACCAATCTTGTACAACATATATACATCAGATTTTCCTTTATTGGTCGACTGTTCTTCATCAATTTTTGCAGACGACACAGCAGTTTTTAGCCATGGGATTTTAGCTGAGGATATCATCAACAGTCTCCAAAACTCATTAATGCGTATAGAAGAATTTTTAAAAAAATGCAAAATTTTTATTAATCCACAAAAAACACAAGCAATATATTTTACACGATAACGAAAGTCTTGTTTCCTCCCACAAAGAAATCTCTGCATTAATAACACAAATTTTGAATGGGACTACAAAGTCAAATACCTTGGTATTATCTTAGATTCAAAAATCAACTTTAGTCATCATGTTAACCACGTAATAGACAAAATAAATAACGTATCAAGGCTAATGTACTCATTCGTAAATAGATAGTCCACCTTAAGTCTCAGTAATACAAAATTCCATTATTCTCTAAGACATGTTGAGTTTGGATCAAAAATGTAAAATTAGTATTGTGCAAATTATAAACCTACATCAAATGAATCTATTATACCTACTTAATTCACTTCAACCATTAAAAAAATTAAATTTTATATAAAAACAATGGCCCGAACAAGAGGAAGTAGGTGGAATCGTTTTGACTTAAAAATGAGCAATTGAGAAAAAATATTTTCACGTATTTTATATATTTGATGCACTAAAAAAAATAAATTTTATCGCTTTTCGCCTCATTCAAATTTAGCCAAATTTAGCGCTTTTTAGCAATTGTTTTGCACATTTTGCTTAACAAAAGTTGGAATCGCTGTGTTGAATGGTTTCGTTGTAAATGAAAGTAACAAAATTTATCTCACAAACTAAATATGGCATAAGCTATTATGAATGTAATGGTCGGTCTGTAATAAATATACGACACCCTATACCATGCGTTATGAGAAAAATTCTTAGATCAAATTTTGCTTAAACAATTCGATACACTTACACCATTTTAAAATTAAACAAATGTTCAAACAAAAAGCATTCAGTACAGTTAATTTCTAATAAAAAAAATGCAGTTATCTTCCACAGAAATATTTATTTTATTTTAGTTAACAGTAATTTCCGTTTAGTATTTTTGTTTCCATTTTCAAAAATATTCTTATTCATTCTTTTATTTATTTATTTTTTTGTCTTCAAATGTTTGAACACAATTTTTTTTTGTATTCAAATTATGAACATGAATTTGAATGAGGACATATACAACAAGTCGCTGCAACAGATGTCTATAAACATTTTATTTTGCTCTTGGTATATAAATATATATATATATATATATATATATATATATATATATATATATGAGCCGATGGCCTTAGCAGCTAGTGCTTACTTAATATAATTTTGTAATAATTTATTATTACATAGTTATTAAATAAATAAATAAATATATTTATATATATATATATATATATATAATAAAAAACAAAAAACACATCACAGATTATTTATTTTGATTGATTTGTAGTTTAAATTCTGTCGGTAAGTTGAAGCGATTTGGTAAACATTTTTTCGGCTTTGTCAGTTGTTTTTGACCAGTATCGGTTATTTGAAGGCTTGGTTTGATCTATGCACCGTTTTTCACCAAATTTCAATAGTTATCGTTCTATGTCCGACAAATGCAATAAATTTCTTATAAAATATTATTAATATTTGCGACCTGAAATTTGATTACAATGTTTATATGAACACAGGCAGACAGAGAGATGTACGGATGGACGGACATTGAGTCATAAATTGAGCCCATCGGTATAATAAAAGGCGAATGTAGGTCAAGTGCTTTTGGTAACTACATAAATCAGCACAAAGTCAGTAGAACCCGACCACAGTGTTGTGTAGGGTACAAAAATATCATTCCAAAAAATGTCCAATATATTCTTATAAAGTTTATTACATCATATCGGCTAAAAATTTGTTCGACCAGCAAAAATTAATGGTTCAGTAGTTCTAGTAATAAAAAAATATGTAAACAATTCGAGTCTATAAGTTTGTTAATAATATGCAATTTACGCGCAATATTGCGCAGGCTTTTATAAAAATTGTTATTAAATGGATTCTTCTGTATTTGTTTGGTACCTTCAGAAATTATATGGGTTGGAAAGTCTTTTTCTTATCAATATTTGTAAAGAAAATTGTAGTTAAATATACTTGAGCTCAATTGTTTTTATATCCTTTCTCATTTTATTGATCCCAAATTATTGTTCATGATTTTTTTGTTAAATTAACTTTTTTAAACTAGTGACGGGTTGATGTAATGTCTTTGCTCCAACTTAATCACATACAAACTTTGTATGTTTTTAATGCTTAAAAGGACACATTTTATAACATACAACTACATAAAATTGAATAATCTATTTTGACACTAGTCTGTAATAGTGTTCATACACAGAACAGAGATTTATGTACATGGTCTAATAATGCTGCACATTTTAAATCATGTATATTTGGCTATTGAATATTTTTTGCAGTTAAACCCCCGTATTTACTGCACCGGAAGTTTGTGGTGTTTTAGACCAAAGGAAATATAGAACAAAAAGTGGTTGTGAATTTTAAAATATTAAACATTTGGCTTTTAAATAATATATATTATATGCACAAACTGAAAATTATGTAACATCAAATGGGGTTTCATTCGTTTAGGATTTGTTCCAAAAATACTCACGTGATTTATTTTTATTTTTATTTTTTTTGGAAAATATTTTTAAGTTTTCTATTAAATTTTACAAATCTAAATTCATTTTTAAATTAATTAAAAGCTCTATGATTTCTTTACAAACACCTTCAACCTTAAAATTCTTTTACAACTTTCGGACTTTTTATAAAACCAACCAACTACTTATCAAATTTCCTTGTTGTTTTAACACATTATTAACACTTTGTGTGACCTTAATTCGGGGACACCCAACATTTTAAACTTCAACCAATCCATGACCATAATCAACACCTTAACACAGTTACCAGATAAATATACGAGTATGTAGTGTTGAACAACTTCAAAACAGCTTTTAATATTCTGTGTGTGCTATACAAACATTTGTTTTATTATCTTGCTAAAGTGATGTCACATTTAAGTGTTTAAAGTTTTAGTAAAAATCCTGAAAAAAAAGTTTCAGCAGATTATCTATGTTTTGTTTGTATGCGAAACTAAAGTTGTTTAAATGATTAAAAAGTGGTCAAGGAGAATCCGTTGTTTGACAAGGAAAAACATAAAGATTAAAGAATAAAAATGTTCAAATAATTTAAAATAAAACAGATAATATTTTTGCATTCAAAAATAAATAAGATATTTTGTCAGACCTCAGGCATCTTGGGATCCGCATGTGGAGAAAAGTTATATCCTAATGAAAAAAATTGAAGCAGAATAGATTCCTTCTTCCGAATGGGTATTTTTTGACTAATTTTTATACCCTACGCCACTATGTGGGCGGGGTATAATGACTTTTTGCTGATGTTTGTAACTATCAAAAATATCTTTTATTATACCGATCGACTCTGAATCACTCTCTGAATCGATTTAGAGATATCCGTCCGTCCGTCTGTGTGTCCACGTAATCTTTCTAATCATACTGCAGGTCGCAAATATAAATACATTTTGATGAAATTTAGCATATAAGCTTCTACCAGCCATAAGATGCACGCTATTGAAACAGATGAAAATCGGTTCATGTCTAGACATAGTATCCTGACAAATCACCCTCATAGGGGTGATCGACTTAAATTAATATAATATCCAAATTATCGTACAGATCTCGGTCATATTGGGTTTGTATATGTTTATGACACCCATTTATTAGCAGTACAAAAATAAACTCTATAGGACAATTATTAGTCATAGCCCCCATATTAAGCTGGGTCCCGATCTTCACTTAAATTTATTAAAAACAAAATCTTGCACAGATTTTTCTCAAATTTGGTTTGTATATGTTTTTGCAAAAAAAAAAAAAATAAATGACCTTACCAAATATAGTCAGGATCGGTCCATTTTTCGACCCAGTCCCCATATAAATATAGCATCCAATATGAACTTTTTCTTATCCGAAGGCAAAAAAATTAATAAAAATGCCACTCAAATTTGGTTTATGCTTATTTTCTATAACTAATTAGTTGGACCTAAGAGACAGAGTATCTCAGTGCATGGTATAGGGTATCGTTTAGTCGGTCTAGGCTGAACATAATTTTCTTACTTGTTATATGTGTGTTCTGGGTACTTCTTCTCAATGGCCTGCTACGATACTTATAACTTATGGCTTTACACAAAACTTATCCTAGAATTCTAAAAGTATGGTTTTCATTTTACTTTTATGGGGGAGCCGCTCCCATTGCTCCGATACCGCACACTTTTTATTCGATTACTTAAGGCCCTTGCTATTACTATAGTCCAAATATTAATGTTGGTATTGTACAAAGTCTCTTAGCGCTTAATGTCGTATTATTCCCAGTATGATGACACTTATTTACTTTGTGTGGAATGCGCCACACTCACTCGTTTGAATCCGTCCGTATCTAGTTCGACTGTTCAAATTAATATATCATAGACGCATAGAAAATTTTTAGGCTTTCACTATCATAACATTCCAGCTTGGTTACTTTGTATAACAGGCGCACACTTATTTAATATAATTATAACATGAATAACTTATAAGCAACATAAAGTTTTAAAACTCTCACAACCACAATTCTTTCGATATTAGATGATATATATACATTGTACGGAATGTTCTAGCCCCACTTGTTCATTATCTCGGTAATCTATGGACACAGCCAATGTACCAAAACTCTAGCATTCATACTACCTTAGATATTTTAGCTTGTCTGTGAAGGCCTACGCCCTTTAGCCTTATCTCGTCCATTTTTGACACTTCTGCTCCCATTAACATTTAATCGTCTCAAACAAAGCCTAAATACTCTAATTGTATTTTGCTACAAATATTTAAGTTATATGAGAAGTGTCACGTCCATATTTTTTAGATTCAATAACATATCCAAGTTCCATATCGATCTGTGGGTGCTCCACATGAAACGTTTTTTGAAAGCTAGTTTGTCATAAATCCTAGACTACTACCAGGAAAATACGTTCAATAAAAGACTGCAAAACGAAAAAAATGGCAAAAGCGAAATATCATAAAAACGCTAAAACAAAAAATCGTAAAAACGCAAAACCGCAAAATCGCTAAAACGATAAAACGTAAAACCACATGAACACACAATGAAACCACAAAAACAAAAATCGAAAAAAACGGAAAATCACAGAAATGTAAGATTTCAAAAACGTTAAAACTTATAACTCAAATTTGGTATGACCCAAATCGTAAAAATATCAAGTTTCAAATCGCAAAAATTCAAAAATGAAAATATCAAAATCGCAGAAAGCAAAGTCGTAAAATCGCAAAATCATAAAAAATCCATAACGCAGAAACACTAAACTTCAAACTAGTGGCAATGTAAAATCGCGAAAACGTAACTCGTTAAAACGCCAAAAAGAAAAATGGCAAAAACTTCAACTCGCATAAACGCTAAAAAAGAAAAACGCTAAGAGTTCAAAGCACAAATCTGCAGAAAAGAAAAAATACTGAAAGTGCATAAACATCAAATAATAAAATGGCAAAATCAGAAAACCACATAAAATTGAAAATCGCAATAAAACAACATCCTAGAAAGATAAAATCGCAAAAACTCAAAATCGTAAAAACGCTGAAACAAAAAACAACAAAAACTTATATTCGTGAAGATTGCTAACATGTAAAAAAGCAGAATCGAAAAATCGCCTGTTCGCAAAAACTGTAAAACATATACCGCAAAATATCAAAATAGTAAAGCCGTAAAAGGCAGAACTCCGATTGTGCAAATCGTAAAAATGGCGAAAATGAAACGCTACCAAAAATACAATATTCCCAAAAAAAACAAAACAATAAAAATACAAAATCGTCAAATTTAAAGAACGTAAAATTTTAAACTGCAAAAATCATAAAAAGTCTAAAGACAAGAACGCAAAACCTCAAAAGTTAAAAATCGGAAAAATTCAAAAACGCAAAATACCAAAAAACCCAAATTTTCAACAACTGTAGGGATGGTGGTTTTAGACGGCGCCATGAAAAATGGCCCCAATGAAAAATGACCCCAAACTGAAAATGAACAAGTAAGAAAATTATAGTCGGTCTAGACCGACTATACGATACCCTATACCATGCCCTATCTCTGAGGCCCAACTAACTGGACATAGAAAATAAGCAAAAACCAAATTTGAGTCTAATTTTTATTAATTTTTTTGGCTGCAGACATGAAAAAGTTCATATCGGATGCTAGATCTCTATGGGGACTATGTCCAAAAATGGACCGATCCTGATCATGTTTGGTAAAGTCTCTTGTATTTTGCAAAAATATATACAAACAAAATCTGAGAAGAATCAGTGCAATATTTTTGTTTTTTAATAGATTTAATTGAAGATCGGGAAGCAGCTCTATATGGGGCCAAAGGGACCATTTTTGGACTACACATTAATGGACGTAATGAATGCATAAAAAACCCAATTTGAGTAAGATCTATATGACAATTTGGATCTTATGGCAATTTATGTCGATTTCATAGGGGTAATTTGTAAGGGGGCTAGGTCTGAACATGGACCGATTATCAGCAATTTCAATAGCGTTCATCCCATGGCAGATAAAAGCTTATATACCGAATTTCATCAAAATATATTCATATTTGCGACCTGCAGTTTGATTACAAGCTTTACATGGACACACAGACGGACGGACGGACGGACATTGTTAAATCAACTCAGAAGGTGATTCTGATTCGATCGGTACAATTAAAGATGGGTCTAGGTCAAATATTTTTGGTTGTTACAAACAGCAGCACAAAGTCATTATACCCAAACCACATAGTGGTATAGGGTATAAAAATGGCCCCAAATTTTTATATTGAAAGCAACAACAAGAAAGTTTGGGGTAATCTTTCCTCTTAAATTGGGGCCATTTTTCCTATCGCAATTTGAGGCCATTTTTCATTTAAAAAATTACCCTAAATTCTTCAAATATTTGGGGCTTTTTCCTTTTTTGATTTGGGGCCATTTTGCATAATGAAAAAGACCCCAAATTTAAGATTATTATCAAAGAAATAATTTTAAATTTTTTGGGTTCATTTTTCATTTTTCATAAAATAAGCAATGTAGTATTTGTAGGAATACAGTCAGCACTTTACACAAAAGCACTTGTTTCAAAAAATATTTTTTTTTAACAATAACACAATGTGTTTTAAGTCAAAATAAAAAATAAAATATTCAATCGGATTTTGTATTAAAAAGTACCGGACGTACACTTTTAACTAAACATATATCCTCGATATATTTAAAAGCTCTCAGAACTGCAACGGGATTTATTATCTGCTGTTTACGTTATTTGTTTTCTGTAAAATAAATTAATATTTTCTTTTTGACGAGTGTAAAGTGTGAAAAAATTAACAAACCGAGAGGAAAAAAATAAGTTAATTAAATATAAGTCTAGATGAATTGTGAGCATATTGTTGGAAAAAAAATTGGCAGTAAACTGCTTTATGTAAATGATCAGAAAATGATTTAAAAAAAAAATATCATCTTACAAAGACATAGCCAAGTACGAGTGTTGGCGAAGCACGTGCAAGGCAAGAGTAAATCTTTTGCCTGAAGGAAAATGTGTGTTGCCGAAAAAATTTATTGAACATATAACAATACCGAAGAAGAAGCTTGACAGGAGCTAAAGGCAAAAAATTATATTAAAACGGAATGTTTAGCTATCGCAACAACCTTTGGAGGAGAACGAAATGCCATTAATACTATTAAATCCCCCTACAGGAATGCATGTGGAATGGTAATATTAAACTGTTCTAAACACATAAATTTTAAAATATAATGTTTTACACTTGCAGATTTCATGATGAAACCAAAAACATTTCCCTCCCCAAGATAAGAAGGAGTCTTAATTATTTAGTAAGCAAATCGTTTGTCTCATCTCCAAAATCTTATTGTTATTGAAGCGTTCCAATTGGAAAGAGTATGGACTGATTTTGGTATCGCTAGAGATGAAGAAAACCCGAAACCATTTTACGCCGCTTGTATCATAGAAGAGAGCTTCTCCTTCTGCACATTTTCGTCGATGAAGTCCATACACCTAATAAGGGAGAACATTGCTATATCCAATAAGAAATATTTGATAGACGGCACTTAAAGTTGTTCCTCAAGGATGTTTCAAACAACTTATAGTAATATATATTGAATATTCAGATGAGGAAAATATAATTTCAAAGCAAGAGTATTAGCAACGCAGAATTTTTTTTTTCAGAATTCGTGTGATAGCAGGCAATTTTTTTTTTTTAAATCGCGCGATTTCTGCGTTGCTATTTTTAAAGTAAGGGTAATATCAATACTGCTGGAACAAAAATCTTTTAATACCAATAAAAAATTATGCGATTTAAAACATGAATAATTTTCCCTAAAATTTTTTCTATAATAGATATTTCCAATATTTTTTTTTTGTTATGACAAACAAGAGCCAAGTTTCATATGAGCACATATTGCAGTACATCAAGGACAACATATTCAACATGGAAACGACCATATTCGTCTCTGATTACGAGACGGGACTACAGCAAGCTATCAAAACGATCTTTCTTAATGCGCGATTAGTTGGATGCTGATAATAATGTTATACCACATGTTCACTTTAATGATTAGATAAATAATCTTTCTTCTGTACTCGACAGTGAAAATAAGTTTGGAAAGTTTTTAAATTATTTTGAAAAACAATGGCTTTCGAAGGTGAATTATTTACATTTCTTAATGTTGTTTTGCGTAATCTTGGTATAAGTGTGCACCAAGAGAGCACTCGCACTACTTCGGCAGTGGAAGTTTATAATGGGGTTTTGGGAAAATCCATAAAAAAGAATGGAGATTTTTTTAAATTTGTTAATTCAATGATAAATTACGAGTTTTTTAAAACCCGTGAATTTGAAGTGATTGACGAAAGTGGCGGAACAGTCATAAAAAAGACGTAGGAAGGCTAGTGTTACCAAAAGCAATAAAATCATAATTCCAGATATAGTTTTTTTTTACCTTGCAAGCATTTAAAAGTATGCAGTGCATGCGTACTCAAGTTACAGGCAGATGCCATTGCAAACAATACGGACAGGTTTAACTGCCCATATTGTGGATGTAGTGTTGAAGATACTATGAATATATATAATTAATTATATAGGACAGACGACTATATAGTATACAATCAAAATGAATTTTACATTTTATAGTTTTTTCTTGCCTTAATACAGTTTGTAAACTGAATTTATTATTATTATTTTATTGTTATTATTAATTTGATTGGATTTTTTGTGTTATAATAAAAAATATGGCCCTTTTTCTTATTGGCTTGGGCTACACAACGATTTTTTTTAAAGTGGGGCCATTTTTCATATTGGTAAAATTTCAATTTTTGGGGTCTTTTTCCTTTTCATAGAAATAGCTTTCATTTTTTTTGGGCAATTTCTCACTTCAGATTGGGGCCAATTTTTATATTTCATATTAGTTAGATTTTTCATTTTAATAATGACCCCAAAATTACGGCCTTTTTGCATTTTCGGTTTGGGGCCATTTTTCATGCGCCGTTTTAGACCAAAGTTCAAATACGAAAACGTGATCTGGGGAAGTTTCGATATCGTCCAAGACGGTCAACGTTTCTTTTTACTAAAATTATTTCACTGGCGTCGAGATAGACGATCACATCCAATCTCGTTCACAATCGTATTTTATTTTATTTTTTATATTTTAGGTCATAAGAACAAGTGAAACATCCGTGTTTATTGTAATTAGTTGTTTATTCAGCAAGTTCTATTGCAGGAATGACAATAATTAATTCTTAAGTTAAAATTATATTATGACTCTACATAAAGTGTAAAAAATGAAAAGATAAATTTATTATGTTATTAGAAAGTGAGAGTTGAATTAATCTCTCTTTAGTAGCAAGCTAATAAACAAATCAAAAAGGAACTGTATATACATATGGGGGTTTCATGTCAAGTGCACCAACTTTTGAAACCGATGTCTTCCGATCGGGATGAAATTTGCACCAAGGTTAGTCCTATTGGCTAGTAGTTTAAACCCAATTTGTCAACAAGATCGGTCCAGATCTCTCTGAGTTAGAGGGGATCAAAATTTGACATTTTGGCCAAACAAGTGTTTTTTCTCATCCATGTAACTTATTACCTACTGTTCCTCGAAAATTTTCTACCAAATAGTTTAGATAGCTATTTCTTCAATATTTCGGACTTTTTCCTTGCTAAATCAAAGCATTTTTTGCCTTTTTTTCAAAAAGGGCATTTTTTTTTCATAAGAAATCTTAGGATTTTTCCTTTAAGGGATTTTTGGTAGCTTAGTGGTATGGGAGTGGCATATCTATCAAAATAAATGTTTTGTAACTCAAGACAACGGTTTTTCAATTTTTCACAAATGAAACTTATATTGAGAAACTAGACAAATTAACCTTTCCGAAGGTATGTAACATACCTAACTAAAATTTCATACCCTCGATACTGTAATACCCAGCATATGTTAACCTCATGAAAAAAATCACTTTTTTCTATAGAAATGTTGAAAAATTATTATTTGTTAATTACTTGTAATAATAATTAAATTAATATATGATAATAATAATATTAAAAATAAAAAGATAAATAATTTGATAAAATTTAATCTTAATTACATTAGATCCATTTATATCATAACTATTTTTATACCTAATTTATTATAGCTGATGAAGTATTTAAGTCTTGTAAATTTTTAAATACCCAGAAAACGTTTCAACTTGAGTCTTCCATCGACAAGCGGTATAAAAGCATGGTATTGAGCGGTGCCATCGATTGTTACCGCAGTATCGAATCTGCTCTTCAGTGTTTTCAAATCCTCTTTGCTACTAAAAACTATTTTAGTTTGTTTACAATAAATCTTTGCCAAATGGAACAAAGCAGTTGCATCTAAGATGCGATCTTGACGAGAGCAATGGAGGCTATACTTCGCTGCATTTCTTTTAATGTTTGCTCCAGTACCATCACATGCTCCTTTACCATGAGCAGTAGGATGAAAATGCCACTAAGCTGGCATTCCAAAATCTTTTTCATGAGCCATAAGATTTGCCAAGCTACTTTTGTTTTTAAAATGTTGACGAGCTCCGTCCGAAACGTAGTGTACCTTCTTTACTGTAAATTTAGGTTTTAGATATTTTAGTATTATCTTCTGGTACTCATAAATTGCCATACTTTTGTGTTCCAGTTTTTCATCTTTCATGTACTAAATAACTAAAATTTTCAATTAAAATTTATAATAAACAAGTCCGTGACAGCGAATCTCCGGATGCGCCTAGATAAAATCATAAATCGTTAATATTTTTATAATTTCTTTTTCAATGTTTCTTCAAAACCAACACTGAACAAAATTGGTACATAAAAAATGAGAAGTAAATTAATATTAAGCTGGAAAACGCAAGTTTTGTATTATGATTATTTTCTTTTCAAATGAAATTTATTTAAGAAACTGAGAAGCATATTATAGATCAAACAGAAAGCAAAAAAGCTTAGTTTTGTGGAAAATATTTTCAAAAAGCATGAAAAAAAATAAATTTTCCAACATTTTGCGTCATAAGAACCACAAAAATTTTTAAAAAATTTTAATTGTTGCACAGGTCTCTAGCAATAATTTGGCTTTTACAGATTGAAAAAATATCAATTAGTCGACGATTTATAGCCAAAAAACCATATAAACAATATGCTGAGAATCGGCATTTGACTGCAAAGTTCGAAGGTCGATTAAAAAAAAATTCGAACTAACATAAACAAACGCCGCGATACGGGTCTCTAATTTAGCCCCTATTTTCACCCCTCACTCTCAGAGTGGACTTAACTTTTCCTAACCTGAATTTGTTCCACAGTGTTATCGGACATCTTTACGCAAAATACCATCAAAATTCCACAACCGTTTTAAATTGAATGTTTTTTTGAGCAAATTTTTCGCAAGCCATCTATGTATTTAAGATACATATCAAATCATGTATTTAAGATACATATGTATATGATTATCATCGAATTTCTAAATCAATAAGATATATTTAAAACAAAATATGTATGAGCCACTTATATTTATGTGATAAACAAATTATTTAAAATTTTAATGGTTTGTGAACCGGATATTCAAGTACGTTTTTATACCCTATACCACTATGTGGCTTGTTATACCTTATACCACTATGTGGCTTGGGTATAATGACTTTGTGCTGCTGTTTGCAATTACCAAAAATATTTGATATAGACCCTTCTTTAATTATACCGATCGAATCAGAATCACTAACTGATTCGATATAACGATGTCCGTCCATGTGTTCGTCCGTCTGTGTGTCCATGTAAACCTTTTGATGAAATTTGGTATGTAAGCTTTCATTGGCCATAGGATAAGCGCTATTGAAATTGGTGAAAATCGGTCCATGTTCAGACCTAGCCCCCATACAATTGACCCCTATGAAATCAACATATATTGCCATAAGATCCAAATTATCATACAAATCTTAGTCAAATTGGGATTGTATGTATATATTACATCCATTAATCAGTAGTCCAAAAATGATTCCTATTGGACAACTCTTAGTCATAGGCCCCATATAGAGCTGCTTCCCGATCTTCACTTAAATCTATCAAAAAATAAAAATAATTCACTGATTCTTCTCAAATTTTGTTTGTATATATTTTTGCAAAATACAAGAGACTTTACCAAACATTGTCAGGATCGGTCCATTTTTGGGCCTAGTCCCCATATAGATATAGCATCCGATATGAACTTTTTCATATCTGCAGCCGAAAAAATTAATAAAAATCCCACTCAAACTTGGTTTATGGTTATTTTCTATATCCAGTTAGTTGGGCCTGAGAGATAGGGTCTCTAAACGCATGGTATAGGGTATCGTATAGTCGGTCTAGACCGACTATAATTTTCTTACTTATTTTCTATAGAAATGTTGAAAAATTATTATTTTTTATTTATTTGTAATAATAATTAAATTAATATATAATAATAATAATATTAAAAATAAAAAGATAAATAATTTAATAAAATTTAATCTTAATTACATTAGATCCATTTATATCATAACTATTTTTATACTTAATTTATTGTAGCTGATGAAGTAATTAAGTCTTGTAAATTTTTAAATACCCAGTCTTTCATCCAGCTTTTTTGTCGCTTTTATTTACTGCGTTTTTTTTTTGTCAATCCTTTCTTGGCATTACTAGCTTCAGCTGTTGATTTCGCTGCTGGTTTATGTGTTGGATTTGGAAAGAAATCGCATTGAATAGAGGCAGAAAACTTTTTCAACTTGAGTCTTCCTTCGACAAGTGGTAAAAAAACATGGTATTGAGCGGTGCCATCGATTGTTACCGCAGCATCGAATCTGCTCTTCAGTGTTTTCAATGTTTTCTGATGATCCTCTTTGCTACCAAAACTATTTTATTTCTTTACAATAATTCTTTGCACAATGGAATAAAGCAGTTGCATCTAAGATCCGATCTTGATGAGAGCACTGGAGGCTATATTTCGCTGCATTTCTTTTAAGGTTTGCTTATCTTCTGGTACTCATAAACTGCAACGGTATCATGTTTTAAATCATCGGATATGATTGCCATACTTTTGTGTTCCAGTTTGCATCTTTCGTGTAGTAAATAACTATTGTGAATATAGTTGCTTGGTCGTTATTGAAGTGGAATGCTTCTATGGCATCCTGAAGAACATATTTATAGTTTTCTGCGAAATCATATGAAATAACGAATTCACCAGACTTCAAATGTATCTTCAAATCCTTGAAGAATGACCATTGCTCTTTGACTAAAAAGTAATGGTTCTCAAGTTTAGCAATCCTGTACACATTTCTTCCACAAAATCATCCACATTTAAAATGATTGTTTTCAATGTGCATCTGAATCCAAGAATCAAATTTGACCTCCTCTATATATTCTCGATCTAAAGAGTTGATTAAATTTTCTTTGATGAATGTGGTTTTCGGGCAATTGGTACATTCACCTAAGTGGCAAGAAATTGTTGCATTAGGACACATAGTCAATTTAAGGCAATCGCGGTAGTCGTGTAAATCTTCTGCCGAATCATCTGTTAAATACTTTAAGTTGACTTCCTTCAACATCAGTTTAACACTTTCATGGTAAATGCAAACGCATACTGTGTGAGTTCCGCTGCTTCCTGCCAAAACGCAATGTTTTGGCCTGATTTGGGTAAATTTCGTGAAGCCAATTTTAACATCCTCGTGTTCAGATTGAATTATTGCAAATAACTCTTTCAGGTTACAGAGAACCATTCTCTTCTGTTATGCTATAAAGGTATGTTACATTCCTTCGGAACGGTTAATTTGTCTAGTTTCTCAGTATAGGTTTTATTTGTAAAGTTTTACACACGAATAGGTAAAAATCAAAATAGTGCATTTGTGAAAAATTTAAAAACCGTTGTCTTGAGTTACAAAACATTTATTTTGATAGATATCCCACTCTCATCCCACTAAGCGACCAAAAAGCTCTTAAAGGGAAAATCCTAAGCTTTCTTATGAAAAAAAAAATGCCCTTTTTGAAAAAAAAAGGCAAAAAACGCTTTGATTTAGCAAAAAAAAAGTCTAAAATTTTTTTTTTAAGTATTTTTTCCGAAATATTGAAGAAATAGCTATCTAAACTATTTCGTAGAAAATTTTCGAAAAACAATAGGTAATAAGTTACATGGATGAGAAAAAACACCTGTTTGGCCTAAATGTCAAATTTTGATCCCTTCTAACTCAGAGAGACCTTGACCGATTTTGTTGAAAAATTGTGTCTAAACTACTATCCAATAGGACTAACTTTGGTGCAAATTTCATCCCGATCGGAAGACATCGGTTTCAAAATTTGGTGCACTAGGCATGTAACCCCCCATATATATATATATAAATTTTATTTATATATATACATATAAAGAAATATATAAGTGACCGCTACACAACGAAAAATAAACATAGGCGTTAAAACATAACATCACAAAACCATAAAAATATTAAAGAATATAAAACAAAAGTTCAAATTCCCGGAAATGTAAAAACGTTAAAATTGAGAATCGCAAAAACGTGAAATTGTTAACACGCAAAAATGTAAATACTTTAAATAGCAATACTGCAAAATGACAAATCGACATAAAACGGAAAATCTTAATAAAGCAAAATCTTAAAAATCGTCAAACCGTAAGACCGGTGAAACGCAAAATTACAAAAACGAATATTCGTGGAGATCGTAAAAACGTTAAAAAGCTAAATCTCAGAAACGAAAATAGCAAAAACTCTAAAAAAAAAAAACAAAACGAAAAATGGCAAATAGTCAAATTAGAAAACGCAAGTGTGCCAAATCGTAAAAATGGCGATAACGAAAAATAATGAAAATGCTAAGAAGAAAAAGTGAAGATGCAGAAACCCAAAATTGCTAAAATACCAAAAAACACGATATTGCAAAAACCAAAAATAGTAAAAACACGTAATCGTCAAAATGACAGATCGACAAAATTTAAATAAAAAAAATCAAATTCGCAATGACGCAAAATCATAAAATGGCTAAGAGCCAAAAACGCAAAACCGCAGAAATTAAAAAATGCAAAATCGAGAAAACTCGAACTTCCAGAAGAATAGAGTCGAAATAAGTTGAAAATCCAATATCGTAGAATGATGAAATCGCAAAAACGCATTCTTCAATGTGTGCCATAGGCACTTTATATTCATATATCAGCCATGGTGCTATTTATGTAGCTTTATTTTAGTCATTATATTCAAACATGATCCATTGTTCATTGTAAATCGAAACATTATCATCACCTTGTGTGTGGTTGCCAAACATATATTAAATTTGAGTTGTATTTTGTTTTAGTAAATCGTATCATTTTTAGCGGCAGTTACTTAAGAAAGCTTTGCTTTTGTGCAAAACAGCAATATAAAGTAGCTTTGATAGTTTTTCTTAGAATGGAAAGAAAACTATAAAACAAATATTTTATAGATGACGATATATTGGTTAAAACAGTTGCCTTGTTTACAGGATGCAACCGCAAGAATACATCTGAGCAAACTCTTATCATTATAAATGACCAAAGTTTTGAGAAACTAAATGTGTTTTTTTTCCTTTACTGGCAAAGACATTTTGCAAATTCAATCATGACAAAAATTATACAAAACATTAAAGTGTTTGATTGGTGAGCAATTTTTTTTTACCAATAAATCTATGAAGGAGAGCTATGTACCTCGTATTGAATAGAATTATTATTCCTGGACTTTGTGGTGGGGTTGGCAATGTAATATTTACTTTATTGTTATACTTTCGAAAGTTGTTTAACAAAATTTATATACTGTTCCTTTCAAAGCACTGGAAAAGCTATTCTAAGTGTAAGAATAACTTATTGTTTTCGATTGGACAGTTATGGTGATACGGTTTCTTTAATTCCAAAGTTATTTGTATTTTTTTTTCTTGACTATATATGAAATACATTTATAATGGATATGTAATGATTGAAATTTTTTTTTCTTTACATAAAAATTTCATTTTCTTTTCGAACTCTAATTGCACGAATTACCACAAATAACTAATTTTACATAATTTTTCCATTTTAATATGAAACTTTTTTTTTTTAGCAAACATTTGAAAATTGAATTAAAAAAGAAAAACAAGTAAGAGTGCTAAATTCGGCTGTCCCAATTCTTTGGCACTCTCCACATCGGTTTTGGGTTTATTTATATACATATATAAAATTCATTTTCTGTTTGTTTGTTTGTTTGTTCGTTTGACCGCAATACAAATTTTCATTTTCCAACGGATTTCCCTGAAATTTAATACGCATAATATCTGTACACTAGGTAAGGTCACCATATTCTTCCTATCGGCCACGCCTACTTTTACGCCCACTTTTTATAAACAATTCATTTTCTGCTTTTTGGTATATTTGTTCGCTATACAAATTTTTATTTGTTGACCGATTTCCCAGAAATTTGGTACACACAATCCCTGTACTCCAGCTAAGGTCAAAATATACCTCTTATCGGCCACGCCTACTTTAACGCCCACTTTTTATATAAAATTAATTTTCAGTATTTTGGAATATTTGTTCGCTATACAAATTTTTATTTGTTAACGGATTTCTCTGAAATTTGGTACACACTATCTCTGTACCACAGGGTAGGTCAATATATGCTTCCTATCGGCCACGCCTACGTTCAGGCTCACTTTTTTAAATTTTTTACAGGTTTCGCTCGAAGTTACTGCACGTTATTCTCAAATCCCAGGCAAGGTCGTCATATACTTTTATCGGCCACCCGCACTTTATTTTAATTTTCTATATACACTTCTAGTGTTTGCTAACATACTTAAATGTTTCAATCGACTTCCCAAAAATTTTGTGCGCAAATCTCTTCACTTACTACACTGAGAATAAAACAATATATAAAAACGTAGTATACAATACACAAGGCATCGGCAGTTTTCAGTCTGAAAAGTACTTGTATACAAGAACCAAGTTTATTTAATTGTTTTTAGAAAGTTAAGTTATGTTAAATCAACTTAGATTTTTGTATAAAATAAAATTTTTAATAATTTAATTCATCCAATTGGCTTAGATAATTCATGCATGGCCATGCATGTTCTTTTAGTAAAGCGAACTGGTCAAATCAACAAAGTATTTTGTACAAAACATCGAACTATCTTCGATAATTCATACTTGACCTTGTATAATCTTTTAGCAAAATTGGATGTATGAATTAACAAAGTATTTCATACAAAACAGCGAAGTAACTTCGATAATTCATACATGGCATTGTATAATATTTTAGCAAATCGGACTATACAAATTAAGAAAGCATTTTTTACAAAATATCTAAGTAACTTAGATAATTTATACATATACCTGTAATATCTTTTAGAAATTTTGCCATTTTTAATATATGAGTTGCAACACCCCAAAATTAATGCAGATTTATTTCATGGGTGAACAGATACAAGTTGACTACTGCTCTAGGATTACTCCGATTATAAATATTTGCATCTCGCCTTTTGAACTATAATGGAAAACAAAATATTACATTTATTTCCATCTCGCCTTTTGGCCACATTGGAAAGCAACCTATTACAAATATTTCCATTTCATCTTTTTCACTATATAAGTGAATTGTAAAGGTAGGAAAAGAACTGTTTGCAATTGTGCCTTGCACATGAGTGCAAAGCATATAGGCCGTACTACCTCAAATACAAAAAGGCTTGGACTAAACAGAACTCTAGAGAACCTGATCAGATCCAAATTCGTATCGAGTCTCAACGAGTTAGGCAATCTGAGTCGAGAAATGCTGAAACACCTGAGCAAACCCAATAACGTCTTGAAGCCCAAAGATCAAGACAAGCTTTGTAAGAGAAGCGGAAATGCCTGTAGCTACTCAAGTGCGTCTAGAAATAAAGCGGCTAAGACAAGCTTAGTCGAGGGAATGTGAAACTCCGGAGAGGACTCAACAATATCTTCAGGCCCAACGGATAAGACAATCTGGCTCCAGGGAATGTGAAACTCCTGAAACGACTGTAATATCCCTACCAGAAGACTTTTGTAAGTTGGTTTTTCATTGCAAGAGATGGTACAAAAAGTTGTGCCTAACATAAAGTGCATAAGACGACAATCTCTTACGGTAGCAGGTATCAACTTATATACTCCCTGTTTTTCTCATAGACAATTATTTGTCGCCTGATCCAGAGTTGGGAGCCAGCACAAACTTTTCGTGTATGCACCAGAAGGAAAAACCATAATTGCTGTATATCCCCAAGCTATAGAATAACTAAAATTCGTAACTTTTAGACATAATATACCTAAAGTAATCCATGCTAAGTTGTAATGGTAAGCAGGCACTCAGCACTTAGTCCCCAATGAACGAGTTCCCCAAAAAATGAACAAATTCCTCAAATTTTTAAAAAAAGGTCTCCAAAAGAAATGAACGAATTCTCCATACTGCTCTCAATAAATGTATTTAAAATCTGTATTCTTTTCAATAGCATAATTTCGGTGCGCGGCAGCGGCGCGCGGACGCGACGCGATGCACTCGCGGAACACAGCTGCGCTCAAATATCGGATGATCTGAAAAATATAATTTGGCAATTAAAATAGGTTGAAAACAACTGCGCGGCATTACTTGTGCGGCTGCCAAACGCGCGGAAGCGGCGCGCTGTCGCGGACGCGACGCGCTCTCGGAACACAGCTCAGCTAAAAATAGGAATGTTCCGAAAAATATATTTTGGGATTAAATAAGTTGACGACAACTTCGCGGCATCACGGGTGTAGCTGCCAAACGCGCGGACGCGGATGCGACTCGCTCGCGGAACACAGCTCAGTGAAAAGTCTTACGATAAATTTTATCTACGTATGTGCAATAATTACTATACATGTACTAAAAGCCATTGCTTAAAGCAACCTTTTGGCACAATTTTAAAGGTCGCATTCATTTTTCGTTTCTTTGACGTCTCTGCTCAATGATGATCACTTATTGAATGAAGTAGTTCAATTTTTAAAAATTGTGATTCCTTTAATTTGTAAACGATTCCGTTATATTTTATGTTTACAAAATAAATAAAATTAAAAAAAAAAAAAAAACTTAAGGCGGTTTCGCAGCTTATTTTTGAACCATTTTTGTTTAGCGTCTTATAAAAAAAGTTCTAAATTAAAAAATCACAAAATTTTATATTGAAATAAAAAATAAATTTTTCCCCCAAAAACATAAATATAGGGAATTTTTTCACTATGAACAAATTCCCTAATCCCATACAAATTTTTGGGGAGAAAGTTAATTTTTTTGATGAATGGTTCATTGGGGACTAAGAACTCAGTGCCTGGTAAGTATAATGAACCATTTTTCAAGTCAAAGGCCTTTGGATCCGGGGAAAGACCGAGTAAAAACAGCTAGTAATTAATAATAAATTTAAACAAAATATTTTAAAAAGCAAGCAATTTGATAAACTTAATACTAAATTATTACAACAAGCACACTAAACTTTTCAAATTTTTTAGAGGTGTTTTCATCTTTTTGAACTCCCCACAATGATGCCCGATTTACCCCATTTTCAATCCAACCTGCTCGAAATAATGACAAGCACTATTATCATAACTTTACTCAGGTAAATGCTTCATATTGTGAATGAGCATGATTTCAACAGGCGGACGGACAGACGGACATCGCTATATCGACTCGAGTTGTTATAATGATCAAGAATATATATACTTTTTGGGATGACAAGTGTATTTTTCGTTGCGATACGAACGGAATGACAAACTGATATATACCCTCTGCACAGTGGTGTGGAGGGTATAAAAACGCCAACAGGATATAACAACTTTGTTACAGCAATGTTTATCTATATTTTTTTTGTATTTTTTATTTTTTTTTTAACTTTTTTATTACAACTCAACAAGTTTCTTTATTTGTTTTTTATTTTTATGACCACAATGTTAGAGAGTGTGTTTTATGACAAATGGTGTTACGGAAATATTTTAATATGAAAGGCAGTTTCTTATGCAAAAATATTTATTGTTTGAACTGGGCGGGACTACAGAGACATTGTAAGAAGGTGAATACAAAATAGCAATAATGTTTCAATTTCTTAAATAACTAAAAAAATTTATAATATTTTTATTTTTTTTTTTTTTTTTCAAAAAAGATTAGAAAACATAATTTAGTAGGTATGAATATATTATAAATATCCTTGATAGCAAGAAGAGTAAAAGAGTTCATTTTAATTTTGGCGATAAAAAATATTTTTTTTTTATTTTAATAAATTAATATTAATTAAATTAAATTAATTTATTTTAAATGGAAATACATGTTGGTACTTTGTGCAGTTTTTTGTAAATTTGTATTCGAAATAATGACTCTGAAAGCGCTTCAACAAAAATTGAGAATATTTGTTCTTTCTTACATTGAACAAAAAAAAGCTTTTAAATCTACTGCTAAAACCATATTGAATAGTATAATTTTATATTCGCATTATAAAATTCAAAATTTCTATTGTCTGAATCGACAGATTTTTCTGCGAATTTCGCCTTTTTACATTTTTGGGTAATCGCGCCAAGCCAAATTGATTACATTATATGAAAAAATTAATGACTATGTTGACTACATAATAAGCCTTATCCAAAGGTCTTAAAATATATAAATAGGTTGGTAAAGTCTAAAAACAGTGTACCATAAAAAGTTTTCTGATAGGATTTTAAATAAAGTTCGGAATCAAAATATAAAATTATAAAAAAAATTTTACTACTGGCTAATGGCTTCTATTATTTATATCACAGCCTTCTATTATTTATATCAAACCATATAAAATCAAAAACCAGACCCCTCATTAAAAAGTTGTTTTAGAGAATTTTGATTAGCTTTCAAGGTCAAATCCTCTCTACGGATCGACTTCACTTCATAGCAAATGTAAAAGGTATTTAAGAAGGTAGTATATAGAATTAGATGCGAAAAATTATTGCGCGGGATATTTCAAATACAATTTTATTTTTTTTTTCTTATTACACGGTTACGATAATCTCTGATTATAGACTCTGCAACGCCCTATGATTAAAATTTAGGTTCGTAAAATTACCAAACATAAGTTTAGATATTAATATAACGATTTTACAAGCCCACATACTATTTGTTTCAAAAGTAAATTTTCTTAAAAAATACCGATTCTCAAACAATTTTCTCTTCCGAAAAAATTACCTTTTCTTAACAGATACCCTTTCTTTAAAAAGTACTTTTTCTCAAAAAGTATCTGTTATTTAAAAAGGCCGTTTCCTCAACAAAGTACATTTTCTTTTAAAATTACCAAAATGAACCTATTTTTAACTAAATCCCTTTTCTCATTTCTTACAAAAGTATCTAGCCTTAAAGCTTCCTTTTCATAAAAAAGATCCTTTTGAAAAAAGTAAAATATTTTTTAAAAGGAAATTTCATAAAAAAGGTGTTTTCTTAAAAAATAAAAAAAAAAATACCACCTTTTTAATCTATCTTTTCTTAAAAAAGGAAATTTTCTTAAAAAGTACGTTAAGTACGTTTGCTTCAAAAATGTATTTGTTTTTATTTCTTAAAGAAGTGCCATTTCTTAAAAAAGTAATTTTTTGATACTTTTTTTAAAAATTACATTTTCTTAAAAAATAACCTTTTCTTAAAGTAGTATCTTTCCTTTAAAAAGTACCATTTTTAAAACGAACATTTTCTTAAAATGGTACCACTTGTTAAAAAACAACTAATTTTAAAAAGCAAGAGTTTTAAATTCGGCTGTGCCGAATTTTTTAATACCCTCCACCTGCGTCTTAAACTCAATATTACACCCAATGTTGAGTACGGCTACCACATTAAAATTATTGCCGATACTGAAACATTAATTCCGAATGCCAGTTAAAGTTAAAGTTAATTGTTTTTTTTCTTTTTGGTCAGTTTCTAATATAATTTCTTTAAAAAAAAAAAAAAAAAAAAACATGTGTTCTATAGAAAGAATTAATTACAATTTGATTATTAGAGTAGAAATCCTATAAGTTCTCTAAGTCCTTCATAGAACACTAACGAAATTTATTATTTAACACAGCCGGCGTTATAATACCAAAAGTTTGATCCCTCTTAGAATGGTTTGAGACCTTAGAAGTTGTACGATAATTAAAAAAAATGCAAATGATTCTTGGCTAAAAATTATTAATATTTAATATTAGCGAATTTTAAAATATTTTTATCTGAATTAGCCAGTAATATGTTAATTTAAGAATACATTTAATACAAAAAAAGAATTACACAATAATAATAACAGGTAAGAAACCTTTAAAACTTTAATATCAAATTATTACTTTTTCATTTTCCATTTCTCATTTTACATTTTTCAGTTTACATATTTCATTTTCCAATTCTCATTTTCCATTTTTCTATTTAATTTTCCATTCTCCATTTCTCATTTTCTATGTTCCTTTTTTCATTTTCCGTTTTTCATTTTCCATTTTCTATTTTTCATTTTCCATTCTCCATTTTTCATTTTCTGTTTCCCATTTATCATTTTTCATGTTTAATTTTCCATTTTTCATTTAAAATTTTTCTTTTTCTTTTTTTCAATTTTAATTTTTCATTTTTCTTTTTTAATTTTCCGTTTTCCATTTTTATTTTCCATTTTTCAATATCTATTTTTCATTTTCTATATTTAATTTTTCATATTCCATTTTGCGTTGTTCATTTTTCATTTTTCATCTTTCATTTTCTATTTTAATTTTTCAATTTTCAGATTTCATTTTTCATTTTCCAGTTTTCATTTTCCATTTTTCATTCTCCATTTTTCATTTTCTATTTTTCATTTTTATTTTTCCACTTTTCATTTTCATTTTCCATTTTTCATTTTCTAATTTTCATTTTCCATTCTCCATTTTTCATTTTCTATTTTCCATTTTTCATTTTTCGTTTTCCATTTTCATTTTAAATTTTTCATTTTCCATTTTCCATTCTCCATTTTCTATTTTCCATTTTTCTTTTTCCATTTTCCGTTTTTCATTTTTCATTTTCCATTTTTCATTCTCCATTTTTCTTTTTCTATCTTCCATTTTTTATTTTTCATGTTTCATTTTCCATTTTTCATTTTTAATGTTTTTTTTTTTAATTTTCCGTTTTCCATTTTTAATTTTCCATTCTCCCTTTTTTTCAATTTTAATTTTTCATTTTTCTTTTTTAATTTTCCGTTTTCCATTTTTATTTTCCATTTTTCAATTTCTATTTTTCACTTTTAATATTTCATTTTCCATATTCCATTTTGCGTAGTTCATTTTTCATTTTCCATCTTTCATTTTCCATTTTTCATTTTTCAATTTTCAGTTTTCATTTTCCATTTTTTATTTTCCAGTTTTCATTTTCTATTTTTCATCTTCCATTCTCCATTTTTCATTTTCTATTTTTAATTTTTAATTTTCCATTTTTCATTTTCCATTTTACAATTTCCAATTTTCATTTTCCATTATTCATTTTCTATTTTTCATTTTCCATTCTCAATTTTTCATTTTCTATTTTCCATTTTTCATTTTCCATTTGTCATTTTTAATTTTTCATTTTCCATTCTCCATTTTCTATTTTCCATTTTTCTTTTTCCCTTTTTCGTTATTCATTTTCCATTTTTAATTTTCCGTTCTCCATTTTTCATTTTCTATTTTCCTTTCTCCATTTTTCATTTTCTATTTTCGATTTTTAATTTTTCATGTTTCATTTTCCATTTTTCATTTTTCATTTTTCATTTTTAATTTTTCATTTTTCATTTTTCATTTTTCCATTCTCCATTCTCCATTCTTCATATTCCATTTTCCATTTACCATTTTCCATTTTTCATTTTCCATATTTCGTTTTCATTTTTTCTTTCATATTGGCGATTGTTTGTATTATACCGTGATAACGATAAAAAAAATATGTGGCAATACCTTGTATGATTGCATCATTTTTTTGTGGCTTTTTTTGAATTGTGAATGTTTTTATACAACTATTATAACTATTACAACAAACACATTGGGTTTTATTTTTTTTTTTTAGAAGTATCTACATATTTTTGATCATATCTAAGCACAGTGATTCCCGATTTAGCCCATTGAATACCAACCTGCTGGGAATTACGGCAAATGATATTATTGCAACCTTACCCAGCAAAATGTTTTTTTGTGAATGAGCGTGATTTCAACAGACAGACGGACAACGCTATATCGACTCGAGCTGTGATAAAGATCAAAATATATATACTTTATGGGGTCGGAAATTAGTTTTTCGATGCGATACAAACGGAATTACAAACCTATATATACCCTCTGCCACTGAGGTGTGGAGGGTATAAAAAAAGTACCATTTCTTAAAAAATTATCTCTTTGAAAAAAGTACATTTTCTTTAAAGTACGTTTTTCTTAAATTTAAATTAAATTTCTTAAAAAGTACCCTATTTTTAAAAGCACTTTTCTTAAAATAGTCCATTTTATTAAGAAACTATCTTTACTTTTACAAGTACATTTACAAAAAAATATTTTTTTTTCTAAATGTACCTTTTCCTAAAAAAATTACATTTTCCTAAAAAAATAGTTTTTTTTGAAAAGTGTCTTACTAAAGTATTTTTTAAATTCGTTTTCTTAAAAAATTACATTTTCTTATTTTTTTTCAAATAGTATCTCTTCTTAAGAAAGTAGCATTTCATAAAAAGTACCTTCTCTGAAATGATTAACTCTTCTTACAAAAGTATCTTTTCTTAAAAAAGTATTTTTTCTTAAAAGAGTATATTTTCGTAAAAAAATACAATTTATTTAACAAGTACAATTCCTTAAAAAAAAAAACAATTTCTAAACAATGTACTGACAATGTCCAACTTCACATCAGTTGTAACCTTTAAACTATTGATCAATGCGTTAGCACTCTAAACCAAGAAATACATCGCCTTTATTTGTGGGCTACGGCTAATGGTCTTGGAATAAATTCAAATAAATCGAAGTACCTTATTATCAAAAAACGTTCGCCATCTTTTTATACGCCAAACATAACTCTCAACAACCACCTAATTGCCCTTCAATATCTTATATATATTTACGCTGATCCCTGACTCACTGACTGACTGACTGATTCTGTAACGCTGAAATAATACACACACATAGCACTCAATACAAAGCTATGCGAAATACACAAACAAAATTTAATCTTTCTCATTTTATACAAACCCACACACAATTTTCTCTCTTCTTTGTTACCGAAAAGTGCTGCTAATAAAATCTTCTGAAAATCTACAATTTTGGAAACTAAATCGCCAAAATTGTCATTTTTAAAACAAGAAATTGTCAAGAAAATTTTACCGCTTAAAAAACTCGAAAAAATATTACAAAAGGAAACAATAAAATTTATTTATATCATTCATATTACGAATATTATTACAGTATTGGTTATTTCTGTATATAAAAATGTATTAGTGATGAAATTTCAACGAAAAGAATTTAACACAGCAATCAACTAAATAATTTTATTGATATGTATCTGTAGCTGAAACATATAATATAGGTTTAAATTATCGCCGTAATTAAAACTTAAATCTTAAATGGAGAAGCTATTCAAGGTATTTCCGTTTTGAAACGACTTGACCCATAATTAAATCTATACATATTTTGTAATTTACATTTACAATGAACTAAAACTATCAATTTTCGATTTACAACCCATTAATTGTTAACCCTTGAAATCCCAATTTTTATACTACTGAAAATTTAAAATCTTCAATCATCATTTTAACAAATTTAACAAATCATTTCAACAAATTGAAAAATCGTCGAAATTAAAATAAGTTGTCAAAATTAGGAGCACTGCTAACGACAATAGCACTACATATGCAGATTTCGTGTTACATATGGAATAAGATGAACGCAAAAAATGCATCAAAAAACTAATATCTATTAAAATTCTTCTTTAAATTCCCTTTGTTGGTCAATGAAAAAATTCTGAAAAAAAAGTAATGAAGCAAATTTTAAACATTTTTATTTTTCTCATTTAACGTCGTCCGATATGCATACATACTTTTTTTTATCAAACTAAACTTTACCGTTTGTCTGTTTTGTTTTTCATCTCAAAATTGTTTTGATTTGTCAGCACTTACCACAGAGTATGCTTTTTTTTGATAAATATTTGAGAAAAAATAGATCTTCAATGTGGATTTTGTTGTTGTTCAACGTATTATTTCGTTTAAAGCTCTGTATTGAAAAGCACTTGAAAAAATAGGGCAATATTAAGTTTAAATAGTGCTTAATTAAATTACATTGTAATTTCAGAAGAGAGGTGGGAAAATAATTTTTTTTTCACTCATAATATTAATTTTTGCATAATTTGCTTTCAAAAAATTTTGACAAACATAAATTACGTAATAATATTTTAATTTGAATAATTTATTGAAATTATCATAGAAGAATTAAAGGCGATTTGGAATAATAATTTTGTTTTTTAAGTTAAACTAATACGCCCTTATTTTTTTTTTCGATTTATAGATAACTGGAAAAAATGTTCGCTTTTTACAGTTCACATTTATGATGACATATGAAATATTGTTTTCTCTTTTTTATAGGTGTATTGGTGTTTGCACTTTCTTAAGGGGTGGTAGGTTTTAAAACCTTTTTTTGCATTTCTCTTTCTGAATGCGCAATATATCGAGAGTGTTGTGTCAAATTAAATAAATCAGAGCACAACTTAAGAAGATAGAGCGTTTTTAGCGACCGGCCTCATACGATATAAAAATAGTATATAAATCATAGTATATAAATTCGAAGTTCGTCAACATCATAACTCAAAATCTACTTGACCGATTCTTTTGCAATTTTAGACACTATATCGACACATAAATCATAAGGTAACCACGAAGGGTTTTTTTAATTCCATTTTCTTCCCCATTTTTTAACAACAAATTCCCGAAATTGTATAGCAAAAATCGTTTTTCACTTCAAAAAAAAAAAAAAAAAAAAATTTAAAAACTCTTCGTCACTACCACAGGAAACATGTCACCTTTGAAACGCGTTTCGATTTTTTTATTTCACATGATCCGGTAACGAGTTATGATTTTCACCGCAAAACAACAACGCCTCCGGAGATTCGCTGTCACAGACTTATTTATTAAAATTTTTAATTGAAATTTTTTTTCAAAGATTCTTCAAATATAATGCTATAACGTATATATGAAATAAATAATCCAACATTATTCATATCTTCAAAAATGAATTATGAAAATACGACTTTTTTAACTTTTAAAACTTTACCCGCCTTAAGAAACCTTTAGGAACCTTGCTCTAAAACGTTTTTTTTTTCTATGCTATTCTATTTTTCTACAATAAAATGGAGTTAGGTTATAGCGAACTCGGCGGGACCGGCCAAATTAGTACCTTATAGACTAAGTTCGTTATAACCGTAGTATTTTTTGATTTGTCCGAAAGGTTTAAAAAGTTTTTTTAGTTGAATAAGTTTATTTATTTTGGGGCATTTTATAAAGTTATAAAACATAAATTAAATTACTAAAAAGATACATATTAATTGTTTGTCTTAAAGATACATATTAATTGTTTGTCTCAAAATAAAATATTTTTTTTAAAATCATATAATATGAAAAACTCCTTATGTATAGAAGCAGAAAGTACAAAGCAAAGATTGGCTACAGACAAACTTTTACGAAAATATACATAAAAGGACCTTTTACAAAACTTCATTTGAAAATCGAAGTTTTTGTTTTGTATTAAGATTAAATGAAAATAAAATTAAATTAAATTGAAATTAATTATTTTTAAATATATAAAATATACGAAAACTCTGAAATGTCAAAAGTTCGATATAACCACTGTTCGCTATAGAGAAGCAATTTGTATGAAAAATGTGATTAAAACTCTTGGGACCGACGAAATTCTTCGCTATAAACAAAAATTTATTACAATCAGGGTTTGTTATAAGCGAACTCCAATGTATTAAATTTTAATAATTTTGGGAATCTCCAATCTCCTCACTTTACCCGACCTTCCCATGTTCAAGTCAAAATGATCACACATCCAATAGTCAAAAAATTGTTAAGCAACTGTCCCATTGAAAAATTGAAAGAGAGAATTGAAACGTATGATTGTTTAGTAAAAAAGTGTGAGTGCATTAAAACATGAAAGCCAAAAATTTAACGTGCCGAATGCCGGGTAATATCTTAAATATATTTACGCTGATCCCTGACTCAGTGACTGACAAATCCTAGGATTGATCTCGCCCCAACCGACACCACATTACCTTTCATATTAAAACGCCGCCAGTTTCCAGTAATTCCTGCATACGCAATTACCATAAACAAGTCTCAAGGCCAGTCATTTGATTACGTTGGCATTAATTTGGAGACCGCGGTATTTTCACACGGCCAACTGTATGTGGCTTTGTCACGATCAAAAGTTGCAAGCCAAGTTAAGGTGCGTATTCAATCGAACCCACAGTAAGGAAAACTATTAAATGACCAACGATATTTCACACGAAATATAGTTTTTATTATTTTATTATTATAAAAACTTCTTTGCCAAATATTTCTTATCTGTTTTGATACTTATGTATACAATTTCTGCAGACACAATCTTTTTTCACATGTACATATGTAACAACATAATTTTCAATTTACTACTATTTTAAAAGAAATTTAATTTATTATTAATTTTTCGTGTATTTAAATTTAAACTGTTTGTTTTATTCATAATTTTTAAACGGGCGCCTAGGCGCCACACAATCAACTAGTTTTTCAATAACACTCTAACTTGGTCCAACCACATAAATTATGCATGCGGTCGTACATATTCTAAATATGTTACGAACAGTCTGGCAAACTCAATATTGTACTCCAGTTAAAATTAGGATATTTCTCACAAAAACGTAATTAATTTATTATTGTTATACGGTTGTGAACTTTTTGCCAGTTGTGAGACGCAGAACCTGGTATTTAATAATATTGTGCGTTGTGTATAAGGCCTGAAGAGATATGACCATACCTCTTCTTTTTCTATTCAACTTTATGGTATTAGCTTTGATAATCTACTAAATATTATGGTTCTACTGTTCATGCATAGAATTATATATACCTGCCATCCAGAACATCTTTGTGAACGTCTTTATTTCTCGAGATCTAATATAGGCAGAAGACTTATATCTTTCTGAGTGGCAATTCTTCATATATGCAATGCACGTCAGTTGAAAAAAAAAATCATTTTTAATAATTTCTCACAACGAATTTTTTTTTTGATCAATTAAATAACTAGAATATTGTTGATTTTTGTTTGCTTTTTTTATAATTTGTTATTTGTATGTAATTAAAATTAAAATTAGAATTATATATTTTAAGTAATATTGTACGAGCGTTTTATTAGTTCCATACTGTAATATGAGACATAAGTCTTGTGTATGAAACATCAAATAAAAATAAAATAAATAAGTAAATAAATAAATAAGTCCCATGTCTAAAAATTTAATTTTCTTAAGAGGTACTTTTTATGAAAAACATATGTACCTTTTCTTGAAGAAGTGCTATTTATTGAAAAAGACTATTTCTTAAAAAAGTACCTTTTCTTACAAACTAACTTTTCTTGCAAAAGTAAAATTTTCTCAAAAAGTGCCTTTTGTTTATGAAAGTAACTTTACTTAAAAAAAGTACTCTTTTAATAAATCTTTTTAAGTACCTTTTCTAAAAGCAAAGAAATTTCTTCTCTTTTTAACGTGCAGATTAGTTGCCTTACAACTGAATATTTAGTAAAATTTATGAATTCAATTTTATGATTCATTCTTCTTATTTCCATTTTATTTAATCGGAAAATACAAAATACATTTAAGATATCTGCGACAATGTTGTCTTTAATCTGAAGTATTATTTATACACAACGGTAGTGCTATTTAGAATATATTAGCTGTTAATATGTAGAGAAGGGCACACCAATGAATTTCTTTGTTTTTTGAATTAAAAAAATTTGATGCTTTGAAAACCCAACCGACTAAAACTAAGTTTTTATTATACTCCCTTTCTTTGTAAATTGAGTTTACCGTATCGTTTCAGTCTTACTCAACAATTGTAAATTCTACAGCCAAAATTTTTTTCTGCAATACATTTTTTTTCCAATAATATTGTCCCCACGAGTCTGTCTGCAAAGTTTCAGCTCGATTGCGTCAAAATAAAAGGGTTCAAAATCGATCCAAAATTTTGTCGACAGACAAGCAAGCAGACACTGTATAAGGGGAGTAAAAATATGTTGTTGACGATATTTATTATAGAGATATTTACTTATTTGTGCATAATATGGCATATTACTATAAGGTTTATTCAAAAATACGTGACACAAATCCAAGTAAGAATTATATGAAACAAGATAACTATATTTGCCTACATAGTTTAGAATAAATCTTTACAACATTATTTTCAATAATCCTCTTTTACATCAGCTCTCCGAATATCTATATTTGAAACAGTTGTTTAGAGAATTCTATTTTTACATTAGCAATTCTGAGTTAACGGAAATAATTCGCTTAACTAAGACTCCTAAATACAAAAAAAAGTTACAACTTTTTAAGATTTAACCACCACCAAAAAAAAAAAAAAGGAAACAGAAAACAAAACAGCTTAATAAATAACCTCTACAAATCCACCACTCACTTAAATACTAACCATCATTCTAAAGCCAATTAAAAAAATAATTGTCTGAAAACCAGAATTTAGATAAAAAAAAAATAAGACCAACAAACAAGTCAACAACAATAATGCAACAAATACCACTCATAAAAGGACTTTGTTATCACGACAGGACAACGACAGCAACAATAAACAAAAAAGGGCTAAAAAATAAATGAAAATAAAAAAATATGGCTCCAAAATACAAAATAAAAATATATAAAAAAGTGAAATAAATAAAAAAAAAACATACAATATAATTTACAACAGGAAAACAGAATATATAAAGATAGTAAATTCAAAAAAACCCAGGACGTCACTGTTCCACAAGTTTGTTTGTGGCATAAGTAACCAAAAGCACATAAGTTTGAGTCCGCGTGATGGCAACAATTTTATGTAAATTTATGTTAACATAACGAAAATAAATAAGTCCGTATACAACTACAAATATTATGTACACAACAACAAAATGACTAAAAGTGATACCAGTTAAATGGAATTATTCATGGATGCATTGTTAACAAGAAAGAACCTGACTAGTTATACTTGCATAAACAAGGCTAAAGGCCAGAGAGTCTTAACAATACAGCAGCTAAAATTAAAAATATGCAAAATGTGTGCCATTTAAAAAAAAAATTTACGTTATTATTAACAACTCAACCGGGGTGCATGACAATATTTTGATGGCATCAGTGAAAGGCACCAGTAAGTGTATATATTTGCGGTTTTAGTATGAACTCTGGTCATTTACTCTTAAAAAAATATAAGATCTGAAATATTACAAATAATCTGGTTATCTCTCAAAGAATTTTGAGGAAAACTGTCATAAAATAAAAAGTACAAAAATTTTAAAATTAAAAGTAAAATTAATAAATAAATTTAGGCGAAAAGGAATTGTAGAAAAAATTTTTGTTTTATATAAATAATCATTTGCAATCATATTGCCGACGCACAGTGGTTCAAAACCAAAAAAAAGTGGTAATAAGTCTGGAACTTCTAAACTATTGGTTGGATTGGAATAGTATATTCTAGGCGATTGTAGTTCAAAATATTTATTTTTGAGAAACCCTGTTGTAACACAGGGTGAGCTACGGGGTGCCAAAGTCGACCACGTCGCGGTGGAAAATGCTTTCAAAGCTTGTAACTTTTATAAATATGAAGTGATTTTTACGTTTTTAAAATTTTTCTAATACCCATTAAATTGCTAACAAAATACTTGCTTATGCTACCTACTTATCGCTTATGGTTTAAAAAATATTTGATTTTAAAAATCAACATTTGAACTTTTCACCAAATTCTTTCTTGGTTTTTCGCAAATAACATTTTTATTAAAATAGACAAAAAAAATCTAAAAATATGTAGCGGTAGCCAGTACTTTAAAAAAAAAATACGCTGAAGTATTTTTTGAATTATTTCAAACCGTTTAGTGAGCACAAAATCTTAACGTTGACTTTTTGAATCAGGTTCTAAAAATTTAAATTTTTTGCCAAAAAATACCCTTCATTCTTTCACTTTTTTCTCACAACCTTGGTAAAACATGTATACATTTTTCTACACATTTTAAAAGAATATGCTTCAGGAATGGTTGTAAGTGAAATTTTTAATATTTTTGGACATTCACCCTACGTCCAGCATAGGACGAAATTGGGCAATTTAAAAAAAAAAACTAAGTTTTAAAAGTTAATACAAAAATATCCACTCGACTTCTTCAAATATTTCACCGCAGTATTAAAGCTCCAAATATTTTTATTTATCTGCCGTAATGAAATTCGCCGCCATTACATAAACGTGGTCAGGAGGGCTTAAATGGTGAAAAAAGTCAAATTTTCATACCAGTTTTTTTTGTTAACATAAAAAACATATTAAGATTAGTTATTTTTATATTTTGTTTATTGATTCACAACGGCATTTAAATTATCTAAAACACTTCAAAAAATCATTTTGATAACGTTAACAGTTTTTGAGATATTTATATTCAAATTTCAGAAAAAAAAATATAGAAAACTATGGTTTTTCGTTTTTTTTTTTGGTTTTTTGGTAAAGTGTTCCCAAAATTTTTGAATTTTACTTATTATTATATATATTGTTAAAGAAGACATATTTAACTATTCAACGATATATAACATATCTATCCAATATATTGAAACATGCTGAAATAATGACCCCAAACCACACTCCACAGGCAAAAATTTAGCTATTTCTCTATTTGTTCATATAAATGGTCATTTACATAGTGAATGACATATTTTTATACCCTATACCACTATGTGGTTTGGGTATAATGACTTTGTGCTGCTGTTTGTAACAACCAAAAATATTTGACCTAGACCCATCTTTAATTATACCGATCGAATCAGAATCACTTTCTGAGTTGATTTAACAATGTCCGTCCGTCCGTCCGTCCGTCCGCCCGTCCGTCCGTCTGTGTGTCCATGTAAAGCTTGTAATCAAACTGCAGGTCGCAAATATGAATGTATTTTGATGAAATTTGGTACATAAGCTTTTATCGGCCATGGGATGAACGCTATTGAAATTGGTGAGAATCGGTCCATGTTCAGACCTAGCCCCCATACAAATTACCCATATGAAATCGACATAAATTGCCATAAGATCCAAATTGTCATATAGACATTACTCAAATTGGGTTTGTATGCGTTCATTACATCCATTAATGTGTAGTCCAAAAATGATCTCTTTGACCCCATATAGAGCTGCTTCCCGATCTTCACTTAAATCTATTAAAAAACAAAAATATTGCACTGATTCTTCTCAAATTTTGTTTGTATATATTTTTGCAAAATACAAGAGACTTTACCAAACATGATCAGGATCGGTCCATTTTTGGACCAAGTCCCTATATAGATATAGCATCCGATATGAACTTTTTCATATCTGCAGCCAAAAAAAATTAATAAAAATCCCACTCAAATTTGGTTTTTGCTTATTTTCTATGTCCAGTTAGTTGGGACTAAGAGATAGGGTCTCTAAACGCATGGTATATGGTATCGTATAGTCGGTCTAGACCGACTATAATTTTCTTACTTGTTTTTATTGTTTTTGGTAAAGGGTTGCATACGTTTTTATTACTTTATACTTTCAAAGAAGGTATAATTATAAGTTAATGGTGTATGAAATATTTACCTAATGAGTTTCAACTGATCATAAAATTGCCCGAAACTCTGATGCTGATTTTATACAAAAAAAAAAAAAAACTGGTAAAAAGCCCATGCCTAAGACATTTTCATTATTAAATAACAAATATAACTAATTTTTTTTTAATTAGTGTTTTTTTATTTGTTTTATAATAGGCTTAAAATTACATAACAATTGTCTGCTTTTTTACTAGTTATTTTCTACAAAACAATCAGAAATATCAAAAGATAAAAGATGTTTTATATCAATAGCTTCGGAATCATCATTTTCTATTTCAAGACTTATTTTTGGTAACCATTTTGTTCTTAATGGAGTATATTACTGGATCTGATGATATCAATAAATATTCCATTAAATCGGAATTTTGGGCTTCTTTGCTACATTTTCTTGTATTAAAAAGGTCTAAAGTGTTTGACATCTCTGTTTCTAGCTTCTTGTGCTTCTTCAGTCAGTTCTCCCAATGCATTCTTTGTCACTAAGCTTTGTGTTATAATTTTGTCTTCCTTTGTGTACTCAAATCGGATTGGCCGACATAGAAACTTAGATCCGGGTGTTAAATTACTCCAATGTCCTGATATTCTCTCCCACTAGAAGAAGAACTTGTCTCATTATATAGCCTCATTTTTAATGGTACTAATGATGCCATAAAAATTGTTGAAAAATCTATTTCTGAATTGCTTCCACTTGGTTGTCTATACTCAGAAAATCCAGATGTTCCATCGCATCCCCATTTACATATTAACGTAACTTCTGAATTGTTGCATATTTCTATTTCTTCTTTGCTAAATGTGGATATTATTCTAGATGCAGTGTTTTCAAGCAGTTCAGCTAATCCAACATTTGCACTTTCAGTATTGGATTTCACATTAGATGGTAGAATTTTATTTTTTGTTTCCTTTATCAAATCTTTTTCTTTCAGAGCTTTTCTCAAAATACCATATTTATTTCTTGTCAATCCCAAATTTAAAATAGAAGCTAACGCATCCTCTTCTGTAAATGATGTTGACGATTTTGGCGTTGAAATACTTTGCACCATACGCTTCAACCGCTTACGAGATGCAGTTGGTAACACATCTACAATTTTAGCAGCTTCCTTTAGTTGCGTGCGTGTCAAGGCTGATTTAAAAGAATCCTTAATTTCATTAGGCGAATGGTTACTAATGATTTTTTCTTGTTTTTTCTTTTTTGTCCTTGATTGAACATTTTCGTAGTCCTTTTTAGATCGACCAAATGCCTTTTTCTCAATTTTAGTTTTTTGAAAAGATATTAAAATTATTTGAAGTAATAAAAACGTATGTAACCCTTTACCAAAAAACAATAAAAAAATATGTCATTCACTATGTAAATGACCATTTATATGAACAAATAGAGAAATAGCTAAATTTTTGCCGGTGGAGTGTGGTTTGGGGTCATTATTTCAGAATGTTTCAATATATTTGATAGATATGTTATATATCGTTGAATAGATAAATATGTCTTCTTTAACAGTATATATAACAATAAGTAAAATTCAAAAATTTTGGGAACACTTTACCAAAAAAACCAAAAAAAAAAAACGAAAACCATAGTTTTTTTATATTTTTTTCTGAAATTTGAATATAAATATCTCAAAAACTATTAACGTTATCAAAATGATTTTCTGAAGTGTTTTAGATAATTTAAATACCGTTCCGAATCAGTACACAAAATATAAAAATTACTAATATTAATATGTTTTTTATGTTAACAAAAAAAATTCGTATGAAAATTTGACTTTTTTCACCATTTAAGCCCTCCTGACCACGTCTATGTAAAGGCGGTGAGTTTTATTGCGGCAAATAAATAAAAATATTTGGAGCTTTAAGACTGCTGTGAAATATTTGAAGAAATCGAGCGGATATTTTTGTATTAACATTTAAAACTTAGTTTTTTTTTTAAATTGCCCAATTTCGTCCAATGCTGGACGTAGGGTGCATGTCCAAAAATATTAAAAATTTCACTTGCAACCATTCTTGAAGCATATTCTTTTAAAAGATGTAGAAAAATATATACATGTTTTACCAAAGTTGTGAGAAAAAAGTGAAAGAATGAAGGGTATTTTTTGGCAAAAAATTTAAATTTTTAGAACCTGATTCAAAAAGTCAACTTTAAGATTTTGTGCTCACTAAAGGGTTTGAAATAATTCAAAATATACCTCAGCGTATTTTTTTTAAAAGTACTGGCTACCGCTACATATTTTTAGATTTTTTTTTTGTCTATTGTAATAATAATGTTATTTGCGAAAAACCAAAAAGAATTTGGTGAAAAGTTCAAATGTTGATTTTTAAAATCAAATATTTTTTAAACCATAAGCGATAAGTAGGTTGTATAAGCAAGTATTTTGTTAGTAATTTATGGGTATTAGAAAAAT
Organism: Cordilura impudica; assembly: GCA_963682025.1. NCBI lineage: Eukaryota > Metazoa > Arthropoda > Insecta > Diptera > Scathophagidae > Cordilura > Cordilura impudica. Next base: position 231,590,192 of record OY821520.1, on the reverse strand, counting down.
TTTAAAAACGTAAAAATCACTTCATATTTATAAAAGTTACAAGCTTTGAAAGCATTTTCCACCTCGAGGTGGTCGACTTTGGCACCCCGTAGCTCACCCTGTGTTACAACAGGGTATCTCAAAAATAAATATTTTGAAAGCCTATATCCTTGACTACAATCGCCTAGAATATACTATTCCAATCCAACCAACAGTTTAGAAGTTCCAGACTTATTACCACTTTTTTTTGGTTTTGAACCACTGTGCGTCGTTAATAATGATGGTAATAAAAAAATGGCAATAAAGACATGATGAATAAAAAAAATTTTAAAAAAATCGTGTTTGAAAAAACAATTTATATTTTTATGAACGACCTTAATAGGGGCTATAATTAAATTTTCTAATATAGTCGTCATTCTTTCAAAATTATTTTTCGAATAAGTTATGCCTATTTGAACACATATCTAGTAGTTGCAGGTAACATTCAGCTGGTGACAGATCCCAGGATATGCTTCGAAATATAATGTTAATTTTAATGATCCGCAAAGATTCTTAAATTGAATGTGGAAAATCGTAACTATTTTTTTAAATTTGCTATAAAACATCAAAGTCTAGTTTTAGAACAGGTTTTTCTTCATTTCCAGTTTTTTACAGTAAGTAGAGGTCCATCGGTATACGGACCTTAAGTAATTTGCACCCAAAAGTAACGTTTCTTGTTGCTCATCCACTCTAAACACTATTTTTTAACAGCTTTGCAATTGTTTTTTTTTTTTCAAAAAAATTTTTTTTTAAATAACTTTATATCCTTTTAAAAACCACAACAATAGGGTTTTGTCGCCAAAGATTACTACTTGCTGTAATATTTTCGATACATTGTTACAAGTTGTAAAACTTCACAACCACTATTTGTGCCCCAAAAAATATATAAAAGTTTATCAGCATGAAAAGAATTCATCTGATCTGCTGTGTTAGTTCGTTGCTAACAGCGAAGCAATACACTTTGGTATACTTGAGAGTTTTGTTTTAATTGAAATTAACACAAGTTGTGGCAGTAAAGATAATCTCGTTAATTTTTTTTTTTTGCTTTTCTGCTCTAGATTCTATAAAAGTGTTAACTGTTTCCTTTTCTTAGGAGAAGAAGTTATTTTGGGAAGATAATATTTATCGCACAACATCCTGTTAACATGTGTTGCTGGTGGACATCATAGTTGTTGAAAACAACTCCTTAATTATAACTTTTGACGGGAAAGTTTTTAGCCTTAAAAAGCGGTTTTCAATTTTAGTTAAGGGTTTTCTTAAATTAAATTAATATGATATATACCATGGAACATTTTTTCTATAAACTAAATTTCTTTCCCTTAAAGGCAAGGGTAAGATAAATAGATGAATAATGCAAAAAATTAAATATATTAAATATATTAATTGTTTGAACAATTTTTTTAATCACAAGATTTTACAAAATAAATACAACGATTTTTGGGAAGGAAAAAAATATGTTTTCAAACAAAAAAAAAAATAATTAAAAAAAAAATTAACATAAATAAACATATAAAATTTTCAATAAAATTTTTTTTTTTATTAAATTTCTTGTAAGCAAAAATTTTAAATTTTATAGATCGAAAATTATGTATGAGATGTGCTAAGTAAAGTTGTATTTCTCAGTAGCCTCAACGCAAAAATATTAGAATAAGACTTTGTTTAAATTTCAAAGTTCTTTGAAAATTACTATGAAAAAAACTTCAACTTTCCTTTTTGAGCCATAAGATTATTCGACTTATATCCATCTGTGTCCCTTAATAAATATTTTAAAAAGAAAACAATTAAAATTACTTTTTCTATTCGCTAGTGTTATCTGAGAGTATACAAAATGCATTTGAAATTCAAAAGCATTATTTCAGGTAACATGCTGTGCAAATACATAATTTGGAAATTTTTAACAACACCAAATCGTAAATAAATATATTGTAATTTTAAAATGGTTTCCTATTATCATACACAGTAATATAAAGTTAGCAAAATAACTATTAGAGATAACAAATGGTATAATATATATCGCTATATTTATAAATTTATACCAAACGCATACTAAGTTTTCGTCCGTAAATGACAGAAATAACTCATTCGTATTTTTAAAGAAAATATATTTTTTTTAAGGAAAAATATTTTTTATAATAAATACTTTTTAAGAAGAGGTACTTTTTAAGAAGTAGTATTTTAAAACGTATGGTAGTTCTTTATGAAAAGGTACTTATTTAAGAAAAAGTGCTGTTTTTAAGAAAAGTTAATTATTAAGAAAAGCTAATTTTTTTAAAAAAATAAAGTTTTTAAGCAAGGGTAATTTTTTATGAAAAGGTACTTTTTTAGAAAATGTACTTTTTTAAGAAAAGAAGGTTTTACATTAATTGTATTTTTTAACAAAAGGTACTTCTTTCAGGAAAGTAATTCCTTAAGAAAGGGTATTTTTTAAAGAAAAGGAGCTTTTTTGGAAAACTTACTTTTTTAGGAAGAGCTACCATTCTAAGAAAAGGTGATGAGTTCGAGTTCATTATACGAACGCGGGCTTTTCCGAAAACATCTCCTATTGTATATGGCTTGTTGTCATTAGTTTTTAAAATTTTTCCATTAAGAGATAAATTAGTAAAAGCTTTTGAATCATCAATTTATAGCAGTTTTCTTTCCTATCTTTATTAAGTTTGAAGTTGTTTAAGTTATTAAGATGCTTTACTCTTGATGTAACTTGAGCGTCCTTAACTTAATGAAGTAAATTTTGTTAAAAATGTACAATTTCTTAGAAAATCTTTACTCTACTTAAAAAGGGAATTTTCTTCAAAAAATACGTATTCTTAAAAAATCACCATTAGTTAGAAAAGTACTTTTTTTGTTTTTGAAAAAGTACATTTTTTTAAAAAATAGCTTTTCTTAAAAAAATGGAAAAAGGACTACACAGTTCCTTTAAAAAAAGTATGTTTTATTAATTAAGTATGTTGCACCGATTCGGTGGCAAAACTTTAAGTTTTCTACTTTTCTGCTAAAACAAAAACATATTTGTTTAAATGTCATCTTATTCGCTTACGTACATAATTTATAGAAACACTAGCTGTTTTTACCCGGTCTTGCCTGGGATCCAAAGACCTATGACTTCAAAAATGGTTCACTATGCTTACCAGACACTGAGTACTTAGTGCCCAATGAACAAATTCCTAAAAAAATGAACTTTCTCCCCAAAAATTTTTATAAGATTGGGGAATTTGTTCATGATGACAAAATTTCCGAATGTTTACGTTTTTTGGGGAGTAAATTCAGCATTTATTTCAATTTAAAATTTTTTTGATTTTTTAAATCAGAAGTTTTTTTATAAGACAGTACAGCAAAAATGTTTCAAAAATAAGCTGCGAAACCGCCTTAAGTTTTTTTTTTTAATTTTATTTATTTTGTTAACACCAAACATAACGGAATCGTTTTCAAATTAGAGGAATCAGAACTTTTAAAAATTAAATTAGTTTATCCAATAAGTGATCATTATTGAGCAGAGACGTCAAAGAAAAACGGAAAATGAATGCGACGTTTAAAATTGTGCCAAAAGGTTGCTTTAAGCAACTGCTTATAGTGTATGTATAGTAATTATTGCACATACGTAGATAAAATTTATCGTAAGACTTTTCACTGAGCTGTGTTCCGCGAGCGAGTCGCGTCCGCGCGCAGCCTTTGCGCGTTTGGCAGCCACACCGGTGCTGCCGCGCAGTTGTTGTAAATCCATTTTAATTGCCATATTATATTTTTCAGATCATCCGATATTTGAGCGCAGCTGTGTCCCGCGAGCGCATCGCATCGCGTCCGCGCGCCGCTTCCGCGCACCGAAATTATGCTATTGAAAAGAATACAGATTTTAAATACATTTATTGAGAGCAGTATGGAGAATTTGTTCATTTCTTTTGGGGACCTTTTTCCTTCCTTCTGGTGCATATACGAAAAGTTTGTACTGGCTCCCAACTCTGGAGTAGGCGACAAATAATTGTCTATGAGAAAAACAGGGAGTATCTAAGTTGATACCTGCTACCGTAAGAGACTGTCCTCTTATGTACGTTATGTTAGCAACAACTTTTTGTGCCACCTCTGGCAAGGAAAAACCAACTTACAAAAGTCTTCTGTTGGGGATATTACAGTCGTTTCAGGAGTTTCACATTCTTTGGGTCAGCTTGTCTTAGCCGTTGGGCCTGAAGACATTGTTGAGTCGTTTCCGGAATTTCACATTCCCTCGACTAAGCTAGTCTTAACCGCTGGATTTCTAGACCCACGGGAGTAGATTCAGGCATTTCTGCTTCTCTTACAAAGCTTGTCTTGATCTTTGGCCTTCAAGACGTTAGTGGATTTGGTCAGGTGTTTCAGCATTTCTCAACACAGATTGTCAAACTCGTTGAGACTCGATACGAATTTGGGTCTGACCAGGTTCTTTAGAGTTCTGTTTAGTGTAAGCCTTTTTGTATTTGAGGTAGTACGGCCTATATACTAAGCTTTCATGTGCAAGGCACAATTGCATGTAGTTCTTTCCCACCTTTACAACTCATTTATATAGTGAAAAAAATGAAATGGAAATATTTGTTATAGGTTGCTTTAATGTAGCCAAAAGGCGAGTTGGAAATTAATGTAATATTTTGTTTTCCATTATAGTTCAAAAGGCGAGATGCAGTAGTAAAGCTGTATCTGTTCACCCATGAAATAAATCTGCACTAATTTTGGAAATAATTGTAAAATGTTGATTTAAAATATTTATTTCATAATGGTTGGTGTAAACTCAAGGGAAGTCCATTGCAAAATTAAAATATCTTAACAAACACTAAAAGCGTATATAGAAAATTAAAAAAAGAGATCGAAAATAAGATTTTTTATTAAAAAAAAAAAAAAATAAAATTAAAAATACGGAGCGCACGCCGTTAACGCTAAATGTAAGTTTAGCAAAACAAATTGGTTTTCTTGTTGTTTCAAGACAAAAACTAACATTTACGCAATGTGTACTCATATACAAATATATTCGTTTGAAAGTTGTCTTATATTTTAGTTTGTTATATTGGAGGAGGTTTAAATAGTATAACTCTTTGCTTGAATTCTCATTTAGTGGTTTTCAGCAAATGTATATGAATTTAACTTTTTACCAAACAAACTATCTACTGCTTTTGGTTACTGATGACGGTAGGTGACTCTTCCCGAAACAGCTGTATAACCTGTCATGCAGAATATAGATAAATTTTTTGAGACAAATGTGGCAATGTTTTTCTTTATTTAAAGTAAAAATAGTTGATCTTGAGCCTGAACAATTTCAAACTCAATCATTAAATTGATAAAGTTCGAAAATAAGATTTTTTTATTTTTTTAAAAAATAATAAAATTAAAATAAAACAAAACAAAAAACTTTGTATGACTCGCCATTAATAAATCAAATCAAAAATATTCTAAAAATACATTCAGAAAAAATAAAACTAAAGTAGATCCCATCGCAAGTAGGTATACTTTGCAATGAGTATACTGACGCAGCTGCTACAGAAGCAAAACGCAGACCCCTTTCAAAATACCGCACATGGGAATACCGCAACATACATCACAACATATTTAACCATTTGGAGGCGTCTTATGCTCAAAAGTGGGCCGGATATCCATGTATGTATAAAAGATATAATCCTCTTGGGAAAAATAAATATACCCAAAAATAGCTACAAGAAAGGAAACCAACACCATAGTTCGTCTAAGAATCGGACACTGCAAATTCTCACATAAACATTTATTAGAAAAAATAACAGCCCAACGATGTACAACCTGTAACACACAACTCAACGTTACACACCCCCTTGATGAGTGTGTCGCTTTCAATTCCTCCAGAGCAAAAATATTCGGATCAAACCTCTTAGAAAATATATGTGATAAAAATATTAAATTAATTTGTAAATATTTACTAGAAAATAATCTACTAAATCTAATATAAAGTATCAGAAATAAACTAGTACTAATTTTTTCCTGGATTAGTTACCATAATTATATTATGTAATTAACATGTAATAAATAAATAAATAAAATAAACTACAATACATAACTGACTTTGTAAGTGAGTACATACATATATGCGAAAGTTTGTACTGGCTTAGAAGTGTTTCACTAGCAATATCAAAGTGATTTTCCTAACAGTTTATTAAAATAAACAAATATTTTGATTTATATATTTATAGTCAATCTCACAATTAGTTTGCCAGAATGGGTTTGAACCATTTGATTATATTTGTTTTACATTCTTTGTTATAGAGAACATTTGTATTCAAAGTTTCAAGTATTCAAGTTTTGGAGAAATGATATCAAAGTTCAAAAACAGATTGTTGTTGGTTAATTTTTGAGAATTTATAGTCGCTTGTCTCCAAACTCTTATGAGTTTCTTTGTTTTAAAATTTTTTTTATTCTGCAAAATTGATCTAAATTTAATATTTTATTTAGTTTTAATTTCATTCTGCTGCATAATTGTTGTTTTCTGTTTTTGTTTATGGTAAAAATAAAATATTTTTTAATTGTTTTGTCGATAGGTCTGAACCTGATCTGACAAGAAAATAAGAAAAAGAAAAACTTTAGAATTTAAAGTAATTTTTTCGTACCGCGAAATCAAAATTAAAATAGTTTTTGTTTCCAAAAATCGTTCTGAAATTTTTGTGTCCATAAAATGTTGAAGACATTTGAAAGGTGAAAAGATTAAAAAATATAAAAATGAGTCCCCATTGTTTTATATACCGTATCTAGTTTCACGTGTGTATGATTGCTTTAACGTTCAAAAAGAAAAAATTTAGTATTAGATCAATAATATGACTTTTTGTGCAGGCTTAATTAATAAAGCTATAGGGACAAAACTGAAGTGTCTAGTAAAGTGAAGCGTCTAGTGAGGAAAATATATTGGAAGTTCTCAAGAGTATGAAAGGATAAATTTTCAAGGGACTTTATTTAAAATCTTTGGTAAGGAAAAATTAAACAAAAAATTGTTCTCATTTCTGGAGATTGTTCCCTTTCGTTTGATGCTCATATTGGCATAAACCGATGGCTACAATTATTTAAATAAATTTTTAGTAATTTTTGTATCCTTACAATTTCGAAGTCCCTTAAAGAAAAGAAACGATCAGAAAATAAAAAACTGAGAACGTAGTTTTACTATGCATGATTTTAAGTTTCATGTATTATATCGTCTTGCTCAAGTTCAATAGTAAAAGTATTTTAAATTATCACACGGTGTAATTTACAAAAATGTTAATCAAAAATTGTTACAAATTATTACTGAGTACCAAATATTTTTTTTTTTTTTTAATTTTTTATTAAGTTTTGTTATAATTTTCCGCATGAACGTAGAGATGTAGAGCGCACAACAAGCCGACCTACTGGCTTAGGTGTATATCCGGACACAACGGATATGAGCTATGTGTATAGATAGCTCCTCTTATCAACCTAACCTAACCTAACCTATATTTTCCTGTGATTGTGGCTAACTAATTTCTAGCCAACTGAAATTTGGGTTATTAAAAGTATTTCTCAATTGCTTGGCAGTAAATTTTTTATTACAATAGAAAATGTTTAGCTGCCAATTAAATTTCTATTTGATATAATCGACAATAGAAATTTTGAACAATTTGTTTGACGAATTTTCTTTCCCGTAGTTTAAAATTTTTTTATTTGTTACTTTAATCCAGAAACGTTTCATGTCCAATTTTAGTAGAAAAATGAAAAAATGAAAAAAAACTATAAACCGACATTTATTTTTTACTCAATGCTGTGTAGATTAATTGCTGTCCATTTCATAGAACGAAAGCATGAAAAACTGCAATTTATTTATATGATGATGACTGAACTACATTGAACTCATTTGAACAAATAACAATGCAGCAAATTTTATTTTGGGTTTTTGCGGTAAAATTGTTTAATTCCTTTTTTTAGCAAAATGAAAAACAAATTGTTAACATTGAAATTTACTTGGTAGAAATAATCGTTGTGCGTTTTTTTTTTAAGCCTCAAAACACGAAATTTTAATTGAAGTTCTAATTCTTGAATTTTATATAAATAATGCTTGAATATTGGAATGAATGAAAACCGCAATGAAAAACAAGTAAGAAAATTATAGTTGGTCTAGATCGACTATATGATACCCTATACCATGCGTTTAGAGACCCTATCTCTCAGACCCAACTAACTGGATATAGAAAATAAGCAAAAACCAAATTTGAGTGGGATTTTTCTTAATTTTTTTGGCTGCAGATATGAAAAATTTCATATCGGATGCTATATCTATATATGGACCGGGCCCAAAAATGGACCGATCCTGACCATGTTTGGTAAAGTCTCTTGTATTTTGCAAAAATATATATACAAACAAAATTTGAGAAAAATCAGTGCAATATTTTTGTTTTTTGATAGATTTAAGTGAAGATCGGGAAGCAGCTCTATATGGGGCCTATGACTAAACGTTGTCCCATAGAGATCATTTTTGGACTACTGATTGATGGGTGTAATAAACACATACAAACCCAATTTGAATAAGATTTATATGATAATCTGTATCTTATGGCAATTTAAGTCGATTTCATAGGGGTCATTTGTATGGGGGCTAGGTCTGAACGTGGACCGATTCCCACCAATTTTAACAGCGTTCATCCCATGGCCGATAAAAGCTTATATACCAAAGTTCGTCAAAATATATTCATATATTCGACCTGGACGGACGGACGGACGGACATCGTTAAATCGAATCAGATAGTGATTATGATTCGATCGGTATAATAAAAGATGGGTCTAGGTCAAATATTTTTGGTAGTTACAAACAGCAGCACAAAGTCATTATAGCCAAACCACATAGTGGTATAGGGTATAATTAAGGCTCAATATATGGCATTAATTTTGATCTTTCATTCATATTGCATCAAAATATTGAAAGGAGACACCCATCAAGTGAATTTCTATCCTTCTAGCGATTAATAGGTAGATCATAACTAGTCATAATGTTCAACATTATAATGGTCAAATTAATTAAAATATTGCGTACACATTTTCTTGTAAAATTTGTCTATATTCAACTATATTCCGGGTTTCCGGCAACTAAATAAATGAAAATAATTACTAGATATTATCAGATTTGTGTAACACTATAAAAATCCCTAACTTAGCTTTTAAATAAAATTCTGTTTTTGATACAAAATTATAAAAGGAAAACCATATATTATATGGAAAAAAATTATTTTTAACGATATATAAAAATGTTTTAATAAATACATCCTAAATATTTGAACTATAATGGAACCGACTTTGGAAACGTGAGTTGTGGGAAAAATGCTTTACAATTTTGAACACTTAAAAAAAAAATTAAATAAAACGTAGATATGCTTACGATTAGGGCCCCCTACCGATTTTCTTTTTCAGCTTACCTCGTACTGAGTCATCGATATCAGGTCTATAAAGGATGTTTGTATCAGTCATTATATCTGTGATGTATTTATTTAGGCAGCTACGCGTGTTCATGTCAGGTTGACAAGTGAATCGATGTTTATTAAAAAGTTCTTTTTTACCAATGCCAATAAAGTCATAACCAATGATGATATTCAAAACCAATGAGTGCGACGCATTATATTCAGGATTGCCATCGCCTATTTAATGTTAATGTTTAAGCCTTATGTGATGCAATACTCCACAATATCCAAAGCACCTTTTTGTTTCTATCTACGATGAATCCTGCCTTCTTTAATATATTTTTTAGTTTCCTGCTCTGCTCGGCTTATGCCCATGAAATCAGTTGATCTTCGCTAGTTTTGTTCCGTTTCATCTCAAACTTTCTCACAATTCTGTCTACGATGAATCCTGCCTTCTTTAATATATTTTTTAGTTTCCTGATCTGCTTGGCTTATGCGCATGGAGTCAGTTTATCTTCACTAGTTTTTGATACGTTTCATCTCAAGCTTTCTCACAATTCAGTCTACCATGAATCCTGCCTTCTTTAGTATATTTTTTAGTTTCCTGCTCAGCTCGGCTTATGCGTATGGAGTCAGTTTATCTTCACTAGTTTTGATCCATTTCATCTCAAGCTTTCTCACAATATTCTTGAAAGTTCTCAGTTCAGAAAATCAGTTATAAAAAAATTCATTAAAAATGTTTTTTAAAAAATACTTTTAAAAAAAGTACATTTTCTTAAAGTAGAACTTTATCTCAAGAAAGTACTTTTTGGTTACAAAGTAATTTTTCTTAAAAAAAGTTTTGTTTCATAGTAACTTTTCTTAAAAAGGTACATTTTCTTGAAATAGTGCTTTTAAACAAAAGGTTTTCTTAGTAAATTAGTTTTTTTTTTGATTTGCATTTTCTTAAAAAAGAACCTTATAAAATTATCTGTTCTTAAAAGAGTTACTTTTCTTCTAGAAGTATGCTGCCTTAAATAAGTACTTTTCTTAAACATTAAGCTTTTCATAAGTAAGTAACCTAAAGAAAAAGATTTGCATAAAAACGTTATTTTTCTTAAAAAAGTACCTTTACTCAAAAATGGACCTTTGTTTATAAAAGTGCCTTTTTATACAAAACTCCATTTCCTTAAAAAGTACCTTTTCTTGCAAAATTGTCTTTTCTTAAAAAAATTTTTTTTTTTTAAATAGCTTTTCCTAACAAGTACCTTACTCAAAGGAGCACCTTGTTTTGAAAAGTTACCATCTCTTTAAAAAGCGTCTTTGTTAAAAAGCTACCGTTTTTTCCAAAAACAAATTTTTTAAAGAAAATTAACTCTTCTTAAAAAGTACCATGTCTTAAAAGTAACTGTTCTCAAAAAGTAACTTCTCTTCAAAAAGTACTTTTATATATGTGCCCTTTGCTTTACCATTAATTTTTTTAAGTATTTTTATTAAAAGGTACATTTTCTAAACACATTTGGCTTTTGATAAAAAGTAGGTTTCTTTTTTTTTTGCTATTTAATATTTTAAAAATTATTTTTTTTATAAACTTTGTAATCAATCTACAGGTCGGAAATATGAATATGGTTTGATGAAATCTGGTATATAAGCTTTTACCGGCCATAGGATGAACGCTATTGAAATTGGTGAAAATCGGTTCATGTTCAGAGCTAGTCCCCATACACATAACACCTATGAAATCGACATAAATTGCCATAAGATCCAAATTATCATATAGATCTTAGTAAAATTGGGTTTGTATGTGTTTATTGTATCCCCTAATCAGTAGTCCAAAAACAATACCTATTGGACAATTCTTAGTCATAGGCCCCATATAGAGCTGCTACCCGATCTTCACTTAAATCCATAAAAAAAAAATATTGCACAGATTTTTCTCAAATCTGGTTTGTATATATTTTTTCAAAATATAAGTGACCATTCCAAATATGGTCAGGATCTGTCCATTTTTTGACCTAGCCCACATATAAATGTAGCACCCGATATCAACCTTTTCATATCTGCAGCCAAAAAAATTAATGAAAATGCCACTCAAATTTGGTTTTTGATTATTTTCTATATACAGTTAGTAGGACCGAAGAGATAGAGTTTCTAAACCATGGTATAGGGTATCATATGGTTGGTCTAGACCGACTATAATTTTCTTACTTGATTAAATTAAAATAAAATAAAATAAATATTTTTTTTAATTTAAATTCTAATTTAATGATTGTGTACGAAGTTTTTCAGGGTCTAGAACATTCCTTTCTAAATTATAACCCCAAGCGAAATTTTTTTATACCCTTCTTACCACTGTGCAGAAGGTATATAGCAGTTTGTCATTCCATTTGTAGCGCATCAAAAAATTAATTTCCAACTCCAAAAGTGAGCATATTTTTGATCCTTATAACAACTCGAGTTCATATAACGATGTCCGTCTGTTTTAATGTTGAAATCAAGATCTTTCACAAAATAAACTATGTACCTGTGTAAACTTATGATAATATGGTTTGCCATTGCTTCCAGCAGTTTAGTATTTAAAGATGGGTAGAGCGGATATCATTGTGCAAAGCTATAACATAAAATATGGAAAACCCTCTAAAAAATGGTAAAAATTCAGTTCGTTTTTTTTTTTTTTTGTGATAATTTAGTATTAAGTTTATGATATTGTTTACTTTTTCAAATATTTTGTTTACATTTGTTATAAATATTGCAATTAGTCCAGATATTAATGTAAAGGTAAAACCCAGGTTGAGGGTAACAAAGATTCGGCATTGCCGAATTTAACACTTTTACTCTTATTAATTTGGAAACTTTGTTTTTCCTATAAAACAGAGACATTGTTAACGCAAAATATTTTTTTTTAGTTTTCATTTGGCAGATTTGGGGAAAACTAAATAAATTGTCGCTCATGCGTAATTCACTTAGTAACGAGCAGTAGAAGTTTAAGCATCTGTGCAGGCATTTTGTATTTTTTATACGTTTTCCTTGTCTTGAGCTTTTTCAGAATCCATAAGAAAACGTAGTTGCGAAATGTTTCGTCTTTAGATACCTTAAAAATATAGTGTACTATTCGTAGCCTTGGACGTATAAGTGCGAAAAGAATTCCAACATAAATATAACTCATACGCCTGCAATTCATGTATTTAGTAATTTAACTTTATAACTTTACAGTCTAATTCATAAACACTTTTTAACAGCTTAATAAGCTGTTAATAAGAAAAAATCGGAAAAACAGTATTCATAAACACAAAACAGCTTATCAAACGTTTAATAAACGTTTGTTAAATATGAAATTTTTATTGTAGGCCTTACCCTACTTTAAACCTTTAATAAAATGACATTTCTCAACGTTTATTTACATTAATTGGTCTAGTTAAAATAAAATTACCATTTTTGTTATTATTTCAATAAAAAATAGATATATGCCTTAAATAAATAAAAAAAAATGGAATTGATTAATTTAATTGGAAGAATTGGTAAGTATAACAAATTCTACAACTTTTTATATTGTAGCTAATTAAAATGAAGTCATCATCTTCTTACCATTCAGGACCGGGTATACTATCATTTTTTAACGGAAATTAACCCACTGTTTTCATAATATTATTAAAATTTGTGATAAAATTTTTCTGCGGCGCTTAAAAAGATCTCAAAAAATACATAGAGGAATTAACCCCTAACAAATATATTTTCATAATATTATGAAAACTTTTGATAAAAAATAGGAATATATATTTCGAAAAAACAAAAAAGTGTAGGTAAAATCCGTAATATATCCGGTCCTGAAGGGGTTAAGAGGTCGAAATATATATCAAAATGAAGCTAGTGGACCCAGATTTTATTCAGTTTACGTAAAAGCACACATGATATATGTCTATTTACGAGATAATTCCATTTTTAAGAAAAAACTCTATTACAAAAATACAAAATTTGAAATAGGTTCATAATGGGTTAATAGATTTTAAATTTAAAAATATCAAATAAAAGGCACTCAAGTAACCATTCAAATGGTATACATGTCGCTGAAATCCGATGCTAAGTAACACAGTTATATACAAGTCCATGTCAAAACTTCGGAAGACCATAACTACGGAAATAGGCTCGACCGCCGAAAAAAAAATATTTTCCTAGAATCACCCCAAAAGTTACTACTTCCCCAAGAAAAAAAATAATAAATAATTCTGATATTCAATTGATATTTTCTGAAATTCAATTGATGTTTTCTGAAATACAATGTTTTCTACCACGTCGAACAAATATGTGTAAAAAATTATTTTTTTTATATTGTTATCATTTGTTTACCAATATCTGTTGTTCCTTTATTAAAGTGAAGTTATTTTTCTACAAAAATTAAAATAATTTCTAATATAAAAGAAAATAAATAAAATATTATTCAATTACCGAGTAGAGGACTAGTGTTGCCACCACAGAACTATAAATCAAATGAAAGGTTTAATAGCTAATTTTCTGTTATTACATGTTTATGAATAGTGTTTTCTAATAATGGTTTATAAGACAAAATCCGTGTAATAACAAAAGTGTACTTTAAAGGCAAAATAAATTTTTTTTATGAATTAGACTGTTAGTTTGTAAGGCTGTGTTTACACGGCGACTTTTGACGGCGTCGTTTTTCGACATCTTTTTTTGTTTGTAGGCGAACTGTGTAGAGAAGCAAGAGAGGTAAACAAAAAGGCACGATATCTGTTTTTTAAGACTTTTTTCATATTTTTCTTTACACTCATTTCTTTTTTTCTTGTTACGTTTTATTCTTTTTCGTACTTTGAAGCGGCCACTTCAATGAGATAATATGTATATGCATAATATCTTTAAACTGAACATGTTTTAACTTAAAGCTTTTAAATATTGTTACGTTCTGCTATATTATTAGATATTCTAAGCATGCTACTCATAATAATTTAAATATTAAATAGGTTTTTGTATATAGTGTGAAAAATTATGATAAATTATTTAGTATATTTAAAAAATAAATAAATTGAATAGAAAAATAAAAAAGATAATTTGAGTTTAGATTAATTCATATATTTTTTATATTTTTCTGATGCGAAAAATAAACTAAAACAGATTAAATAAAAAACATGAAACTAAAAATAATCGTATGAATGCAATAGGTGTTTGGTAGCTGCTTCAAAAAAGAATTAAAGGGGGTAAGGTTTTAAAACTTTTTTTTGCATTTCTCTTTCTGAATGTAAATCATATCGAGGGTGTTGTGTCAAAATTTCAAGTAAATCGAAGCGAAACTTAAGAAGAGTCAGTGTTGCCAGCGACCGGCCTTACACGGTATATCGTATATAAATAAGTTTTTAAAAAACTTTAAACCGATTTTCTCGCAAATAAATGTTCGAAGTCCGTGAACATCATAACTCAAAATATACTTGACCGATTCTTTTGAAATTTTACACACTATATCTATATATAAATCATCAGGTAACCGCGAAGAGTCTTTTTTTTATTTTCCGTTCTCTTCTCCATTTTTTAACAACAAATTCCCGAAATTTTATAGCAAAAATCGTGTTTTCACTTCAAAATGCTGAAAAAAATGAAAAAAGCTCTTCGCCACTACCTCAAGAAACATGTCACCTTTTAAATGCAGTTCGATTTTTTTATTTCACATGATCCGGTAACGAGTTGTGATGTTCACCGCAAAACACCAAAGCCCCCGGAGATTCACTGTCACAGACTTATTTATTAAAATTTTTAATTGAAAATTTATTCAAAAATTCTTAAGATGTTATGCTATATCGCCTATATGAAATAAATAATCCAACATTATTCATATCTTGATGTACGATTTTTTTAACTTTTAAAGAAAAACGACGTCGCACAGCGGCTAAAAATCGTTTTTCGGTGGCCAAAATTCAGTAACTTTTGAACCGATCTAAATATTTTAGTAGTTTTTCATCTAGCGGAGAGATATTAAGTGAAGCATTAGTCTGTTTTAATTTCATTAAAATTGATTGAGTACTTTTTTAGATACTCTAGGTTAAATTTGAACTTTTAATTTTTTTGTTTTATTTAGAAATATGGGTTTTTATTTATTTTATTTCTAAAAAAAAAACTATTTGAATTTCAGTAATACTAACAAGCATTTTTTGTAATAATGGGAATATTTACACCAAAAACAATAATAATAGAATATTTACACTAAAAAACCGTTAATAATATTATCTAAAAGTCTTGCTATTATTACAGAAAAATTTATAAAAAAATTTGTTAATTATAGCAAAATAAATATACCGAACATTAAAATAAGGGTTTTTGTTTTTTGAATCTTTTTTATTTATTAAAACATTTCATACATATGTGAGTAAAAATACCTTTAAAAAAACTGCAATAGATTTTAATAGCATGGGAGGTTCTGCTTATTATTGTTATTACTAATACTATGTTTTTCGTATTTATTCATATTCATTAGACCCAAGTATTGATTGCAAATATTCCATATTTCGTAATGTGTTATTTCTAGTCTTTAATAGTTTTTTTACTTCTTCATCAAAATCACGATTTTCCACTTTCCATTGATTTCAAATGCTGGAGATGAACGGATCTGACGTTGCCAATAATATATTAAATAGATCTTCATTTGTGAAATTTCGTGATATATTTCTAGTATTGTGCATTCTATACAAATCTGTAATCCTTTTTTCCTGAGCCCCCTCTGATAGATCTTCAGTAGTACCAAATGATATTTAATGACATCTTCTGCATGATAGAGGATTTTGTGAACTGCTACAGACATGTTTCTCCTTGGGTACTTGGTTGTATATATTTTTGCAGTTTCGTTAGCATAATCTCCAAATTATCTAGATTCAATTTCTGCATTGCACGCAAGGCACAAATCTACTCCTGTTTTTTTAGATGCTGTTTCTGGATCCGAAAAGAATCTTCTTACGGTATTGCCATCATTTGTATTGCCTGACCCTTGTTTTGGTTGATCTATAATCAATCCAAGCTTGCGATATTTATCTTGAACATGTTTCTTTTTTGAACTTCTTAACTTTTTGCTGGTTTCGTTGTTTCTTGTTGATCCTGAAGACCCGAAAGCCTTTTCAGTATGTGTTCCATAACTTGTATTCTTGCATGTAGTGGTGATAATCCAAATTCGTATGTATCGCTATTATCTAATGATTTTGTGGGGACTTGCTTTAATTGGCTTGATATTGCTTGGCATATAACGCAGCTGGATGTAGCCTTCGTGTTAGTCAAAACCTGGCCTAATTTTCCATTTATCATAGTTAGAATTAAGTGGTAGCTTACTTCAATTTACTGCCCATTTAACGGTAATTTTAATGGCTGCAGTGTTGCAGTTTGGGCCTTGATATCAGTAACTTATTTGCTTACGACATCATGATGGTGTCTCATTTTTCCAAATATCCATTGTTTCCGTTGTACTAGTCGAAGTGTAATGGTACGGTTTGGGTGGAATTTCCGCTTTCTGTTTCCCTGAGACTTTGCTGCTCGCACGTGCTTGCGAAGGGGCCTAGCTCGCCGGATGGGGGGTCTTGCTCAGGCCCAGGGAAACCGCACTACAGATATTCAGGTGCGATTTTTTAAAAAACTGAAAAAAAAACGGTCGTTAATGGGACGGAGTGCCATACTTACCTTGGGATTGGGGACGAGGTGTTCTGCCCCTTTTGCCCTCCCTACCTTGTTACCTATGATCCACCTTATTTGGAGGTAACCCACTTAAATGATAAGAAAATTTTTGTTTGGGTTGGTTTCCTACATTGGATTTAAAAGTTTTTATTTACCCTTCATATTAAGGGTTTTTATACCCTATACCACTATGTGGTTTGGGTATAATGACTTTGTGCTGCTGTTTGTAACAACCAAAAATATTTGACCTAGACCCATCTTTAATTATACCGATCGAATCAGAATCACTTTCTGAGTTGATTTAACAATGTCCGTCCGTCCGTCCGTCCGCCCGTCCGTCCGTCCGTCCGTCCGTCTGTGTGTCCATGTAAAGCTTGTAGTCAAACTGCAGGTCGCAAATATGAATATATTTTGATGAAATTTGGTATATAAGCTTTTATCGGCCATGGGATGAACGCTATTGAAATTGGTGAGAATCGGTCCATGTTCAGACCTAGCCCCCATACAAATTACCCATATGAAATCGACATAAATTGCCATAAGATCCAAATTGTCATATAGATCTTACTCAAATTGGGTTTGTATGCGTTCATTACATCCACTAATGAGTAGTCCAAAAATGATCCCTTTGACCCCATATAGAGCTGCTTCCCGATCTTCACTTAAATCTATTAAAAAACAAAAATATTGCACTGATTCTTCTCAAATTTTGTTTGTACATATTTTTGCAAAATACAAGAGACTTTACCAAACATGATCAGGATCGGTCCATTTTTGGACCTAGTCCCTTTATAGATATAGCATCCGATATGAACTTTTTCATATCTGCAGCCAAACAAATTAATAAAAACCCCACTCAAATTTGGTTTATGCTTATTTTCTATATCGAAGTAGTTGGACCGAAAGATAGGGTCTCTAAACCATGGTATAGGGTATCATATAGTCGGTCTAGACAGACTATAATTTTCTTACTTGTTAAAATTTAAATTATATTTAGCAAAATTTATTTTTTTTTGTTTTTATATATTAGCAAAATTTTATTTATAGCCAAATTTCAATTTTTTGAAAATGTTAATTTTAGAAAATTTTTAAAGTATAGCATAATTTTAATTATAGGAGAATTTTTAAATTTTAGCAAAATTTTGTTTTAGGAAAATTTTAGAAAAATTTAATTTTTTTAACAAAATTTTAATTTTTAGCTAAATTATATTTCTTATTATAATTTTTAATTTTAGCTCAATTTTATTTTTATTTAGGAAAATTTTAGAAAATTTTTAGTTAAAATTTATATTTAGTAAATTTTATTAACGTAGAAACATTTTAGTTTAAATTTATATTTGGAAAAAATTTTGAGTTATAATTAGAAAAATCTTTAAAAAAAATAATTTTAATTTATAAAACTTTTATCTAAATTTTAGTTAGTTAGTTTATTGTCTTAGAAAAATTTTAATTTTAGCACAATCTTAATTTTAGCTTAGTTTTATATCTAACCAATTTTATATTTAATTTAAATTTTATAGTTAGGAAAATTTATTTATTTAGACACTTTTATTTTCTTAGAAAAATATTAGTTTTAGTGCAAATTTTACCTTTATAATTAATCATAAAATAGTTATCAATTATTATAATAATATACAAAATATTTGATGTGTACCTACTGAACGATACTGTACTAACCAGACGATGTTTTAACTTATATATGTTCACCTTGATTGTGTTGACCTTTTCTCCTTGACGTTTATTTTATTGTTGTTTTTGATGAAGTTCTTCCTGCTGTGGTGATTACTGTTAGCTTTTGTTCATATATGTTGTTATATATATGTTGTTGTATTTAGTTGGCAGTCTAATAGATTTTCTTAAAAATTTATTTAATGTTCTCTTAATATTTTTTTGGTTTAACACTTGAAATGTTATTTTCGTGTTCCTATTTTTCTAACCTTATTTTTTTTTTAGCAGAAACACGATTTTTGTACTAGGATCTAGGTTTACAAATTTAGTTTTACAAATGTTTTTAGGTGCTTTGTAAATGTTTTCCACTGTGTAGATTTTTTTTTTTTAATAACTGTCTAGTTTAACAATATAATTAATTTTTAAAATATTTTAAGTAGAATTGATTAATAACTGTTAAGTTCACAAATGTTTTTGTTTAGATTTGTTTTATAAAAGGTATTTTTTAGAAATTTTGGTTTACAAAATGTAATGGGTTTTTTTCTTTGATTTGTTTTATAAATGTTTTCTAGGTGCTTTAACTTTGTCTTTATATTTTAAATTTATTTAATTAATTTTAATTTCTTAAGTCTTAAAAATATTTTTTTTTTATCTTATTTTTTTTTAAACTTTCACTTTAATTTCTTAAACTTAAACTTAATTTTTTCTTAAACTTAATTTTTTGGAGGTTTTTCCTCCACCTCTTCTTTGCACAACCACATTTCAACTCCATTTTAATTTTAAATGTCTTACATTTTAATTTGCTTTAACTTTACTTTAACTTTGCTTTAATTTTACTTATGACTACAATTTTCATTTTAAGAGGTTTTTCTTTCCTCAACCTTTCCTTTGCACAACTTCATTTCAACTCCTCAATCAAAATTATTTTCTTTCTCTTCAACCTATCTTCATTCTTGTTTCAAAAAAAAAAAAAAAAATTCGCAACCATTCCTTGAGACCATTCACACTCATTCATAATACTCTCTAGCATTGAAAACACGCTCACTCATGTAGGACGACGAGAGTACGTGAAATCAATACAAGAACAAAAAAGTGGTTTGATCAGACTGATTGCAAAGTTTATGATTGAGTGAATGGACATAAAACAATAAAATAGGCAGTTGGTAACAAGAAAACCCAACATCAAGTGTTTTATTAAAGTGTACTGAAAACACAAAACAAACATTTAAACAAATCACATACAGACGAAACGGTATTTTTTATTTGCAAAAATTTTACATGGCAAAATACCTAAATAACGTTTCGTTTTAATGTGACTTGTATGTGCTGTTAAGTACAGTCATCACCAAAACTAAACGGCCGTCACAGAAGGCTCTGAATCTTCCAAAATGTTTTTCAATCGCAATGGTACAAATGATACCGTGAACATATCTGAGTCCGAAATATTTTTATATACTACTTGTTTGTATTGTTTCTGTCTCGAAGAACCATCACATACCCATTTATAAAAAATATATAATTTCGTGTTTCCATATTTCTTTAACTCATTTCCATTTATTGATTGAAGCAAGCGTTCGGCTGTGTGATCAAGTAGAGATTGTAGTTGTACCTCTGCCGAAATTGGTGTGATTGTAATAGTGTCCTTTGATGGCAAACAGTCCATTTTAGCAGCGGTTGTGTGATGATATGCTGGATACATATTTGAGCCTTTTTCAATCGCACGCAATCTGAGCTGAACATGTTGCTGTTTTGTTTTGCTAATTTCAAATCCAGAAATAATGCTAATGGTTCCTCATTTGTGAACTATTTTGCATCGCTCGGAGCTGGTATACTTTTAAGAATCCGCTTTGTTCTCACTGGACTAACTTAAACAACTTTTTCAATGATATCCACTTGTGTTAATTGGTTCTGTGATCGTAATTGATGTAGGAAAGATTCTTTTATATATGTACAACCAATTTCATCGATAAAATCTTTAAGTTTCCGCCTCTTAGATCTATCGCTGCAGTTGTCCAGTGATTTGCGTGATATTCCAGCGTTATCTTGCTTTGCTGTTTCTGCAGCGACAGTAAGTTGGCCTTCTAACCAGTTTGCACTTCTAATTTAAAAATTTTGTTTACTGTAGCTAACTTCTTTGTAGCGTTTTTTTTTAGTGCTTCGGCGAAATTAGATAATTGCTCTTGTATTTCGGTGTTACACGAATTTAAGTTTAATTTTATTTTAACGTAACTAAGAACATCTACCTGGTTTTTGTTTCTAAAATACTCTTCGGCCAGTTCTTTATAACTGAAGCTCTCTATATTTTTCTGAATATTTTTATTTGCGACTGTTCTTGCTGAAATATATTAGAGCAATTGAGTTTGTATTCAAATATCGCTTTCTTATAAGCTTTCTCATAAGGTAAAATAAAAAGGTAAGAAAATGGTATTAGTGCATTACTACCTAAAATAATATATAAAAACCCACTTTACAAATGAATTACCTGTGTATGTTTTCTTTACTACTTGCATTAGTGCATTGTTAGGTAAAATAAAAAGGTATAAAAAAGGTATGATAATAAAAAAAAAAACAGATTACTAATGAATTACATCCTCTGTGTATTGACATTCTTACTTACAAATATATTATGGTAATAGAGCAAATAATGACTATTATAAGCTATAAAATACCTAAAGCACAAATTTAATACACCATTGTATACGAGTACCTATAGGGCTGTTTAAATTATCGTAATTTGAATTTTTTTTTAGAGTAATTTCATTAAAATGAAAAAAATGTCATACACACGGGTCATCACGGATGCAAAGGTATATATAGGAAAAAAGATGACACTTTCACCTTTCTCCGGGTGGTATACGTTTCTTGTTCCCTTTTGTTCCCTAGAAGTTCCATTCCAATAAATTTGAAATTTGAGAAACATATACGAGTTTCATAAATATTAAACGGTGACCACTTACAACAACTAAAGACTATAATCCTACCAACATTATAAAAAAGACCGCATGTCATTATCGATGATAGCTTGCGAGTAGTAACCATTTGTTTTTGATAAAAAACAAAAAAAAATCACCTTTTTCTGAAATTAAAAAAACAGTTGAGTTTTACAGCATGCCACGCCCACAATTAGCAATAGTTTAACCTAACTTTTTGGTTACTTTAATATGGATATATTAGGTACAAAAAGGCGTTAAAATTTAAAAAATCGGTGACAAAAAAAATTAGTCTTTTGGCCAATGACATCAAACTTTCAGCCACAGTACTATGTACACAGTGGCGCCCGTAGAGCAAACGAGGATGCAAAAATCAAAATTTTCATGTGCGCCGATTAAGTTTTGAATAAACCCATGTTATAGGAAACTTCTCAACAATTTCAAATATGCTACTCTTAATAATATCACATTTTTAGTTTAGAAGATATAACCGTTCAAAGTTGACCGACTTTCGGTTTTCAAAAAAACACACAATTTTTCGTCAATTTGTTGCGATTTCAAGTGTAATACCACGAAAAATAGGTAACGAATCGCCTTATTTTGATGTATTCATTAAATGTATAATGATAAAAAAACTATCCGTTTTTTCACTATTTTTCAAATTTGACGGAAAATAAAAAAAATCTATATTTTCCCATATTTGCCATATTTGTAAAACATGTTCTTTGATTATTTCTTTACATAATTCAAAAGGTTTTATCTGCCCGTATGTGCCCGTTTGGCTTCTAGAGGTAAAAAAGTTTAAAAAGACATGGTTGCAGAAATTGTATGGCGTGCATCCCTTACATGTTTTGACTGACAGTAGTTTGATCTAATAATTTGAAAATTGCATTTTAAGTCGGTTGTCTACCTGAGAGCCTCTGCCAAAGTCTACTCCCAATATTCTGTTACAGACACAGGATGCACAAAAAACTACTCATTGAAATTCGCAGGTACGCACCTCACTTAAAAATTACTTTGGAGTACAAATGGTCAAGAACAATATTGACTTATGGCCCCTCCAGGTAGGCACAAATCTTATTTAGACACGAGCATAACATCAAAATTGCATAGTTCAGCCTAAATCCATATGTATGCAGGGAACAGGTAAATTTTTAGGCATGGTAGCATAAGCCTATATATTGAAAAATAAGCAAAATGCCTGGATTAGTCTGCGACTGAAAATTTGAGCAACAAGTACTGAAACCATGGCGTTATACAATTTAAAATTATCTGAACTGCTTAGAAGGTCAACCACATCAAAGTTTTTCACGGAAGCTGCTTTAGAAGAACTTGATAGCTTATACGGAAATATTGAGAGATGCGAAATTATAAAAAATAATTTTTATCTGCTATATGCAAATATTAAGGCAAAATGGGTGAAATCTAATAGAACAATTCAGAACTTCAACTCCAAATACGAGGACTGACTTAATGAAGACACCATCCTGGATATATTGGCAGTAGATAAACCCACCACATCAACCAGAGGAGCAAAATGAAGGCCAAAAAAAAGTATTGAGGAGTGTTCAATTTGCACAAGAAAGAGGAAACTTGCCGATGCCACCAATGACTTGACCACGAAGCATTTACCGGACGCGCTGTCTATTAAATATACAATGGATAGCGAAAGACTTAGGTCGCAGATTACAAAATCTGTTGCTGATGCAAGCCCACTGTGACTAAAAAGGATTAAGGAAAGCATTCCCACGCCCACAAACGCACACATTAAAAAGTATGGATCCGAAGAAGCCTTGGCCTTGTTTATGGACTTACAACTTTCCAAAGAAAAATATGAGATACTACGGGCATCCTTGATGCGACACGGGGCTGACGTTTTACCAGGATACAAGCATATTACGCAAGCCAAAATAAATTCACGACCACTGCATGCGGAGTTTACGGAAGTCTCTGTGAAAGCAAATCTGCACGATCTCATGGGTCATACAGCAAAACGGTTGTTGGGGAGTCTTCCCGAAAATGAGGTGAAAATTCTTCCTGAGAAACTGACATTGATCAGCAAATGGGGCTGCGATGGATCATCCGGTCAAAGCGTTTATAAGCAAAGGATATCTTCCGATGACGTTACAATATCGGACGGAAATATGTTTATGGCATCTGTTGTTCATTTTGCGGCTAAAATCTGATGTTTCCCTGCACTGGAAAAATCCACGTCCGTCATCAGTGCATTATTGCCGACCAATAATGTTTCAGTTTGCAAGGGAATCGGCAGAACTCATAAGGACCACGGTGAAGGACATTGAAGAACAAATAAGCAAGATTAAGCTGCAAATTGGAGAAGAAAAATATATTGAATGCAATTACGAGTTCCACCTGACCATGGTTGACGGAAAAGTCGTAAACGAACTGACAGGAACAACCTCAACATTGTCATGCCCGATTTGCAAAAAGAGTCAGAAGAATTACGAATATGAAGTGTCACCATTGCACGCAAGGATAAGGTGTATGGAGTTCTTGCTAATACTGGCGTATACCCTACCACAAGAGGAGGAAAACTTCGATGAAAATATATCAATAAAGGATAAGGAAAAGATTAGAAATAAGCAAATACAGGATGCTTTTTTTAAACAAGTTGCACTAAAAAATGAGGACCTCTTCGACATGTTGGCGGCACCTTCCGATCCACTTATTTCGTCCCTGCGGCATGTGAAGTCACGAATAGATTTAGAAAATAATTATAGTTTAGAAATGATTAGTCTTTTAGATATACCTTCTCGTTGGGTAATAATTTAAAACATAAAACCCTAAAGAAAAAAAATAACAAGTAAGAAAATTATAGTCGGTCTAGACCGACTATACGATACCCTATACCATGCGTTTAGAAACCCTATCTCTTAGGTCCAACTAACTGGACATTGAAAATAAGCAAAAACCAAATTTGAGTGGGATTTTTATTAATTTTTTTGGCTGCAGATATGAAAAAGTTCATATCGGATGCTATATCTATAAAGGGGCTAGGTCCAAAAATGGACCGATCCTGATCATGTTTGGTAAAGTCTCTTGTATTTTGCAAAAATATGTACAAACAAAATTTGAGAAGAATCAGTGCAATATTTTTGTTTTTTAATAGATTTAAGTGAAGATCGGGAAGCAGCGCTATATAGGGTCAAAGGGATCATTTTTGGACTACTCATTAGTGGATGTAATGAACGCATACAAAGCCAATTTGAGTAAGATCTATATGACAATTTGGATCTTATGCCAATTTATGTCGATTTCATATGGGTTATTTGTATGGGGGCTAGGTCTGAACATGGACCGATTCTCACCAATTTCAATAGCGTTCATCCCATGGCCGCTAAAAGCTTATACACTAAATTTCATCAAAATATATTCATATTTGCGACCTGCAGTTTGATTACAAGCTTTACATGGACACACAGACGGACGGACGGACGGACGGACGGACATTGTTATATCAACTCAGAAAGTGATTCTGATTCGATCGGTATAATTAAAGATGGGTCTAGGTCAAATATTTTTGGTTGTTACAAACAGCAGCACAAAGTCATTATACCCAAACCACATAGTGGTATAGGGTATAAAAACAATCTAAAAATGTAAAAATAATTTTTTTTAGTTACCATAAAATTGATTTTTCTACAAATTTTAATTTTGATAACCCATAAGTAGGCCCCTACAAAGCGTAGCACCCTTTCCAAACGCTCATTTCATAGGCTGAACAGTTATCTATCATATGCTGTTTAAACTGTTCAAGTAACTATGTTATTCGGTTCAAAAGATATGATTTTTGCAACGAAAAAACTCAAATGGCGCCACTGTGCGTCGTCAAAAATCGTGGTGTGAATGGGCCTAAGTAATATTTAAAGCATAAATTAAATATTGCTCATACGTTCACTGTTCTTGTTGAGTACCATAGAGCTAAAAGGGTATGGTTTATTTTACAAATTTATTCTTAACATTTCTGTTAGTCTTTACAACAATTTACAACTTATAGAATTTTCTATGCATTTCTTGTTCACATTTATTTAAACTTTACAATTATTTTACTCTTGATTAACAATTTACATTTCAATTAAGTGCAAACCTTTGTGTATTTTAATATATACTCACAATTACAGCATGTTGCAACACATTCATATGAGAACATTTATCTTGTTGCAAGAAGAATAATTGTAAAATTTTTCATTCCTTACCAGCAAAGCAACTTTATTTTTAACACATTTTTATAGTTGTAAACGTTCTGACATTATGTGACCTACTCTAAAGAATTTTGGGAAAATTTTACTAGTCTAAGTCATAAATATTATCACATTATTTGAAGCCAGCAAACATAGTCATAAAGGGTATAATGAAATATAAGAGATTAAGAATGGTTAACAACAAATGTGAAACATAACTAATGCAATAAAAATCATAAGTGATATTGTTAAGCTTTTCAGTTGGGGAAACAAAATAAAATTTAACAGGAAATTTTTATTTTTTTTAAGTTCTAAAACTAGGTAAGCCTGACGTATAAATATGCCCTTAAAATAGTTCCACTTAGAACTTAGAAGATAATTATACTGGGCATTATTAATATGTTTAACGTTGTGCATAATGTGCTGCATTTGCTATTTTGTATTTATGGTGAGAGGACTGTCTAAAGCTGAAAGTATGTGTTTATAACTTTGTGAATTGTGCCAGCTATGCTAAAGCATTTACAAAGGTTGTTTGCACATAATGCAGTCAGCAAGCCGGGATCTAAATTATAATCAAATAACTACTAGCAGCTTCAGCAGTTAATGCCAGCAATGAATGTTTCATGTAAGAATTGTAAAAATATTATACAATAAAGGGAATTCCGAATTTGTGTATAAAGTTTTTTGGAAAGACTTCCATAACGAAAGAGATTAATATTTACTAAAATCTAAGAAATATATCTTTACAAAACAAAAAATTTTTTAACTCATTCCGGCGCACTATACCAAATC
This sequence comes from Cordilura impudica, assembly GCA_963682025.1. NCBI lineage: Eukaryota > Metazoa > Arthropoda > Insecta > Diptera > Scathophagidae > Cordilura > Cordilura impudica. The sequence continues at coordinate 231,563,573 of OY821520.1, read as the reverse complement.
GGCAAAAATTAAAATAGTTTTTTATATGCTTTTATTTATAGAAGTAATTTATTGGGAAAAAATTTAAAAAAAAATCTTTATCTTTATAGGATTCCGCGCAAGAATGTGGTATAATATTTATACCGCGCTTATGCGATAGCTTTCTTTATGGAAGTCATTAAAGCAGGATTTCCATAAGAGGCGTGACATGTGGCGTCACTCTGTTGGTACCACGTGTCAGCCAGATTAATGCCAGCTAATTGAGGCATGAAAAACCTTCTTCTCTATTCCGTTCAACGTTGGCAGTAACATTCTGTCCAACATCGTCTTCGAAATCATATGGGCAAATCAATCAGCCCACCCATAAAGCACACCAAACACTGGGTTTCTGTAGATGTAATGGTGTTTATACAAAAGCTTGTAGATTATCTTCGATTCAAATACGACAACTTTGCTTATTTACGTACGCATTCCAATTTTGTATGGAAAATCAAAATAAATATTAATGTGTGCTTAAGTCCACTTACTGAATTGGATGCATATACGATGATCGTTTGGCTTCAATTCTAGCCCAAGTTCAATCTTAAAAACTCTTTAACCAAGATTTTTTCGCAAGATATCCATAAGATGGATGGAAACATCAATATATGTTGACAACGTCGCTGAATTGATCAATGTGGGTCATCTTTAATGCATTGCTGTACAGCGTGTTATTGGATGCATGTCTATAATATTAATAGGCCAGGCGATTTTTTGTGACTGATGTTTTGTTCTACCATTTTATCCCAATTTTGACCAAACGTATATTATTTGAAAGGTTTTCCTTTTTAGCCGTTTTTCAGATTTACAGACCTTTAACTTCTTTCGTTTATTTTGAGTAAATTGCATTTAAAATTGCTACTAACACATATATAAAACTATACAATGCTATGTGTGTGTTTATGAAATTTGTTAATGTGCTTGTAATAAAAATGAGTTGGTTTTTTGTGTTGATTTGTGAATTGGCTATAATTGATTAGCATACTTTTAGGGTGTTTATTTAATGAAAAAGTAAAATTTCCTAGTATTTGAGCTCGAATTTCGAGGGCTGGAATTTGCTAGTTATCATTAATACGTTAACTGCCAACTTCGAGATGACTCGTAGATTGCGTTCTTTTCTAGGACGCTGACTACGAGTTATCTCGTATTGTGTTTGCTTGCCATATTCGTGTAGCTACAACTAAATTCGTAGTTTATTAGTGCTAATATGGATAGATGGCTTCTGGGAAGTGAACAAAAAAATCAGTGCTGGCTTACAGAAAATTTATTAGTAAATAAACAGAAAATATGATTATAAAAAATTTATTCAGAATCAAGAAGAAATCTGAAAATTGCCGTGGCAATCAACGTGTCAAGAGCAAACGAGTTGCAAAAACGATCCACAGTTTATTCTGAGAGAAGTACAATGGCATGCAAAATGGCAAATTAAGCTAACGAATCGGCTTATTAATCGGTTGTAAACTAAAGCGGTGCTAACAATTTTTTTTAAGAAAAAGTCTTTGTTAAGCAAATGTATTTTTTCATAAAAGTTATTTTTTTTTTTAATAAAAATTACTTTTATTAAAACAATTTACTTTTTTAAGTACTATTTTGAGAAAAGGTACTTGTTAGTAAAGGTAATTTTTTAATTAAAGGTTATTTTTTAGTAAAAGTTACTTTTTAATAAAGGTAATTTTTTAGTTAAAGGTTATTTTTTAGTAAGAGGTACCTTTCGTACTTTTTTAGTAAAAAGCCCTTTTTCAGTAAAAGGTACTTTTTTAGTAAAAGGTTTCTTTTCTAGCGAAAAGTACTTTCGTCTGAAAAAGTTTTTTTACGAAAAGTTGCTATTTTAACATGAAGCACTTTCTATTTAAAAATTATACTTTTTGATAAAAAAAAAGGTGCTCTTTCAGTAAACGTCCTTTTTTATTAATTGGTAGTTTTATAGAAATGCATTTTTTTAACCTTTTGATTTAGGAAAATGTACTTGTTTAAAAAGGCACTTTTGAAAGTTTTCTATTTATTTTTTTGAAAGTTTATCTTTTAAATGCAGAAAATAAATTTTTTCTGAATTGTTACTTTTTAAGAAAAGGGAGTTTTTTAAGAGAAGGTAGATTTAAAATAAAATGTACTAATGTCAAATATATACAAATAGTATCAATTTCGCTTGATTGGCTCCTTATTAAAATGTTAATTTCCAAAAAAATTTTCTTTGGTTGATATTTGTTGATGTATCAATACGATTTTTATACCCTCCATACCACTGTGCACGGATGACAAACTGATATATATCACATATACCATATATCAGTTTGTCAATCGATTTGTAACTCATCGGAATAAATTCCGGAGACCCCCCACATCTAGCGATGTCTGTCTGTCTTCTGTTGAAAAGATTCTCCTGTCCGCAATAGGTTGAGTAGATCCTACTACTTAGGCTTAAAGTTTACGTTATAATCTGTGCAGTTTAGTATTGAAATTAGAGACTCTAGACCCAATAGCCGTGGAATGACGTACGAAAATGTAAAGGTACTCCGACAATATTTCATATAAAAAACTATAAATAGTGAAAAATAGCTATAGGTAACAACACATGTGCATATCCAAATGTATAAGCGATGCATACACATTTTTGATTACTTAATACTTTTGTTGGTTTTTTACATGCGAAGAACAATTAATAATTAGAAATGTAATTATATGTGTTTACATATCTGGTGATTGCATTTAATGATTGCTTTCAATTAAAAAAGCACGAAAATACATAACTTTTTGTAAGTGTCTTATTAATTTTAAACTAGCAGATTCCAGCCCTTGAAATTCGAGTGCAAATTCAAGGATATCTTATTTTTTTTATTAAATAAAGACCCTAAATCAACACAAAAAACAAACTCATTTTTATTACAAACACATTAACAAATTTAATGAACACACACGTAGCATATTGTATAATTTTATGTATGTGTTAGTAGCAAATTTAAATGCAATTTACTCAAAACAAAGTAAAAAATTTAAAAATCTGTAAATATACAAAACGGCTAAAAACAAATACTTTTCAAATAATATACGCTCTGTTAAAATCGTGATAAAATGGTAGAACAAAACTTCACTCACAAGAAATCACCTAGCCAATTAATGTTATAGATATCATTGTAAAACATCTAGCCATGATAGTGTGACATTGTCTTTTTTTCTTAGTGTTAACAACTTTAGATATAATATTTGATACCGTCCACCCGTATTCTAAGGGTGGACGTTATCAAAAATTTGCCACGTTCGAATTTAATGCTCTTACTTTTTATACTATTCCAGTTGTTTAGGAAAATATAAGCTTGTTACCTGCGTTGCATAGAATTTTTAATTTTTGTAGCAATTTTAACTAGTTTATCTTTACATTCTGGGAAAAGTTCGTTCACTTTATTACAATGCGTCTGCAAGACGATGTTATGTTAAAAAAGGAAACCATACTGCTTTGGAATTGCAGTTGTGTATGGTGTATTTACTAACTTGGTTACGTTACTGTTCAATATTCAGTCCAAAACCAACACAAACATATAACACACCAGCTTGTTATCTATCCAAACTAAACAATTTGCTGAAGAAGAAAACAAATATACATTATTTTCCTTGTGGGATTTTTGCAGCTACTATAGCCATGTTTTAATAGAGTGCTTTTATTGTACATATAATTTTTCATGTTATAAACATTTAAGCATTTATGCGAATATTGTTTTCTAATAACGAGTTTACCAGTGTGTTGCACAGGCGAGTATTTGTAAATTTTATAAATAAAATATTGTACGTATCTGAGCGATGCGTTCATGTATTGAGTTTATTAACCATGTCAAGAGGAAAGAAACCTAAATTATTTATAAAATTATTGATTATGATTTTAGCTACATAAGAAAACTTAAAAGTCAATTCTTTTGAATAATCAGAACTGAAACAATTTTCAATTAATGATTACATGCGTTTTAATTTTTGCACAGTGTCGCGGAAACAATAAACAAAACCTATATCTATAATAACATTACACCGGAATACATTAAAATGAAAAATAAAATTTGTTTCAAAGTGTAAAGTGATTTCACAGTGGTCTGAGAACATAGAATATACAAAAAAAAAAAACAAAACAATATTTAGTTTTGAAATAAAAGGTTTGAATTAGACAGGTCATTCATGTGTTGTAGAAAATTTAATTAAATATTATCAAAATTTTAACAGCACCCTGACCACTGTGCTAGAAATAAAAGAGATCATTAAAAGTGGAAAAGACAGCATGAATTTTATGTAAACTAAGAACGAAACGAATTCAAAAACATCATGTTACTTATTAACAAATACAAGATCAACAACAACACGCATTTCGACTAGGAGACGTCAACAAAATTATCTCTCCATCAAGCAGCTCTATGGAAGGGGTTCTATCGTTCTGCAAGAAAGTTCTCGATATTGTTTTTTTTTTATTTATTTTAAAGAAAGAATATATCAAAACTAGTTGATTGTGTGGCGCCTAGGCGCCCGTTTAAAAAGTATGAATAAAACAGTTTAAATTTAAATACACGAAAAATTTATAATAAATTATATTTCTTTTAATATAGTAGTAAATTGAAAATTATATTGTGACATATGTACATGTGAAATTATATAGAAATTATATAAATAAGTATCAAAAGAGATAAGAAATATTTGGCAAAAAAATTTTTCAATTTGGAATCTCTTGAAAAACTTTATTTCGTGTGAAATATCGTTGGTCATTTAATAGTTTTCCTTGCTGTGGGTTCGATTGTATACGTATCTTAACTTGGCTTGCAACTTTTGATCGCGACAAAGCCACATACATTTGGCCGTGTGAAAATACCGCGGTCTCCAAATTAATGCCAACGTAATCAAATATGTGGCCTTGAGCCTTGTTTATGGTAATTGCGTATGCAGGAATTACTTGAAACTGGCGGCGTTTTAATATGAAAAGTAATGCGATGTCGGTTGGGGCGAGATCAATCCTAGGAATTAGAACCATATCATTTTGGTCAGCGATACAGAATCAGTCAGTCTCTCAGTCAGTCAGTCAGTCAGTCAGTGAGTCAGGGATCAGCGTAAATATATTTAAAATAATACCCGGCACACGTTATATTTTTGGCTCTCAGGTTGTAATGCACTCACACTTTTTTACTCTTTTTTTACTAAACAATCATATGTTTCAATTCTCTCTTTCAATTTTTCAATGGCACAGTTGCTTAACAATTTTTTGACTATTGGATGTGTGATCAATTTGACTTGAACATGGGAAGGCCGGGTAAAGTTAGGAGATTGGAGATTCCCAAAATTATTAAAATTTAATACAATGGAGTTCGCTTATAATGAACCCTGGTTGTAATAAATTTTTGTTTATAGCGAAGAATTTCTTCGGTCCCAAAAGTTTTAATCACATTTTTCATACAAATTTGACTTTAACAAACGATTTTTTTTTTCCATTTCAGAATTTTCGTATATTTTATATACTAAAAAAAATTAATTTCAATTTAATTTAATTTTATTTTCATTCAATTTTAATACAAAACAAAAACTTCGATTTTCAAATGAAGTTTTGTAAAAGGTCCTTTTATGTATATTTTCGTAAAAGTTTGCCAGTAGCCAACCTTTGTACTTTTTGCTTTGTACTTTCTGCTTCTATACATAAGGAGTTTTTCATATTATATGATTTTAAAAAAATATTTTATTTTGATAGAAACTCGGTAATTTTAGTCTGATTAAGACAAACTATTAATATGTATCTTTTTAGTAATTTAATTTATGTTTTATAACTTTTTAAAATGCCCCAAAATAAATAAACTTATTCAACTAAAAAAACTTTTTAAACCTTTCGGACAAATCAAAAAATACTACGTTTATAACGAACTTAGTGTATAAGGAACTAATTTGGCCGGTCCCGCCGAGTTCGCTATAACCTAACTCCATTTTATTGTAGAAAAATAGAATAGCATAGAAAAAAAAAAACGTTTTAGAGCAAGGTTCCTAAAGGTTTCTTAAGGCGGGTAAAGTTTTAAAAGTTAAAAAAGTCGTATTTTCATAATTCATTTTTGAAGATATGAATAATGTTGGATTATTTATTTCATATATACGTTATAGCATTATATTTGAAGAATCTTTGAAAAAAAATTTCAATTAAAAATTTTAATAAATAAGTCTGTGACAGCGAATCTCCGGAGGCGTTGTTGTTTTGCGGTGAAAATCATAACTCGTTACCGGATCATGTGAAATAAAAAAATCGAAACGCGTTTCAAAGGTGACATGTTTCCTGTGGTAGTGACGAAGAGTTTTTTCAATTTTTTCTTTTTTTTTTTGCAGCATTTTGAAGTGAAAAACGATTTTTCTATACGATTTCGGGAATTTGTTGTTAAAAAATGGGAAAGAAAATGGAATTAAAAAAAACCCTTTGTGGTACGTGATGATTTATGTGTAGATATAGTGTCTAAAACTGCAAAAGAATCGGTCAAGTAGATTTTGAGTTATGATGTTGACGGACTTCGAATTTATATACTCTGATTTATATACTATATACCGTAGCCCGGTCGCTGCAAACGCTTCTAAAGTTTTGCTCTGATTTGCTAAAAATTTTGACGGAACACTCTCGATATGTTGTGCATTCAGAAATAGAAATGCAAAAAAAGTTTTAAAACTTACCACCCCTTAAGGAAGTGCAAACACCAATACATCTACACAAAAGAGAAAAAAATATTTCATAATTCATCATACATGTAAACTTAAAAAAGAGAACTACATTTTTTGCAAAGTTATCTATAAATCCAAAAAAAAAAAATAGAAAATAAGGGCGTATTAGTTTTACTTCAAAAAAAAAACTTATTATTCCCAATCGCCTTTAATTCTTCCATGATAATTTCAATATATTATTCAAATTAAAATCTTAAATATACCTATTTACGTAATTTATGTTTGTCTAAATTTTTTGAAAGCAAATTATTCAAAAATTAATACTATGAGTGAAAAAAATTATTTTCCCACCTCTCTTCTGAAATTAAAATGTAATTTAATTAAGCAAAGTCAGAATAATTTAAATTTTAAACTTAATATTGCACTATTTTTTCAAGTGCTTCTCATTACAGAGCTTTAAACGAAATCATAGGTTGGACAACAACAAAATCCACATTGAAAATCGCTTTCTTCTCAAATATTTATCAAAAAAAGCATACTCTTTGGTAAGTGCTGGCAATCAGAGAACCTGAGCGAAAGCACTCCTAACAATTCAAAACAATTTTGAGATGAAAAACAAAACAGACAAAAGGTAAAGTTTAGTTTGATAAAAAAAAGTATGTATGCATATCGGACGACGTTAAATGAGAAAAATAAAAATGTTTAAAATTTCCTTAATTACTTTTTTTTGCAGAATTTTTTCATTGACCAACAAAGGGAATTTAAAGAAGAATTTGAATAGTTATTAGTTTTTTGATGCATTTTTGCGTTCATCTTATTCCATATGTAACACGAAATCTGCATATGTAGTGCTATTGTCGTTAGCAGTGCTGCTAATTTTGACAACTTATTTTAATTTCGACGATTTTTCAATTTGTTAAAATGATTTGTTGAATTTGCTAAAATGATGAATGAAGATTTTAAATTTTCAGTAGTATAAAAATTACGATTTCAAGGGTTAACAAATAATGGGTTGGTTATCGAAAATTGACAGTTTTTGTTCAGTGTAAATGTAAATTACAAAATATGTGTGTATGGATTTAATACTGGGTCAAGTCATTTCAAAACGGAAACACCTTGAATAGCATCTCCATTTAAGATTTAAGTTTTAATTACGGCGATACTTTAAACCTATATTATATGTTTCAGTTATAGATACATATCAATAAAATTATTTAGTTGTTTGCTGTGTTAAATTTTTTTCGTTGAAATTTCACCACTAATACATTTTTATATATAGAAATAACCAATGCTGTAATAATATTCGTAAATTGAATGATATAAATAAATGTTATTGCTTCCTTTTGTAATATTTTTTCGAGTTTTATAAGCGGTAAAATTTTCTTGACAATTTCTTGTTTTAAAAATGACAATTTTTGCGATTTAGTTTCCAAAATTGTAGATTTTCAGAAGATTTTATTAGCAGAACGGAGCACAAAGAAGAGAGAAAATTGTGTGTGTGTTTGTCTTAAATGAGAAAGATTAAATTTTGTTTGTGTATTTCACATAACTTTTTAGGGAGTGCTATGTGTGTGTATTATTTCAGCGTTACAGAATCAATCACTCAGTCAGTGAGTCAGGGATCAGCGTAACTATATATAAGATTATAATAAGAAAAAAAGGAAGAAAGTGAACAACTCTCTCAAAGATAGCACGGTGTAGGAAGATACGTTTTAATCTTGTAGAGCAACCCTTGATCCCAGACTCGATCAAAGGCTTGTTGTATGTCAAGAAAAACAGCTGAGCAATACATTTTATTTTCTAGAGCATCTGTAATAACATTCACTATTCGTTGAACTTGCTCTGGTGTGCCGTGTTTCTGTCTAAATCCAAATTGATAGTCTGGAATAAAGTTTTTATTTTCCAATATAGGCGACAATCTTCGTAAGGATACTTTTTCAAATATTTTTGAAAATATTCACAATAAGCTTATTGGTCTGTATGATGAAACTGTATTTTCTGGTTTGTTTGGTTTATGGATCATAATTATTTCCGCACATTTCCACTGCGATGGGAAGTAATCAAGCCTGAGAACAGAATTGTATTTTTGTGTAAGAAATACGATACATTTTCGTGAAAGTTTGCTTACGACATTCGCATCAATCTGATCATATCCAGGGAATTTATTTTTATTTAACAATTTTATTTCATTTTTTATTTCATTTAGAGTAAATGCCTTAATAGGAAGATCCATTTGTAAAGGTGAATTAAGAAAATTAGATATTTCTTCTTGTTGAACTTCAGTGTTAAATGAAAATGGTAGGAATGTATATTTAAGGTGATTAGCAAATGTTTCAGAAATATATTTATCAGTTCTACACCAAGATCCATCGATATTTTTACTAAATGTATTTCTCTTAGTTGGCCTTTTGAGATATTTTTTTTGCTTTCCATAAAAGGTGTTCTTAATACTTTGAATTATTTATTTTATCCAGAAATTCTGAAGTTTTCGCATTTTTGTGTTCAAAAAGTAACGTTTTAAGCTCCTTGCATGCCCTGTTAAATAAACATTTATCATTAATATTTCTGCTTACTTGCCATATATCAAGCGAAATGGTAAAATTTGAAGTATATGTGACAGCAGATCTATCAATAACTGGTGTTGCCATTTGGGCAGCTTTGTGAATCTCGTTTGTAAAGTATTCAACTGCATCATCAATTTCAGATTTTGTTTTTAGGCTCATGTTTAAACATAAGTTAGTCTCCAAATATTGCTGGAAAAGTGATATATTGGTGTTAGAAGAGAAGGTGTGGTACTTTGAAGATTTCATTATAACAGAAACATTATAATTGATAAGTACAGGTGTGTGATCAGAACTTAAGTCGTTGCAGCTTCTTATTTCCAATTTGTGGCTGGGAATACCCTTGTAAATTAAAAAATCTACCAAATCAGGAATTTTCCGAAGGTCACTAGGCCAGTACGTTGGTGTTCCTGTGGCCAAAGTAAATATATTATTCCTATTGAGGCATTTGAAAAGTTCTCTTTCTTTAGGATTTATTAACCTGGAACCCCACCACGGATGTTTGGGATTAAAATCACCGCCAACAAGAAATCGGCTTCCTAAAGTATTGAAAAAATTTTCATAGTCTTGACATTTGATATTATGCCGAGGTGGAAAATATATTGAAGATATAACCAAATCTCCATCATCACATTTAAGTTTTATAGATGTTGCATGAAGATGTGCTTTTTGAAATCCATTAAGAATGACGTATTTTATAGTTGATTTTATTATGATTCGAGAACCTACGTGAACTCTGCCATTAGGATGATTGGTATTGATGAGGTCATAGCCACTAATTTTAAAGAAACTTCTGCTTGTAAAGTGAGTGTCTGAGATCGGTAGCAAGTCAATAAAGATTGCTTTAAGGAAAAGTTCTACTTCTTTAGTGTGATTTGAAATGCCATTAGCATTCCATAGTGCTATCCGTAAATTTAAGCGCACAGTTTTGTAATAACTAGTTGCATCTTTTGCAACAGTGTATTGAATAATTCAATTTGGCTTTGCAATAAAGTTTCAATATTTTTTAAAGTATTTTGTTCATGTTCATTGTTACTACTATTATTTTTTTTAACAGTTTGAGCATATGAAAATTGACGTACTTATCTACTTTTAAAAAGTTGTTTAAATGAAAGACACTTTTATGTAAAAGTCAATGATGAGAGTTCAGAACAGTATGGGATAGAAGCTGGAATACCACAAGGTAGCGTATTAGGACCCATTTTGTACACCATGTACACAGCAGATATGTCTGTAATCAACAACATACTGGTAGCAACGTATGCAGATGACACTGCAATTATTGCTGCACATGCTTATCCTGTACAAGCATCCTTATTTGTCCAAACTGAGCTAGATTTGTTGGACCAATGGCTACAAAAATGGAGCAGAAAGGTAAATACTCAAAAATCAAATCACGCAACGCTTGCACTTAGACGAGGTGACTGTCCTCCAGTTACCATTAACGGAAATACGATTCCTAAGTGTGATTTAGTGCGGTATCTCGGCATGGTCTTGGATAGACGCCTTACCTGGAAAGCGCATATTAAAAAAACAGCAACAGCTTAACATAAAAGTCTTAATTGAATCTCCCTAACAAACTAAAAATATACAAAGTCATACTTAAACCAACCTGGACTTACGGTGTCCAATTATGGGGCACTGCTAGCAATTCAAGTATTGATATTCTAGAAAGATATCAATCCAAAACACTTACGTTGATTACTAATGCAACGTGGTACCTCACTAGTAAATCTATTCAAAGAGATCTTTCGATGCTTCCAGTTAGAGAAAATGTAAGAAAATCTAGTGATATATACCTAGAAAGGCTCAGCAACCACGTTAACCTTGTGGATATTTCATTACTAGACAGCACTAATGAAACTAGACGATTAAAACGCAACTGTAAATAAAAAAAAATCAAACATTCTTTTTGAAAACCTAAAATTGTAACTACTATTCTTTTGTAAATAACTACATTAAATACTTTAATTTATAAATATTAATCTTGTAAATATTTTTATGGTATGTAACTCATTGGAGCTACATATCCCCTGTGAGTTAAAAATAAGTTTAACAAATTTGCTTATTATCTTCCGATAGATTGTAAATAAAGTATATATAAAAAAAAAATAACTCTCAAAGCCATATTTTGCTTTTCCCCTTAATTAGTTTTTTATACCCTATACCACTATGTGGGTTGGGAATAATGACTTTGTGCTGCTATTTGTAACTACCAAAAATATGTGACTTAGACACATCTTTTATTATACCGATCGACTTTGAATCACTTTCCGTCTGTGTGTCCATGTAAACCTTTTAATCAAACTAAAGGTCGCAAATATGAATATATTTTAATGAAATTTGATATGTAAGCTTTTATCCATGATAGAATGAATGCTATTGAAATTGGTGAAATTCGCTCCATGTTCAGGCCAAGTCCCCATACAAATGACCCTTATGAAATCGACTCAAATTGCCATAAGATCCAAATTATCATATAGATCTCGGTCAAGTTGGGTTTGTGTGTATTTGTAACATCTGTTTATCCTTTGTGCAAAAAAAAACCCTATATGGCAATTCTTTGTCATAGCCCCCATATAAAGCTGCTTCCCGATTTTCACTTAAATCTATCAAAAATCAAAAATATTTTAGAGATTTTTCTCAAATTTGGTTTATTTATATTGTTTCAAAATGTAAGTGACATTAACAAATATGGTCAGGTTCGATCCATTTTTCGACCTAGTCCCCAAATAAATATAGCATCCGATATGAACTTTTTCATATCTACAGCCAATATAGTTAATAACAATGCCACACAAATCTGGTTTATGCTTATTTTCTATATCCAATTAAATGGACCGAAGGGATAGAGTCTCTAAACCATGGTATAGGGTATCGTATAGTCGGTCTAGACCGACTATAATTTCTTACTTGTTTAAATTTATATTGGAAATCAGGCCATAGGTATTAAGGAAAAACAACATAATTGTTGCAAAATGTTTATTATTATTACATGTGTTTTTTTTTTTTTTTTTGCATACTCAGCCAACAATGTACGTTCATTTCATTCTAATGTCTTCTACATTTATTACGTTGTTGTATTTATGTCTGTTTTTGATTCTACAGCAGTTATAATATATCACGCAGATATTCATCATTGTTCATATATGGAAACATGCAGTAAGAGAAATTTTTATATTTTATTATTTCTTCACTACTTTCAATATATACCGAATTTTTTACTTAATGTTTATGGAGCTTTTGCTATTATAGAAACATTTTTAGGGAAAATTATTCATGTTTTAAATCGCATAATTTTTAATTGGTATTAAAAGATTTTTGTTCCAGCAGTATTGATATTACCCTTACTTTAAAACTTTTCTGCGTTGCTAATACTCTTACTTTGAAATTATATTTACCTCATCTAAATATTCAGTATATATTACTATAAGTTGTTTGAAACATCCTTGAGGAATAACTTTAAAAGTGCCGTCTATCAAATATTTCCTAACTGATATAGCAATGTTCTCCCTTATTAAGTGTATGGACTTCATCGACGAAAATATGCAGTAGGAGAAGCTCTCTTCTATGATACAAGCGGTGTAAAATGGTTTCGGGTTCTCTTCATCTCTAGAGATACCAAAATTAGTCCATACTCTTTCCAATTGGAACGCTTCAATAACGTCCAGAGCAGATTTTGGAGATGAGACAAACGATTTGCTTACTAAATAATTAAGAGCCCTTCTTATATTGGGGAGGGAAATGTTTTTGGTTTCATCATGAAATTTACAAATGTTATTTTTAAAATTTATGTGTTCAAAACAGTCTAATATAATATTCCACATGCATTCCTGTAGGCGGATTTAATAGTATTAATGGCATTTCGTTCTCCTCCTAGGGTTGTTGCGATAGCTAAACATTCCGTTTTAATATAATTTTTTGCCTTTAGCTCCTGTCAAGCTTCTTCTTCGGTATTGTGATTATGTTCAATAAATTTTTTCGGCAACACACATTTTCCTTCAGGCAAATGATTTACTCTTGCCTTGCACGTGCTTCTTTAACACTCGTACTTTGCTTTGTCTGTATAAGATGATATTTTTTTTAAAAATCATTTTCTGATCATTTACACTGCCAATTTTTTTTCCAACAATATGCTCACAATTCATCTAGACTTATATTTAATTAACTTTTTTTTCGTCTCGGTTTGTTAATTTCTTTACACTTTACACTCGTCAAAAAGAAAATATTAATTTCTTTTACAGAAAACAAATAACGTAAACAACAGATAATAAATCCGGTTGCAGTTCTGATAGCTTTTTAATATATTGAGGATATACGTTTAGTTAAAAGTGTACGTCCGATACTTTTTAATACAAAATCCTATTGAATATTTTATTTTTTATTTTGATATAAAACACATTGTGTTGTTGTTAAAAAAATATTTTTTGAATCAAGTGCTTTTGTGTAAAATGCTGAGTGTATTCCTACAAATACTACATTGCTTATTTTATGAAAAATTAAAACTGACCCCAAAAAAATTTAAAATTATTTCTTTGATAATAATCTTAAATTTGGGGTTTTTTTTCATTATGCGAAATGGCCCCAAAGGAAAAAAGCCCCAAATATTTGAAGAATTTGGGGTAATTTTTTAAATGAAAAATTGCCCCAAAATTGGGATAGAAAAAATGGCCCCAATTTCAGAGGAAAGATTGCCCCAAACTTTCTTGTTGTTGCTTTCAATATAAAAATTTGGGGCCATTTTTCATATTAGTTTCATTGGCCCCAATGAAAAATGGACCAATTATCCTCATTGTAAAATTAAAAGTAAAGTTACTGTGAACTTAACTATTTTTTGCAAAAACATATACAAACCGAATTCGAGAAAAGCCTGTGCACAATATATGTTTTTGATAGATTTAAATGAAGATCGGGAAGCACCTTTATATGGGGGCTATGAATAATAATAGTTCATACAGCGTTCATTTTTGGACTACTGAATAATGGGTATAATAAAGAGACAAACAAGCAAATTTGACCCAGATCTGTGTGATAATTTGGATCTAAGTGCAATTCAGCTGGATACCGTAGGGTACATTTGTATGGGGACTAAGTCTGTATACGCACCAATTTTCAACAATTCCAATAGCTATCATCATATGGTTGAAAAAGGCTTATTAACCTTATTTAAACAAAATATATTTAAATTTGCGAACTGTAGTTTGATTATACTGTTTACATGGCCACGCAGACAGATGGACGGAAAGACGGACAAAAAGACATCGGTATAATTAAAGGGGGACCTACGTAAAAATTTTTGGGGGGTTTCGAACATCAGCCCAAACTCATCAGACCCTGATGGCAAATTGGTGTAGGGTATAACAACACAATTTTAGTGTTCAAAGCGCAATGCTAAATTTGATATCCTGTTATTATTACAATATACGAAAAAAACTGGAAGTTCGTGAAATTGTGTTTATTTGATCTTCGGTTGGCACTTGAAATATCCGATTTGTTGTTGTTGTCGTTGTATATTTTTAAACATTCATAGATGTTTTGTACTTGAAGTAAATTAAGCCTTTGACTAGATGATCATAAAAGTAGGTTTTAGTAAATTTTTAGCAAAAGTTTAAGATGTTTTTGCCACCCATAAACATATAACGAATTTCTGTTAGAAATTTTCTTCATTGATTTATTTAATACAGTTACTGATAAGGATAACTTATTTATTATTATTGGTTTATTGGCTATTTGTTATCTAGATTTATGTTTTTATTATAGCATAAGCCAATAAAATTATTCACGCATAAAATATTTCTATATAATACCTTCAAACGGCAATTTTTGATTCAAAGCATAAAGATTTGTTTTAAAACCTTTTAAAACCAAATGAAAACATTTTCATATATTTATTAATATTTCTGTATTATACAGAAAATGTACGGCCAGGTTAAATGAACCTTAAATAATATAATAACAAACATTTTTGATCAATATTTAAGTACGAAAACTATTCAACCTTTGAAGCTGTAAATGGACTATTAATGTTATTGTATTTTTTTTATTAAATTTCTAAGGAAATTCCTGAAAGAGGAAATCAAACCTTAAATATATCAAATTGTATGTTGTTAAGACAAGTTATGTATCTTTAAAATCATTTTTTATTTTTGTTATTATTATTTATAAATTCAATAGCTATACAACAAAATAGCAAGTAAAAGCTTTCAAGTTAATGTTACGTCAAATGAATTTAAAAATACAATTTGTATATACAACTTAAAAACACAATAGTAATACAAGTAAGAAAATTATAGCTGGTCGGTCTAAACAAAAGGAAGGTTTAAAAATTTGTCACTTAAATGCCCAAAGTCTTTTTTGTAAATTTGATGAATTTCGATACATTTTTGAAAACTCAGGAATTGATGTAATTTGTATATCTGAAACATGGTTCAATCCGAATAAGATAAAAAGCTTTCAGGTCAAAATAGACGGCTATGATTTATTTCGAGCTGATAGGAATACTGGTAAACTTGCTGGAGGCGTTGCAATGTATGTCAAGAAACAATTACGTTCTCGATTTGTTTGCAAATCTATCGATGAAGAATATGATTTTGTATTTATTGAACTTCCTTGTGACGTAAGCAAATGTCTCATAGGTGTTTTATATAGGCCTAATGATTCACTAGATATTTCTCCGGTTGTTAATATGTTAGATGAAAATTGTTTATCTTATAGTGATATTATTCTTTCTGGAGACCTAAATGGAAACTTGCTCATTGATTCTGATCTAATTTCACTTTTCCAACCGATTGGGCTTATAGCTGTAAACACTACTATCCCCACTCACTTCACTTCAATGAGTAGTAGTACCCTTATTGACGTGTTCTTTGTCTCAGATATTAGAAAAGTTCTTTTGCATGACCAGTTTTCTTCTCCTAATTTCTCAAAACATGACGTCATTTATATGACCTTTTACCTTCCTTATTTTAAACATGAAAAACCACAGCATATTACTTTCCGGGATTACAAGAATATTAACTATGATGCTCTTTTAAATGAAATTAATATAAACAATTGGACCAGTATCTACAGTAATCCTGATTTAAACCAACAGATATCCTTTTTTTATGAAGCTACCACATACCTATACGACAAATACGTACCGGTTAGAAAGAAAACTGTTAAATCTTCTACTAAGCCTTGGTTTAATCAAAATATTTGTGATTTAATAGTTAAAAGAAATTCTGCTTACGATAAGTGGAAAAGATATAAAATTACACAGTCAAATGAAATTTTTAAATCACTACGTAGATCTGTTACTAGGGAAGTAAAGTTAGCTAAGCAACGCTATTATGGTCGTGTATTTTCAGAGGCTATGGATACTAAAAATATGTGGAAAGAGATAAAGAAAATTGGTTATAAAGATGAAAGTGAATCGGTAAATCTTTCCACTTTTGAACTAAATGAATTGAATAGACAATTTACTTCAAATGACTGAACTCCTCTTCGTTCTGACTCTTATGCAAATCTACCGGATTGCAATCTGGATTCTTTATTTAGATTTTCCTGCGTTAACCAGGAGGATGTTCTGGAAGCTTTTCTTTCCATAAAGTCAAAATCTATTGGTCTAGACGGTATGAATCCAATATTTATTAAAGCTATTTTACCACAGGTTTTACCCAATATCACTCATATTTTTAACACTATTTTTACAAAATCTATTTTCCCTGATTTGTGGAAATGGGCAAAAGTAATTCCCTTGCCGAAATCTAATAAAGAATACAGGCCAATTTCCGTACTTCCTTTTCTTTCGAAAGTTTTCGAAAAAATTATGAGCAAACAAGTGAATGAACATATATCCAATAATAATCTTTTATCATCTAAGCAATCTGGTTTTCGCAGGAAAAGAGGGTGTATCACTACTTTAATTGATGTATCGGAAGATCTTCGTTACATCGTTGACAGTGGTAATATTGCTTTTTGGACTTTATTGAACCACTCTAAAGCTTTTGACTCAGTGGACCATGATATTCTTGTTAAAAAGCTTAAACATATTTTTGGTTATTCTGAAACCTCCTCTAAATTGATTAGGTCTTACCTTTGGAATAGAGAGCAAGTAGTTGTCTCTAAAGACAAGTCGTCTACCTCTGCGTCTTTAAGTAGGGGTGTTCCGCAGGGTCTATACTTGGCCCTCTTTTGTTTTCTATTTACATAAATGATCTACCACGCGTAATTAATTCATGCCAAATGCACATGTACGCTGATAACGTTCAGTTATACACATCATGTAACGTACGAGATGTGGAATATTGTGTACAGAACCTGAATACTGAACTGAACCACGTATTTGAATGGGCTAGGTTGAATTGTCTTACCTTAAATCCGAAAAAATCTCAGTGCCTTGTTATTTTTAAAAAGATATATGATACCACTTGTCTTCCGAAAGTTAGTATTAATGGAGTGGATATCGCCTACGTTGCGAATGCTAAAAACCTTGGAATGATTTTTAATAATACCCTAACGTGGAATGATCAAATTAACAAAGCTTCTGGAAAAGTTTATAGTATTCTCCGTAGTCTTTGGTCTTCTCAGTACTTCACACCGCAGAAAATTAGATTTGTTCTTGCAAAATCGTTTATCTTACCTACGCTTTTATATGGTTGTGAATTGTTGTCAGGTTGTGATAGTGCAGACATGGGTAAACTTACACACGTCTTTAAAAGTGTAGTTAGATATGTTTATGGTTTACGCAAATATGATAGTATGTCCGCTTTTCTAAATAAAATGTATGGCATTTCATTTGAAGACTATCTTAAATTTAGAACTTTACTTATGGTTCATAAAATTATTTTCACTAAAGAACCCGTTTACCTCTTCGAGCGATTACTATTTACAAGATCTAACCGTAATAACTGTCTTGTACCAATATTGTACAATAGACTAATATCCGAAAGGCACTTTTTTGTAAATGGCATACGTCTTTGGAACTCGTTACATACTTTAAATAATCAACTTCACAAAATATCAAATACAACATCATTTAAGAAAGAACTATTTAAACTTTTTGTCAATTGATTTTTAATACCTCATTTTAATGTCTTTAGTTAATTTAATTTTAATTTCTATATAATTTTTAACTGCTGTGCAGGACATTTTTACACTTTATTTTTACATTTTTATTTTATTTTTTATGTATTTTATATTATATTTTATTTTATATTATTCTTCTAATTTTAATTATAAATTAAACTTACATACATTCTTCTTATTGAAAATTAATTTGTTATGACTAATGTTGTTTTATAAGATTTTAAATCTTGTTACATTAGGATTTTCATTAATAAAAATTAATAATATAAAAAAAAAAAAAACATAATGTGTTGCTAAGCAATTGAGTATATGATGGTAGGTCGTTCCAAAGACCGATTGTATAATTGAAATATTGTCTCGTACATTTATTTATATTTTTATTTATATTTTTTTGATATCTGGTTTTTTTTCACGTGGAGATTTGGCAAAAGTAATTCTCCTATAAAGACATTCAGGTTCTTTAAATATATTGCTTTGTGCATCATCAAAGAGCATCTAAAGTGGTGATATACTTTACCTTCTACTGCGATTAAATACATATCTGGCTATCTTGTTATACGTGACCACAAGTCGATTAAAATCAATGGTGTCACAATTAGCTAATTTTCACACCCATACATAAAACAGGAATTAAATACGTTTTAGCCAGGAGCATCCGTATATTAAAGGGCGTCGAAGCTTTAACAGCCCACAGGTTTCTCAGCATACCATGAACTTTTTCAGCCGAAATATTAATATGGTTTTTCCATGAATGTTGGAATTGAATTGAGCAAAATTGTTTATATTGTTGTTTATTTTCAAAAAGTCGGTATTTTCAAGTCTTTCCTTATTATTTATTGACAAGAAAATGCACTTTGATATTTTCATATTTATGCATATGTACAATTGTACATCGTCTGCATACATTTGAATATCGCCGTGACTTAGAGAATCAGGAAGATCGTTAATCATTATTATTATTATTTATTTAATTGCATTATTAGAACAATAACAATATAATTATTTTATATTTCAAAAGTTATTCTAATAATGAAAGTCATAATTAGTATGTTTTTTAGAAAATAATAAAAAATTTAAATTAAAACATTAATACAAATTTAGCAATATAAATTTAATATTACAAATTTAACAATACAAATGGTCAAGGTCAAGGGCTAAAATGAAATATAAGTAAATAAGACAGCAATTTAGAAAATTAAAGTTAAGAAAATTAGTAGTAAGAAAGGGAAATATTTAATTGTTTCTAGTAATGTATTCGAAAAGTGATTGCGAAGTTAGTTGTGAATTATTTTGCTCCGTACGTTTTTGTTAAAATCTTTTGTCATAAAGTAAATTGTGATCTGTGATTTATATTAAAATAAAACTGAAATTGACAGTCTTAAAAGTATAATATTCCTACTTCAAAAAGTTACATTATTAACACTTAATTTTTACACAACTGTTTTTTTTTTTTATTTTTTTTAATAATTAAAATCAATAAAATTAAAACTAGAAACATAATAATCAAAGTTCAATGGAATAAAGCATAAAAAGAACTATACAAAATTTAGTTAAACAACAATAACAATACCACATATTTAAATAAGAAAACAAAAAAAGTAAAAACGAACAACCAAGTGCATACTCTCTAATGTTTTAAAAACAATACATATAACAGCCTTATTTCAATATATTAAAGCAGTGACACAACTTAGTTAAACAACAATAAAAACACTACATATTTTAAATAAGAAAACAAGAATTAAAAACGAACACATTCTCTACTCCTTTAACAACATCACCCATCTAACAATAACAACACATAGCAGCCTATTTGCAAAATTAATAACAAACAGACAAAATAACTCATATATCCCAACAAACAAATTCGTACTAGTAATAAATTAATAATCAAATCTTCACCTTATTTATTATGGATTGCTTAAATACTAATTGAAATATTACCGGAAATGATCGTATGATATCCTGCTGGCTATGTTTAGGAACCTACCATGTGAAATGTAGTGGCCTTAAGTCACGCAATGTAGATGCTCTGGCTGATCCTGCAAAATTCCTGCAATGGACCAGCCCTCGCTGTAGAAAAATTAATGTGGAGTTTTATAAATTTTTCAAAAGTTCCAAAACTGAATTAGAACAACTTAGGAATGACTTCATATCACTACAAGGTAAACTTGCTAAGTTTGGTGAATTATTCAGAATTTATGCTAGTTTAGATAAACTTGCCAATACGCAACATATTTTTTCGCCAAAACGCAAAAAGACAGTAATTAACCCTCCGATTCGACCTATTTTAATTCTTTCATCGGGAACTGCATCTCAAATTCGAATGGAAACTGATAATGTCTCTCCTTTGCCGTCTACGTCTGTGAATTCTCCAATACCTCCAATAGAAGTTATTGGCTTCTCTCTGGAAACTGATGTTGGATCTCCTAATCCATCTTTGCCCTCGATAACGTCTCCAAATGTTAACACTTTAGTACCAAAACCTGCGGAAATTTTTAGAGAACTTCGTATTATTCCACCCAGAAAAACCATTTTTGCTACTCGTTTCCATTACGACACGACTGCCGAAGAAATTAAAAACTTTATAAAGTCTAAGTTCAATAATACACTACCTGATGACACTCTCGTTTATAAAATAAATTCAAGGAATAGAGCCTCTTTCAAAATAATTGTTCCAGTAGACCTATTTGATCAAATTGTAAATACTAACTTTTGTCCGAAAAATGCACTGGTACGTGAATTTATTTATCGTGACGAAAACTTTGCACATCTCCCAACTTCTGCCAACCTGAACCCAAAAAACTAGTAACAACCTCAGCTCTTAACATCGTTTACCAGAATGTAAATGGGATAAAGACTAAGCTCTCTAATATATTCCTGAATAGTTTCGATTTTGAATTTCATATAGCTGCTTTAACGGAAACCTGGCTAAAAAGTAATAATAATAACTCCGAAATAATGTGTGATAGGTATCAAATCTTTAGGCGAGATAGAAATGGAAAGCTTGGTGGCGTTGTTTTAATTGCTGTGTCGAGTATGTATCCTGCTGAAGAAATCATCGTTGAAAACTCTTCAAATTTGGAGCTAGTGGTTGTGGCCATAAAATTTGGCCATACTATTTACTACTCCCAACTCCGATTTCCAACTTTATGAAAACCACGCTTTAGCTTTTAGAGCTGTTGCAAATAAAATAAGACCAACAGACTACCTGATCCTACTTGGCGATTTTAATATACTGACAACATCTTGGATAAACTTAGATGATACTGATTTCTTAGTTCCAATTATCCAAACTGATTGGAGTCATGATTTCCTTAAATCTCTTGCTGATATGTGTGTTTTCCAAATAAATGACGTTCCTAACTGCAATGATAGAATGCTGGATTTCATGTTCGTAAATAAGCCTACACTATTCAGTGTAATTAGAACAAGTCCGTTAAGTTTTCCTGAGGATTGTCATCATCCAACACTTTTAATATCCACACCATTTCCATAGAGACCTAATATTTCTAGTGTTTCTGAATCATTGTGCTTTAAACGAACTAACTACCAAATGTTAAATCAATTACTATCTAACTATAACTGGCTTGAAATCATTTCATTTTCTAACGATGGAAGTAATTTTGATCAGGTGATCGAAACTTTTTATAAGATAATTTCAACAAATACAACGAAAACTGCTCCTTTAATAAAAATAGCTAAGCAAATGCTCATCTATGGAATACAATCGCACTAGGTAGGTTGAAAAATCGGAAAAACAGGCTCTATAAAAAATTTAAGAAAAGTAATAACCAAATTGATCAAAGTCTACATATTATAGCCAGAAGTTATTATAACCAAGAAAATAAAAAATGTTACGATAGTTATCTTAGTAAAATGAATTCAAATATAAAAAAAAATCCAAAAACATTTTACAATCTTGTAAATTCTAAACGCAAAATTTCATCTTACCCAACCACTATGAAAATGAATGGTACTGTGCATTCAAACGATTTTGATATTGCATATGTTTTTGCTGAATTTTTGCCTCCACATTTTCCAAAATGACGTTAAACAACACACGTCCAAGGCTGACATCAATTAATATTTCATCCTTAGACGTGTTGACTCTCCTTAAGAGTATAAGAAGTATAAAAAGTTCATTTAATCCGGGTCCAGACGTAATTCCCAGCTGTATCTTAAAAAATTTTGCTGAAATATTGGCTACCCCGTTAACTCTTATATATAATAACTCTCTTAAATTCGGTTTCTTTCCAAAGTGTTGGAAAAATTCATTTATTATTCCGCACTATAAATCTGGTAGCCGCAGCGAAGCTACTAATAATAGAGCAATTGCAAAGCCTAATGCTATACCTAAACTTGAAATGTCATCAATTCTATCACCAGCTCAACATGGCTTTTGCACAGGATGGTCTACGACTACTATTCTAATGGAATTTATTTCCTATATAAACTCTGAATTCTGCAAAAATAAACAAACTGATGTTATATACACGGACTTTAGCAAAGCTTTTGATAAGGTTAGCCATGATCTACTGCTAGCGAAACTTGATGTTATTGGATTCGTCCTTAAAACATCGCAAGCAATGTGTAATTTTCAATAACTCTAAATCGAAATATATAGATGTTACTTCCGGTGTCCATCAAGGGAGTCACCTTAAAACTCTCTAATTTTTAGAATTTATTAATGATCTACCAAAATCTATTCAATATACCAATATGTATGCCGCCGATGTAAAAATCTACTCAACCATCGTAAACAATGAAGACAGTATAAGTCTCCAGTCTGACTTAAATAGCTTCTACAAATGGTGCAATGTCAACTTAATGGAATTAAATCTAAAAAAATGTCAGTCCTTCTCTAGATATTCGCCATCTTCGAACGACTATGTCATCCATGACACAAAACTAAACTCAGTTGACTCGTTCATAGATTTGGGAGTTCATTTTGATAAAAGACTAAGTTTTAATTCCCACGTAGCAATGACTGTTAATAAGTCAAATGGTGTTTTATCTTTTATAAAGCGTTGGGCAAAGGAATTTAATGATCCTTATATAACAAAAAATCTATTCACGTCTTCGGTCAGGCCGATACTTTAATATGCATCACTAATCTGGGATCAGTTCAGAAACAATTCTTACTAATTTGTCTTCGATATCTTGAGTGGAATGCGGATTGAGTCTTCCACCGTATCGCAGCCGTTTGGCTCTAATAAAGCTTCCAACTTTGAAAAGTGGAAGGATCATTTCTAATATAACATTCTTCCTCAACCTGGTGCATGGTAAAATTGATTCTGAATGCCTTCTTGGAAAAATATGTATAAATATCCCTAACAGACAACTTCGATCGTATGAGTCGGGTTACCTGAATTTCCACAGATCAAATTTCATTAATTTCGATCCATTCCGAAGAATTTGCACCGAAGTGAACAGACACTATGCTTTAAATGATTTATCCGATGAAGTTGATGTTATTAAAAGAACATTAACGACATATTTGATCTCAATGATTATGTTTATAACTGTTTTTAAAGTCTGTATTATTTTTGTAAAAGATTTTTGTAGATATTGCTCAGCTGTTGCTTTATTGTAGCTGAATTAAATAAATAAATAAGAGACAACTTGATTTCATTTTCAACTTGTTGAAGAATATTTCTAATGTTATTAATAAACCAGCGCCTTAAGTCATGCTACCATATAACGGGTGATTTTTTTGAGGTTAGGATTTTCATGCATTAGTATTTGACAGATCACGTGGGATTTCAGACATGGTGTCAAAGAGAAAGATGCTCAGTATGCTTTGACATTTCATCATGAATAGACTTACTAACGAGCAACGCTTGCAAATCATTGAATTTTATTACCAAAATCAGTGTTCGGTTCGAAATGTGTTTCGCGCTTTACGTCCGATTTATGGTCTACATAATCGACCAAGTGAGCAAACAATTAATGCGATTGTGACCAAGTTTCGCACTCAGTTTACTTTATTGGACATTAAACCAACCACACGAATGCGTACAGTGCGTACAGAAGAGAATATTGCGTCTGTTTCTGAGAGTGTTACTGAAGACCGTGAAATGTCGATTCGTCGCCGTTCGCAGCAATTGGGTTTGTGTTATTCGACCACATGGAAGATTTTACGCAAAGATCTTGGTGTAAAACCGTATAAAATACAGCTCGTGCAAGAACTGAAGCCGAACGATCTGCCACAACGTCTAATTTTCAGTGAATGGGCCCTAGAAAAGTTGGCAGAAAATCCGCTTTTTTATCGACAAATTTTGTTCAGCGATGAGGCTCATTTCTGGTTGAATGGCTTCGTAAATAAGCAAAATTGCCGTATTTGGAGTGAAGAGCAACCAGAAGCCGTTCAAGAACTGCCCATGCATCCCGAAAAATGCACTGTTTGGTGTGGTTTGTACGCTGGTGGAATCATTGGACCGTATTTTTTCAAAGATGCTGTTGGACGCAACGTTACGGTGAATGGCGATCGCTATCGTTCGATGCTAACAAACTTTTTGTTGCCAAAAATGGAAGAACTGAACTTGGTTGACATGTGGTTTCAACAAGATGGCGCTACATGCCACACAGCTCGCGATTCTATGGCCATTTTGAGGGAAAACTTCGGAGAACAATTCATCTCAAGAAATGGACCGGTAAGTTGGCCACCAAGATCATGCGAATTGACGCCTTTAGACTATTTTTTGTGGGGCTACGTCAAGTCTAAAGTCTACAGAAATAAGCCAGCAACTATTCCAGCTTTGGAAGACAACATTTCCGAAGAAATTCGGGCTATTCCGGCCGAAATGCTCGAAAAAGTTGCCCAAAATTGGACTTTCCGAATGGACCACCTAAGACGCAGCCGCGGTCAACATTTAAATGAAATTATCTTCAAAAAGTAAATGTCATGGACCAATCTAACGTTTCAAATAAAGAACCGATGAGATTTTGCAAATTTTATGCGTTTTTTTTTAAAAAAAAGTTATCAAGCTCTTAAAAAATCACCCGTTATAAACAACTATAATCCTGAAAATATGCTTAAATTTATGTGTTTTAATTTTTTTTCATACAAACCTTTTTTTGTTGACTTCTTCAATTCCTTTACGAAAATTATTCACTTAACTTTCTTTAAACTCAACCTTGCCATTCATTCATTCATCCATTCTTAGTTTCCTTTTGCTTAGTACATTTGTTTGTAATTTTCTTATAAGAACTTGAAATCTTAAACACTTTCTCCTATCTAGTTTAAATTGTTTAGTTTGGCATAGAGCCTAAAAGTATATTTCGTTTGTTAAGCTAACAAAACAACAAATATTAAAATTAAATATTTAAATACTGCTTAACAGAAAGAAAACAAAAAATATACCGGCGTTAGTTGGCTGGGTTAAAAATGCTATGGAAATTTTTCCATATTGGCTGCCAGGAAATTGTCTTTAAAAGGCCATAACTTAAGAAGCCCAATAAACTTTTTGGCTTCGGTTTTAAAGAATAATTTCGATTAAGAAGACTGTATTTATTTTGTTTATTAAAAAATTGACATTTTAAGTAAAAATTAAAATTTTAATTAAAATTAAAATTTAAGAAATTTTCAATGCAGACAAACATGGACAGCTAAAGAAAGATTGGCCATTAAAATTTAATTGAAAATAGAAGAAACGGACAGAAATATATAACTAGCTAAGCTTGAACATAATTTTAATGAAAAAAGGTACAATAAATTCAATACCCTTGATAAAAAAATTTTAATTTCTAATTTTTTATTTTTTATAAATATAAAAAAAATCTTATTTTCTATCTTTATCATTTCTTATTTTAATATTGCCATAGGGCCGGCATAATATACTTAGCTTAGAGACAAGTTTATTGATAAAAAAAATAAAAAATAAAACACCATTGATAAATCTTATGTTATTAAAAATTTTTAAATATTTAAATTTTTCCCGAACACTTTTTTTATTTATTTTTCTTTTTATTTTAATGTTTTCCAGCTACTACATATTGTTAAATTTTGAGAATACAAGACGAGTTGTAAGTCTATAGGCTGCAGAATTTACCAGCATAATATACTCTCTTAAAGAACTATTATAATCTTAATGTTTCCAAGGTCTTTCTATATATCCATTATGTACATTCAAAATTAAAAAAAAAAATTATTATTGACTTCATTGAAACTTCTACAATTGCTAACAAATACTAATCAAATTAATTTTACAACCTACTGTAATTAATTTTTAGACGGTAATTCAATGACTTTGTTCTGATGTTTGTAACTACCAAGAATATTTCACCTGGGAATTTTTCCATTTTTTCTACATTTGAGTGAATATTATTTTAGTTTTTATTGTTTAATTTTACAGGATAAGAAATATTACAAACTACAATATATAACGTTTCAGATCAATGCAATATTATTACATTATTATGCCAATACAAGCAAAGACAATAAGCAGCAAACAAAAACCTTGGTTTACTACACAGATTAAACGTCTTATAGAAGATCGCGATTATGCATACTCTCGTTGGAAGCGCTACAAAACAATTGACTTAAATAACAGCTATCGAGCAGCCAAAAAGACCGTAACTGAAGCCATTAGACAAGTTTGCGAATTCAGTTAACACACGTAAAACTTGGAGAACAATAAGAGAAATTGGAATAGTGAAACAAAAAAACCAATGAAGAACCCACAATTTCAGCTAAAAATGCCATTATTGAAAATTTTATTAATATACCGATGCAACAGGTGAATCACTCTTACTACAGTAACTTTCAGGATGAACTCCTACCAGAAAATGAATTCAGTTTCGACTGTGTTAGTCAGTATGACGTAGTCATTAGCTGCTCATCCATCAAATCTAACGCAACAGGTGCTGACGGTATTCATCCCACTTTTTTAAAAATGCTCCTTCCATATATCTTACCGGTGATAACCCACATATTCAATAAAATAATCATGACGAGCACGTATCCGTACAGATGGAAACAGGCAAAAGTTCTTCCAATACCAAAATCGTCCTCCGAGTATCGACCAATTGCCATATTACCGTACCTGTCAAAGGTTTTTGAAAAACTGCTACATAAGCAAATAACCAATTATATCAATGATAATAATCTTCTTACTTGTAAACAATCCGGGTTTCGTGCCAAGCATAGTTGTATTACAACTCTTATTGATGTAGCTGAAGATCTTAGAAAAGAACTAGATCATGGCTGTATGGCAATGCTGGTCTTATTGGACTACTCAAAGGCTTTTGATACAGTTGATCACACTATTTTGATTCAAAAACTAGAAAAGATCATGCACTTCCAAATTGATATATTATTATCTTCATGGTCGAGTACAGTATATAGAAATCAACTCATCAATAACTTCAAATTTTCTTCCCATATCTAGGGGTGTACCGCAAGGTTCCATTCTTGGACCTCTTCTCTTTTCCATTTATGCAACTGATTTGCCAGACCAGCTGATGCACTGCAACATTAGAATGTATGCTGACGATGTTCAATTGTACATAAGCAGTAAAAAGGAGCAATTTGAAGAATGTATGCGAAAATTAAATGATGATATAGAACGTGTTTCTTTTTGGGCATCTGTAAATGGCCTAAGTCTAAATCCAAAAAAAACAAAATGCATTTTACTACGTAAGCGAACGCAGGAAGTTGTCGAAATGCCCAACATTTATATTAATAACCAAAAAATAGAAATAGTCAAGAAAGCCAAAAATCTAGGCGTAATTTTTAATAATACATTAACCTGGTCGGATCAGGTTACAAACGCGTGTGGAAAAAACTTCTCGATGCTACGAACCCTATGGCCAACTCAACATTGCACCCCTTTTAAAATCAGATTGCTGCTCGCGAAAACGTATTTAATACCTATTTTAATGTACGCCTGTGAAATTTTTTCAAGTTGTGATGCAAATAGCAAATCGAGACTAAACATAACGTATAATAATATTATAAGGTACGTTTTTGGCCTTAAGATTTATGGTAACTATGAACATATTAACCCCTATGCAAAGAAAATTTTTGGTGTCCAACTTGATGACCTGATGAAGATTAGAACTCTCAGTTTTTTTACACAAAATTGTAACCATTCGTGAGCCTAATCATTTGTATAATCGAATCACTTTCAGCCGGCACAGGAGAAATAATACCATAATTCAAATAAGACATCATACGCTAATATCATATTGGCAATTTTACATTAACGCAATTCGTCTTTGGAATATTATCCCACCAATTATTAGGGCAACCAGCAACGCGTTACACTTTAAGAAAAGGATTTCGGAGTATTATTCTTAATATTTTTACTTCAAAATTAAATCACACATTAATAAATTTTTTATTTTTTTTTTATTAATTGTTATTTAATAACTTTCCAATGTTTAATAACTGTTACATTGTATGACTCTATCTATCATGATATTTATAACATATGTTTAAAATTATTTTATAGCATTATTTTATTCTTACTTTTCTTTCTGTTTTTATTTTTATACTTCAAAATAACGTACATTTAACAATGTCTGTACTTCTACTACTTTAAGACTCATGTTTTGCTGTATATGTTACCTAAATGATATAAATAAATAAATAAAATAAATAAATCAAAAATATTTTACCATAAAATTTAAATATATTTTAATATTTCTCAGTTCCTGTTATATAGTTTTTTTTTTGGCTATATTTTTCTTATGAATTATCATTTTCGTTATTAGTTTCTCATTCAATTTGCATGCTTTTCTATTGTTTTTATATCGACATATTCGTATTTAAGAAAATTAACAAATTTGTCAATATGGTATTAATTTCAAGACCAACATTATGATTTGCCACGCAGAAGGGCAATGTTTTTTGTTTTTTTTTATTCATGTTAGTGCTCCATGAGAGTGTAAAGATTAGTAGACTGGCGCTATTTTTTATGTTACTCTTACTTTTTATACCCTATACCACTATGTGGTTTGGGTATAATGACTTTGTGCTGCTGTTTGTAACTACCAAAAATATTTGACCTAGACCCATCTTTTATTATACCGATCGGCTCAGAATCACTTTTTGTGTTTATTGTATCCATTAATCAGTAGTCCAAAAATAATCCCTGTTGGACAATTCTTAATCATAGGCCCCATATAGAGCTGCTTCCCATCTTCACTTTAATCTATCACAAAAAAAATATTACACAGATTTTTCTCAAATTTGGTTTGTGTATATTTTTCCAAAATGTAAGTGACTTTACCAAATATGGTCAGGATCGGTCCGTTTTTTGACCTAGTCCACATATAAATATAGCACCCGATATGAACTTTTTCATATCTGCAGGCAAAAAAATTAATAACAATGCACTCAAATTTTGTTTTTGCTTATTTTTCTATATCCAGTTAGTTGGGCCGAAGAGATAGAGTTTCTAAACCATGGTATAGGGTATCGTATGGTCGGTCTAGACCGACTACAATTTTCTTACTTTTTGTTAACTCGAGTTTTGCTATGAATTGCATTATACTCAAGAAAATACAAACAGTAGCGTTTAGGTTAGAAAGAGATGTTCAACGAATGATGCGTGTATGTGCAGTGAATGGGCATAGGCATAAGATTATAATACTGAAAATAAGGTTGTAGCCCAATTTATGGGAGTTAAAAAAAGCATGCCAAGAATTTTAAATCAAAAGAATTTGATTTGTTTATTTAAACAAATATTATAATACAAATATCGACGACATTTTTCTCGTGCCTCAAATTTCA
Source organism: Cordilura impudica (assembly GCA_963682025.1). NCBI lineage: Eukaryota > Metazoa > Arthropoda > Insecta > Diptera > Scathophagidae > Cordilura > Cordilura impudica. The sequence goes on along the minus strand of OY821520.1, from coordinate 231,533,534 downwards.
ATATGATGGCCACATCTTTTTCAACTGCACTTTATTGCAGTGTTTATAGTCAGAAGGCCACAACTGGATTTTCAGGAGCATATAAATATTGGTTTTCTGCAGATGATGACAGCTGTGAAAAGCACTTTTCATCTCATTTTACTACTTGCTTTAGGTCATAATATTTTACATTTTTCCATATTTCTTAAACTGTCCTTTAAAATATTCCATATTTTTGTTCTCAATTTTACGATAAGCTCTCTATAGTTATTCGCAGTAGATTAAAGGAATTTATTTTGTAACTAAAGTTAATGTCATAGAGATTTATTATAATCTAAGACACAAAACTACACAAGTAAATGCCAAGAAAAACTATAAAAAATAATATTTTTTTATCTTGTATT